>CM028756.1:43481383-44081383 GCA_016801395.1 Leptodermis oblonga
CTTTGAAGGCAGTTCTCACGGGCTTTTGTCCAAGTTTATAGTGTTTTACGGCAGGTTTGGAGAACAGCCCAAATAAGGAGGAAAGACGCTAAAACAAGGATTTTGGAGCAATAGATGTTCGGGCAGAATGTCACACGGGTTGTGGCCCAAAAAAGAAGGAGAAAACTGAAGCCCAGTAGAGCAGCTGAAGTTCTAGAAGGATCCAAAAATTACTGCAGTAGAAGTAAAAGCTAAAGTTCTAGAAGGATCCAAAAATTACTACAGTAGAAGTAAAAATCAGAAGCTCTAGAAGAATCTCCAGAAAATCAATCGGTTGTTTCCTTCATCTGAGTGATGTGCTGACTTTGTCAAAGATTGCTCTACTCCTTAACTGATGGGATATTTTTACTGAGAGATGATTGTTTTCCTCTCTATAAATAGGGGTGCTCTCTAGGTAGAAGGATTGAGATTTGCACTCAGTATTCATTTTAGTTTCACATTCTTTATTAACGTAGAGTTCTTTCTTTAGGTCTGATAGAGTTAGAATTTCACGATACATTATTCTAGCAGTAGTTCTATTTTATTTGAGAGTTCCTTCCGGCAGGCTACCCATTGCCCAACGGGAAGAGTCTCCAGTAGCAATTTTCAGTAAAGTATCTATTCCATCCTTGCCTTCATTTCATGGCTGCTTTAATCCTATTTCGTTAGATGTTTAATTCTATGAGTAGCTAAATTCTCTTATTCTAGTATTATGTGAGAAACCTTAACCATTGCATGTATGAAACCAAAGCATGAATTCCAGTCTAATTAACTAGTTCCACAATTGCCTGTGTTTATATGTCTAAAAACTAAGGTCGTATTAAGTTTAATCACCTTAATATAGATCTGGTAGGGCCAGTGAGTGGCACGACTACCGGCCGAGTAGTACAGGTTTAATTGGGTAGTAATCTCTTGAGCATCGTCGAGGGGGGTTACTGGTTTTGGGTTCTTCTTATTCTTAATGCTTCTAGATTAGTTAATACGGTGATTGCGGGGACTCGCGGCCTGTTAATTAAACTAGATAGGGAAATAACCTTGACTGTGGGGACTCACGGGGGTTATCGACTCATTAAGGGAGAATTGGATTATGATTGCGGGGACTCACGGTAATCTATAACTGAAACGACATAGGATAATTAGACAGTAAAAGGGGTTTATGATTACATGCATACGGTTAAGGTGGATTGCATAATGCTAGAAGATTCTTCTTAATTGATTCTTAATCTATTTTGCATATTTGGTTTTGCTTATTTCACATTTCTACAAATTTAAGGTCTCTAGGAGACACAAAAGGTGACTGCTAGTCAAGTTTGGTTAAACTGCATGTTAATTTGGAAATTGTGTTGAAATTTGCCGTCTCTGTGGATCGACACTGTACTCTGCTGTGCTACATTTTATTTAGCTAAATTGGTGCAGGTTTTTAACAGTATTTTTACTGCATTTGATAGTCCTACGACGGGTTTATCAGTAACCAATACTTCGTGGAGGTGCAATGCTTCATTTTGTCAAAAAATTAATTTTTCTAGTTCCCCTTAAATTACCCAAACTTTAATTATTTTCGAGATAGGTTTGGGAGTTTTTTAGAGGTCCCAAATGATTAAAAAATAATTTAATGTTATTTTTTAGGAAAAATTAGTGTGGATGGGCAATCAGTATTGAGAAAAGGAGACGCTTTTGAAAAATGAGAAGCAACCAATATTTAGTGGATGTGCAATGCTCCATTTTGTCAAAAGTAGTACGAGATGCGAACAAATGTGACAGTAAGCGAAAATAAAAGGAATTTGCAAGTGAAAACTCAAATGCTAAAAGTCCTCAAAATATTATTATGTGATTGCAGAGTAAACCACTAGAAATGACTGTGAACTAACAAAAACGTTGCTGCTAGAGAATTAAGCTGCTATTACATTAATTAGAGCTGACAATTTTTCCCAATCTCATTGGGTGTCCCATGGGACTACATATTTTGAGAAGGAAATTCCCATTATTATTTCTCATTGGGTATTAGTTGGGAGGGAAATGAATAGGGAATGGAAATTAATGGGAGGATATGGGTATCCATTAGGGCCCAATGGAAATATATTATTGGGTCTATAATGGATACCCAATTGGGACCCTTTTTTTTCCCAATTAATTCCTTTTTATTATTTTTTCACATTTTAAAATTATTTCTTTTACTTTAATTTTGTCAATTTATTTCATTTTTCTTTATTCATTTATTTGATTTATAAATATATATATATATATATATTATCTAATGTAACTAGTTTTTTTGGATCACACCGGTTACAGATCGTATGAGTCAAGAGTCAAATATATTTAAAATTTTAAAAATAACGTTAATTTTAAGTAACAAATTTTTTAATAAAAATTAAATTGAATAAATTGTAGTTGAATGGATTGGTCTCTCGGGTCATCACCCGTTGACCAAACCCGTTCATATAACTTTAATTTAAGAGCTAGTTAAAAATAAAAATACATTAATTTTAAATATTTAAAAAAAAATTGACTTGCGAATAAACCCGATCAAAACAAATAAGTCATTACTTATAACCCCGTAAATTATTTATAACACACACACACGACACACACACACACACAACTCTGATCTCAATGAATCAACCAACGGAGGCAGCAATATTTTGATTTCCTTTAAAGACAAAGCCCAAAGGCTATTTTGCACACACACTACCGCCGAAAGGCGGCTTAATAATCTGAACAAATCTAAAAATTTTGAATGGGATTTGAGAGTTGCGAAATCGGATAAAAATTTTGGAGGATGTTTGGGAGAACAGTTGCGAAACTGGAGAAACGGGAAGACGTCGGAGAAGAAGAGGAACGGAATCGAACTTGAAATTCGGATAACCTGGAGAAGTGGTGGAGAAAAAACCTCAAGGGAAATATAGGAAAAATGACAATTAATGGCTCTGTATCCTAATTTTTGCTCTGGCAATAACAACAGCCTTATAATATATATATATATATATATTTAAGCCTTATTATTACTATGTTTTTATTTAGTATTGATGTAATTTTAGTGCATTGAATAGTACTATTAAGTTTGATTAATTTTAAGTCTATTAATAGATTTGTTTTGAAATTACTCTGTTCGTGTTTATTGGTCATTTAGATTAGATTATTTTACTTTCGTATTTAATTTTAATATTGAGGTTAGGATACAAATAATTTTATAATGTAACCTCCTAAATATAAATTTATAGGACTCTTTTGAAGAGTCTTATTGACTTAGAATTCATTTGATAACTAAATTCAGCACTTAAAATTAATGATTAAGAGCTTATTTAAATTAAATGTGTTTTTATAATTGTCAGTCATAAGTCTTAATGGATATAATTTTGGCCTAAAAAAAAAAGTAATTAGTAGATTACTTATCACTGAATCTGAATTGAATATATATATATATATTTTCTTTTTTAATTTTCACATTTTTTGTATCATTATTTTATTTTATTTTATGTTTTCAATTTTTTAAATATATTTTATCAATTAAAAAAATAATTTTATAACTATAAAAAATTAAAAATATATATTATCATTTTTGTATAATTTAATTAAAAATATAAGTAAATTCAATGTTGAAAATAAAATATATATTTTTATTTTAATAACTTAATAACCCTTCAGTTTCAGACATGAGTCCTAATTTCATATCTTAAATTTTATCAAACATATTAACTTATAAGTTCATATTTCAGACTTAAGTTTTATCAAATGAACCCTTATAAGTGATGTTACCAATAGCACTCTTTCAAATAAGTCTCTCGGAAATGTCTCATTAATTTTGTGGATAAAACTTTCTGAGGAGTTTCATTATCTCAATATCTATTAAAATTAGGACTCTTGATTTGAGTCTTATTAGTTTTAGAATTAATAGTACTCTTTCAAAAAGTCCTATTAACTATATATCATCTTAAGGTTATTGTTATTGTCAAAGCAATAATTTCTCTTTTTCTTAAATTACCCTTCATTAATTAAACCATTGCCATATCTTAATAGGACTCTTTCAAAAAGTCTCCTCAACTTTGCTAATGGAACTTTTCAAAAGATTCCTTAAAACAGACTCCTTAACTTTATTAATAGGACTTTTTAGAAGAATTATATACCTATTGAAACTCGAACATATAAGACCAACAAGCTCACTCGAAAACAGGAAATAACAAACAGCCTTTTATTCTAGTTCAACCGACTGAGACTAATTCAAAGAGGGCTTCCTTTCTCTTTCTCCCTCTCCTCCATCTTCTTTGTTATTTGTTGAAGTAGGGCATGTGATGACGTGCTCCAAAGGTGCCTCCTCTTTCAATTGATCTGGATTTTCCCCAATCTTCTGGTTTTTTGTTTCTGTGTTCTTTCCCCACAAAAAGCTATACAGTCCAGCCACTAGTAGAACAGCTGCCAAAACACTGCTCCAACCAATATATTTTATGAAATTCGGAATCAAAATACTTAATCGTTTGATCTTGTTTGATAAATATGTTAAAAATGTACCACTTTACCCTTATGTTGAATTTTTTACGTTATAAATTAATATCTCATTATTTTTAATACACATTTTATTATTTAGCTACGCCTTTTATATTTTTAATACATTTATTTAAGTATTAATATTAAAGCCAAATTTTGAAAAGTATTTTCAAAACTTCTCCAAATCGAAAGGCCCGGCCCGAAGATATACGAACCTGCCCCAGTGAAGGACTTCTTTGAGGAAAATGGCGGAGAAAACAGCAGTGATAAGGAGCGCCAATGGGCTGAAAACGGCAGTAAAGACGGGCCCTTCCTTGTTCACAACCCATACTTGCAACCAGTAAGATAGTCCAGTTACCACAATACCCTAGAAGTGTCACAAATAATATATTTTAGTCACTAATATCTAAATCACACGTGCTATAATTTGTGAATAAACTAGATCTTGACTTCTTTTTTTTTTTTTTTTGTTTTGGTCTATAACTTTTAATTTGTATATTGTGTTTTAAATGTAATTACTATTGCAAAATAATAAAGTGGACAATTATAATGGAACAGAGAGATTATTAGTTTGTGTTTAAGATATTCAAGTAATTCAGATTAAAAGAATTGGTATAAATAGATTCAAGTTTCAATATTGAGATTTCCTTGCTAGAATGTAATCTGACGAGTAATGAAAGGAAGAAAAGCATTATTAATTACTAATTCCCTAGTCTTATTAAAAGAGTATAGCGGTACAATCGTTTTTGAGTAATACTGTAACATAGAACTCGAAGTATGACATTTTCCATTCCATTTCAGAAAAATTATAACTTTTTCCTCCAAAATTTTACGAAAAGAAACATCATCATTTTCTACCAAACTCAAAATTTAAAATTTAAAATTCCTCCTGAATCTTTATTCACATAAATTCAAAAAAAAACATAAGCATTACACTTTTTTTCTCTTTCCTTTCCTCAAAACAAAAATTTCTCATTTGCGACTCAAAGAGAATGGAATTTTCTATACTGTGGTAAGTATTAAAAATGTAACTTTTTCTATTGGGTCTAAGAAGTACTCCGTATATATTATTTCTACTCGTACATCGTGAAAGAGTGATGATAGACATTTTCTTTCATAGCAACTCATGCGACATATATTCATTGGCCAATTATGTGACATTAATAATTGTCTCATAAAAATATAACGAATGAATGCATGTCACACGAGTTGCTATCAAAAAGTTGCGAAAATTAATGACATGTGTATCATTACTCATCCTGAAATTGTTTCAATCACACATAATGTCCACATATGATCCATGCAGCCAACCTTGCGTAATGGAATTATATTTTTATTTAAAAGGAAACAAAATATACTCCAAGAACTATCCATTCTAAGACTCAAATTTCACAAAATATATATAAATAAAAATCATTGAAAGAAAAATGGAAATTTTGATGAGGAAAACATACACAATAAGCCACAGAGAAAAGATTAAAATCCCATCCAAGCCTCCATGATGATGCGTTTCTCTCAAAGGCTACACCATAAACTGCGGAAATCAGGCCGCTGAAGCAGCATTGGAGTGCTGTGAAACGAAGCTTTGCTGGATATTCCTTCAAAATTGGAACCTGAAACAACAAATATATATATATATATATATTTGGCCAGAAAATTATATTAAAGGAACAAAAGGGAAAATTAAATTAAATAATTAATGAAGAATGAAATTAATTAACCTGTAGAATAAGCCACATGGACCAAGCTAAATTTGACCCGAGCATGAGAATTGAGCCTTTGATCCATTCTTGTTTGGTGTAAATCCTTGTGGTAGAATGAAGGGTGTTTTGATGTTGATCATGATGATAGATAGGAGGACCTTTATAAAAAGTAAACACCATGGCCCCAGAAATACCTATTATTGTACCTGTCACTTTTGCAATTCCACTCCTTTGTGCTATATTTAGCCTTTCAATCCTGAAATTTTATTTCAAAATCCAGTTATTATGTAATTTGGAGTACTCTTGGCCCTAATTAACTTGAAAACGTTACATTTTCGTATCTTAACATTTAAATTTGTTTTGAAATGGTTATCAATCCAATATTCGTCAATATTTGAGTTATTTTCGACCAACACGTAAGATAGACACCCATTAATAAGGACAACAAATGAAAAATAAATAAATGTTGAATCGCATTTTTCACTCATTAATTTAGTTTGACACAATTTATGTGTTAGTCGAAAATATCTAAAAGATTGCTTGAATTTGGGCATGGGACCATTTTTAAAAAAAATTTGAAATTGTGGAACGAAAATGAAATGATTTAAATTTAAAAGACTAAAAGGAGACAATAATCCAAGTTAATGGACCAATTAATTAATTGCCTAGAAAATTCATGAAGGGAGCTTCATACATTCGAAACTAAATACTCCCTCTGTTATATTAGAAGAGTCTACTTTGAAAAACAATTTTTTTATTTCATTGGAAGAATCCATTTTCAAATTTTTTACTACTCCTACCTTTACTAATATAATCATATGTACTTAATCCATAATTAAAAAGTAAGGATATAAATCTAACAAATGGTGTCAAATTAACTATATTTTAGGTGTTGTACTTTGATATTCATAATAAATTTTACATTTGTCAAAATAGACATTTATAATAAAATGAATAGATTAATGTACAACTCTGAATAAATGATTTTTCAGGGGGTGAACCAATGGGAAATACAAAACAATACATTTAATGCATATATTACTAAGGGTCGGGTATGAGTTATTATCTCATGACTGAATGGATCTATAACGAAAATGCGGTGTTAATAATACGCAATATATAGGGATTAAACTTGGAGGGAATGTGATTGTACCTTAGACAAACCGCCATGATAAAAACCATAGCCGGAATGGTGTTCCCCGTGGCTGTAACAAAAGTTGCCGAAACATAATTCATTGCATTGTAGGCAAGGTTTAAACACAACGCAACCCTGTAAATTTTTAACATTAAGAAAAAAAAAATTTTAAATAAAAAGAGAATAATCAGTACTTCCTTCTTCTAAAAAAATAAAATAAATTTTTTTTTTTGTTTATGAATTAATATATTAAAACAAATTAATACGTACGTACCCAAATACAGCAATTAAGAACATCTTGCAAACGACTTTTAATCGTAGAGATTGAGTCGTACTGCAAAAATGCAAAAGCGGAAACAATGTTAGTATAGCTCCTCAAACTCTGGAATTCAATATAATATAATATTTTAGCAAAACTTAATCATCTAAAACTATTACTTCTTCTGTTTCACTAAAAAAAGTCATGTTTCGGTTACCTTTCGAAGAAAGAAGCGAAGGGAGCTAAGACGAGTGGCCAAAGCTTGTCGATAAGCAACAAAAACGGAAGGTTTCATGCCCTGAGAGATGGAGGCCTTGGAGAAGAGTGACAGTCCGGCATAGATTATTTGAATCATCACAATCACTATAATCGCCTTATGCTTCTCCCAGGCAGCCATGACACCCTTCATCATCTTCATTTCTTTTTTTCTTTGTTTCAATGGATGCAAATAATGCTGCAAAGTGCGTAGACTAAAAAATTGAAGCCAAGAACTGTTATTTAGCTAGATTTATTCACTTTTCTCCGTTTCTTAAATTTGACTCGCTTTGGTCCCTCAATTACATAAGAAAATTTTTTTTACTTTTTATCTCTGAAATTGAAGAACAGTTTTGTTTCGGCCCTTCGGGCATGTTTCGCTAATTTTACGGCAACAGTGTAGGCATATCATACGTTACTTATTTTAGGTGTTGTAACTCACAACCCATAATAAATTGTACACTTTTTAAAGTGGACTCTTTGAGTGGGACGAAAGAAGTATATTTTTCAAAGTGAACTCTTTGAAAAATTATAAATAAATTTTAAAATACATATGCATTAAAGAATAAAATTCTGTTCAATTGTATTGTAAATTTCCTTTTCCACTCAAATTAATTAATCATATATGTACCATATAGCATACATACATAATACTCCACTAGTGTTGGAAATGCAAAATTATGGAGAAATTAAAATGACACAATTTTCCTATTGAATTAATTTATGAAAAAGCCATCTATTAATCCAAACAAGTCTACATATTTTTCAAATTAAGACGTCCAAAATGGAGAAATATGCTTACTTGGATCTGTGGAAAATTTTAGTCCTGTAGAAAACAAGATCACTTATGTACCACAAGTTTAAATAAGTTTTAAGTTATAATTGATGTTTTAATTTATAATTGATGTTATTCTCATATCAATAATTTATTAAATGTTGAAAAGTTAGAGTAAAATTATAAATACAAATTTATTTTTGATAATGAATTATTATTATGTTGACAATAATTCACCTTCATAATTTAAAAGTTAGTTATAAATAAATAGCGTTCATTAAAGTTTTAACATATAATTGGTTCAAAGAATATTGTGATCAGAAATATATATATTGTGAGCTCCTCCTCATTATAAACAAATCAGTGGGTTCTACCGCTACTCCATTATAATCTTTGATTCCAAATTTACAGTTAATTCTAGCAGCTTCTACAACTTTATAACTATATTGCAACTGTAAACTAAAGGAAAAATCACACTTTGATCAATTTTTTTTAACCTTCGTTATACTTTTAGTCCCTCTCTATGTAATATATGAAGGTAAAGAAGAGAGACCAAAAATGCTATTTGTGACCTTTAGAAGGTTGGCGGACTTTAGTTTTAATGAATATGTGTGATCTTTCACAAGAATACGTATTTTGTTCATTAATCCCCCACAACGTACGATCACTTCTAGTTTTTCTAGTATAGTATTATTGGTGGACATGAGTAAACTAAGCAAGATAAATGTTGTCATCCTTTCCTATAAACTCTTGGTTATATCTTATAAATGCTAGCTATTAATGAAACCAGGTTTTGGCTTATTAGCGCCTTTGTTGCCTTTTCTTATAACGATAGTGCAACTTACAAGTATTTTGGGAACAAGTCACTTTTAAACCCCTCGTCTCCATAAGGGTATTGTGTATGAGCGCATCCTTGTTGAGCCGTGTGGGGTGAGATTTGGCAAAAATTTTGTTAGTCAGCATTGTCTGACACACGGTTAACTCATATTTTGGTGGTTCAAAAGAGCTATCCATGACACGCCAGGACTTTTCAAATTGTAAAAAAATATATCATCATTTAAGAAAAATTTAATTTTGAGGAAAAGATCAGGACTTTTCCTGTTGAATTATAAGGGCAGAAGCCATGAAACCACAGTGGGATGAAAATGACTCTAAATTTAGAAGACTTGGCACCCAACAAATTAACAAACCATAAAGGGAAGTTGGGTACGTTTTGCGCAATTTCTTCGAAAGTGGAGTGGAAATGGATCCCTTTCCCACTCATTAATTATTGATTAATCCAGACATTATTTTAAATTTAAGTTAAAATGTATTAGAATAATGAAAATGATGAAATATATTAGTATAAAATTTAAAGGGCAAATTATATGAATGACCACTAAACTATTGTCCATGCCCACTTTTGGCCACTAAACTATTTTTTGCATACTTTTGACCACTAAACTATTGCATCTGACCATACTTAGCCACTAAACAATTGCTTCTGCCCACTTTTGGCCACTAAATAATTTTTCGCTCACTTATGGCCACTAAACTATTAGAAGTTGCCATTAATGACCACTCCGTTAGAAGTTACCATCAAATCTTTATTTATTCCTCAATCTTTAATGTTTCCAAAATCCTAATAATATTTAAACTGCCTATATATATGCATCAATGTTTTTTAACATCAATCACTCACAAACAATAATTATTTGTATTTTTTTTTGTTTTCTCGATATCTTTATTTGTATTTATAAACATATGATAAATTATTCTTTGACTCATAGAACGTTATTGTCTTTAACTTTAATTTTTAGTACTCGTTTTCTAACGTAGGATATAGACACTGATCTCATTTATTATTTATTTATTATTTTATTTTTGAAATTATGTTAGATCTTGAAAATTTATAAAATGATATGAGAATTCTAAATATCACTACAAAATGATATAATATTAATGAATAAAGTTGGCCGTCAAAATTAAAATAAAGATGTGAATAAAAAATGCAATTTTAAATAACAAATTTAAAAAATGAAAGTAAATAAAGATTTGATGAAAATTCTTAACGGAGTGGCCATAGTGACAACTTCTAATAGTTTAGTGGTCAAAAGTGGACACGGGCCATAGTTTAGTGGTTAAAAGTAGACAAAAAATAGTTTAGTGGCTAAAAGTAGACACATGCAATAATTTAGTGGCCAAAAGTATGCAAATAATAGTTTCATGACCAAAAGTGGGCACGGGCAATAGTTTAGTGGTCATTCATATAATTTGCCCAAATTTAAATTTTCAAAAACGTGTTTTTAAAAACATTCTAACGAACAAGGGGTTAGATGATGCATTGTGGCAATTACTCCGTAGTTATTTTAGTTTCATATGTAGGCCTTTAATTAATACAAGTAGTCATTGGGTAAAAACATAATAAAAATATATAGATACACAAAACTACCCTGCTGTTAAAATAAAAAAAAACAAATTAGTTGTACCTCCAAAAGCCTAAAAATGTTCAATCAACAAACTCATCGTTAATTTAAATTGTTTTCTGCCATTTGTTTTTCAAAAAAAATAATATTACACAAAAATTATAACATAGAAATCTTAAAATTTTAAAAATCTTAAAATAAATAAATAAAAGAAGAAGAAGTGCAGGGAGTTTTATGGATTTGGATTTGAAATTTTGGTAGTTTTGGATTTTTAGGGATTAGGCGGCGGCGGAGCATTTGGTGGTGGACGGAGAGTTTAAAACTTGGGTTGAGATTTCTTTGTTTTGGTCTCAAACCAATTTGATTTGAAACCAAAAGTCAAACTTGGACTCAACCCAAGCTAAAGAACATGCCTTAAATCACTCCAGAATTACTTTATATTATCTAATATTGGTGAAACCAAAGTAGTAGCAGATGCGAATAAATACCCAGTAAACGAAAATAAAATGAATTTGACAGATTGATGAGATTGCAAATGAAAACTCAAATGCTAAAATTCCTCAAAATATTATCATGTGATTCCGAAAACTCAAGAAACATAATTAAAAATTATTAATTAAATTGTTAGATACTTTTGTCACATACATATTGGTACGTTTCAGTTTTGACTTTTTATGCTAATTGGTTCAATTAAACCTTATTAACATATTTATTGAATATTTTCATCAGAATTATCATTACTTAAGAAAAACAAACAAAAATACGCTACCGTCAACAGAAATCAGTATTAGTACCTTCAACCTAAAAAAATTAATGTTCGAAAAGCACACTCATCTTTAATTTAAAATTTCCCTGCAATTTATTTTTCAAAATAGTATTACACAAAAATGATAAACTATAAATCTTAAAATTATAAATTAAAATGTCGAAGATATAAACTTTAAATGACTGTATTTTATTGGGGAAAAAAAAGTGTGGGGAGAAAATTTAATGGAGCCATTCATGACATTTAACAAAAATTTTAATTAGGAAAATATAATGATCCCTATTTCCTATTGGATTAATTTGTGAAGAAGCCTTCAATCAACAACATCCAAAAATGGTAAACATAAATTACTAAATTAATACTTGGATGCGGAAAAATAAGACTTGATTTGGTCCAAAAGCATGAAAATGACTCCAAATTGAAAGCTATACTGTCTTGGCACGGCACCACCAATGTCCAATTCACAAAGTCAAGAGTCAAGATCGATGTTAACACAAAAGATTTTAACATTTTTTATTTATAAATTTTGTCCAATTTTACTATTTTAATTGTAACTTGGGTATGGCGTCTTTTTTAAAGAAAATGTACTGAAATTCGTCCAACCATGATTGAAAGGATTTTCACATCTATATACCACAACTTTAAATCAGTAGTAAATTATGATAATAATTTTTGTTAGATCAATAATTTGTCATATAATTTAAAGTTAAAGCAAACTTGGGATTCACTCAGTACTGATTTTAAATCGATGTTAACAATGTAATAAAGCACACATTAACACCTATATATATATATATATACCCATATACCCACCATTTTAAATCACTTTTAAATTTGTTATGACTAATGTTATTGTTAAATCCTTTATTTCCTAACGACTTCATTATTGAATCCACACAAGTCCAAAATGGCGAAACATATGTACTTGGATTGGATGTGGAAATTTTTGCCGCCTAATTGAAATAGTGTTAGGAAAATTAAATGAAATCCCTCATTAATGTTGGAGGAATATGAAGTGCTTGATTTGATTGGAAAAAGCATGGAAATTGCAACCTATCCGTCTTGGCACGGCAAGAGCAATGTCCAATGCATAGACTCAAGTCCATAACATTAATTAAACATACAAAAAATGACTTTAACACTTGTACTTACCCCACAACTATGAAAGCTCAACACCAATATTGGTCCACAAATATTGTTTAAAAATGAAAGCACATAAAAAGGAAGATCACATATGTACCACAAGTTTAAATGAGTTATAATATATAATTGATGTTATTCTCAAATCAATAATTTATTAAATGTTTAAAAATTAGAGTAAATTTATATATACAAATTTTTTTTTTTGACATTGAATTATTATTTTGACAATAATTTCAACTTCATAATTTAAAATTTAATTATAAATAAATAGCGTTGGTTCTACCACTACTCCACTATAATCTTTGATTCCAAATTTACGATTAATTCTAGCAAAATCTATGATTTAATAACTATATTGTAACTGTAAACTAAAGAAAAAATCGCACTTTTAGTCAATCTTTTTTATCCCTCTTCTATGTAACAAAAGTAAAGAAAAGGGACCAAAAGGGATATTTTCCCGTGAACTAAAAGGTATTTGGATGGTGAGACGTATTTTTGTTTGGATGTGGAAAATTATTGCCCCGTAGAAATTATTGAGTAGTAGTGTTGGAAAAATAAAAATCCAAAAAAAAAAGCATGAAAATGACTCCAAATTTAATGCCCAACGCACCAAGTCAAGATCAATAATTTGTCAAATAAATTTGTCTGTTTTTATATATAATATGTGTTCGAATGTATCCTTATTTTGACAATAATATATATTACTCATAATTTAAAAGTAGAATTTTAAATGAATTTTAAAACACATCCATTAAAATATCAATATTATCAATATCCATCCAACAATTTCCACAATTATTTGCTTGATTTGTTTTCGAACTTTGCAAGTTGGTTATTCCTTTCCCCCAAAACAAAAAAGATAACTCTATAAATACTTTTAACTTAAATTAAATTGTGAACACCCTTTTTAGAGAGTTGTTCCATGTACAATATCATTAATAATCGGAATAAATAGGTCAAAAAATTGGGTCTGTTTACTTTGTAACCATCCCATACAAAATATCACTTTTTACTCAAAATAAATTTCAATTTAAACATCCTTATTTTCTTTTGGGTAAATGACACCTACTCCCTTCTGTAGTTGACCAAATTGTTAATTAAATGGAAAAACAGAGTGTTAACAGAAAATTATACCCTTGTGTCCCTAAAAAGAACTCCTGTCTCTCTCCCAACTCACCCTGCACCTTTACAAGCATCAATGGCGGAAGTTTTTTCCGGCCAAAAGAAAGAAGAAAAATGGCAGCAACACAATATTATCGAGAAACAATCATTTATCACAAAGATTATGCATTAGTTTCAACATCTAATTTGTCTTTCATAATTCTGGAAAGAAAAAAAGTTTCATCATGACATTGGGATGAGGCCTTGATTGCATGTGATAAGTTTCCTCTGTTTATCCTGATGAATTCGTTGATTATTTGGAACAGGAGAAAGGCAAGCAATATTTATTCTTGGTTCAGAGGCTGCAAAGTTGAAACTAATGTATAATCACTGTTTAGGAAAATTTGGCAACAACCTCAAACTTCCTTTGGGTTCTTTGTCTTGCCCCACATGCCAAAATTTATTTTCAAAAAAATATTACACAAGAATTATAACCTAGAAATCTTGATTTTTTTTTTTAAAAAAAAAATCCTAAAAAATTTCTCCTTCCAATTCTATTTGTTGCATTCAAAAATTGGATTGGATATGTCCCCTGACCCGACACAGACTCATACCCAATTAAAATTAAAATTGGATTAGATAGTCAAGTCATTTAGGCTTAATTTGCTAACCAAGATTCAGTACTTCAAATTAATAATTAAGTACGTTTGATAACTTACAGTCAAAATCTTAATGAATTAAGTGATTAAATAGTTAAATACTTAATTGATTAAATGCGTTTGATAAAGAAAATTTGAATAACTTAATTAATTAAGTCATTTTGAAAAAACAAGTATAATTTCTTCTCACGAAATAAATTATCAATGAATCACTTATCACTGAATTTGATTTATATAATTCAAAAGTATAATAAAACTAAATAATGATGAAAAATAATAGAAACTTGAAATAGGAGTATTATTTTTAATTAAAATTCGCATTCTTTCAATTTATGACAATATTTTTAGTCCAGTGGATGCGCGGCTAGAGGATTCGAAATCTGGAGCTGTTTGAGACTGAAAATTGTTCCGGATGTTTTTTAATTTTTGAATGGTAATTCAACAGTTGCAATTTCGTATACCATTTTATCAAATACTTAAAAGGTTAGACAATTTAAATGTTTGGAAAAAAGCTCTTCATCAGATCTCTATAATATGTTGAAACATATATTGTTGGCTTGTTTGTGAGTATGAGAGTGAAAATTATGATTTAGAGAAACAAATTAATCTCAGTCGAAATGTTGATTTGTGTATGATTTTTTCTTCTCATATTAAATGAATGTGACAGAAGAAGAAGATGAGTGGAAATTTGTAATGAAGTTTAGCTTAGTCTTCTTAGGCCATAAGAATTCCACAATGTCATTAATGAAGATAATTAGTGGGAGCCAAAAAAAAATTGAAATTGAAATTGCTATAGTATTAATTGGATTGGACCCAATTCAAATTTCTGGGTTGATTTGACTTCATCGATTAAGACTCCTCATATGCATGCACATGCAGTTTTAAATCAAGAAATGAATCTGATGCCAAATATTTCACCATTGTCTACTCATTTTTCCTCTCTCTCTATATATATATAGACCATACATAATACTCTACACGTAATATTAATAGAGAGGGCAATGGCACAACTTGTTATATTTTCCTTGTTTATTTCTCTGTTTTTCTATCAACTTTCCACTATTTCTGCATCAACACCTCATTTGTGCACCAACCATAATGCTCTCCTCTTGTTACAATTCAAGCAAAGCTTTCAAATTAATTATGACGAAGCATCCTACTGTAGTGAGTCCTCTTCTCTCGAGACATTAACATCTTGGAACAAGAGCATAGATTGTTGTTTGTGGAAGGGAGTTACATGTGATGAATTCACCGGTGAAGTTATTGGTCTTGATCTTAGCTGCAGCGGTCTTCAAGGGGTGATAGACTCCAACAGTACACTCTTCCAACTCTCTCATCTCCACAACCTCAACCTTGCTTTCAATGACTTCTATCCTTCCTTGATTTCCACCAGGTTTGCTGAGTTTCAGGATTTGACTCACCTCAACCTCTCTGAATCTTCCTTCTCAGGTACAGTTCCATCAGAATTCTGTCGTCTCACTAATTTAATCTCCCTCGATCTCCCAAGGGGTATTGTAATTCAACCAGACGTTTTTAAATCACTCATTCAAAACTTAACCCAGTTAAGAGAAGTCGCTCTTGAAGGTGCTAATGTTTCTTCTAAATTGCCCCATAATCTATCTACTTCCTTACAAGTTTTGAATCTTCAAGACATGAACTTGTTTGGTGAAGTACCGGTAGAAACTTTTCAACTCCCAAACTTGCAAGAGCTTCAACTATCTGAAAATGTTAACCTCATTGGCAGTTTATCGAAGGTTGAATGGAATACTAGCAGCACATTGAGCAATTTGGAGTTGTATAGTACTGGTTTATCTGGGAGATTACCTGAATCTATAGGAAATTTTAAATCTTTATATAATTTAGACATCTCTTATTCCTATTTTTCTGGATCCATTCCTGCCTCAATAGGAAATCTAACACAATTGACTTCTCTAGATCTCTCAGGAAACAATTTCTCTGGGCCAGTGCCATCCACCCTTGAAAATCTTTGGCATGAACTCATTTCTTTGGACCTCTCAGAAAACAGTCTTGGAGGCCAATTGCCCAACTTTTTTAGAAACTTCAACAACTTGTTAGTGTTATCTCTTGGCTCTAACCAATTCATTGGTCATTTCCCATCCGAAATAATCATGAATCTAACAAAGCTTCGAGACCTAGATTTGTCTTTCAATAGCCTATCCCTCGTCAATAACCAAGTGAATTCTACCTTGCCACCTTCTCTTGTCTACTTGTCATTGGCCTCTTGTGCAGTAAGGGATTTAGATTTCTTAATTGGAGCTAATACTCTAATGATACTAGATCTTTCTCAAAACATGCTTCATGGCCAGATATTTTTAGATGAGAAATGGAATACCTGGGGTCAACATTTGTTCAGACTGAATCTCTCCCACAACTTTTTGACTCACATCCACCAACATCCTTTTCAATCCCTGGTGTATCTTGATCTCAGCTCAAACATACTTAGTGGTCCATTGTTTATTCCATCTGGTCAAACACGAGCTTACTTTGCTTCAAACAATAATTTCACTGGAGAACTCCCTTCACTCGTGTGCAACATCACTCAGCTCGAAGCACTTGACTTATCGAACAATAGCTTGAGTGGTTTGATTCCCCAATGTTTGGGGAATATGAGAGAGCTTTCGGTGCTAGACTTGCACGCGAATAATTTTCATGGCATAATCCCATCAGGTTTTTCACTTGGAAGCCAACTAACAAGCCTCACTTTGCACAACAACTGGTTGGAAGGTGTCGTGCCTCTATCGTTGTCCAATTGCATATTATTACAAGTGGTAGATATTGGACACAACAGTTTAAACGGCACGTTTCCCTGGTGGTTGCAAAAGCTTCCGTATCTGCAGGTTCTAAACTTGAGAGCCAACCATTTGTGCGGTCCTCTAGCCATTTATGGAAGAGGATTATCATTCCCTACATTGAGAATTCTCGATCTTTCTCAAAATGAATTTACGGGTATCCTACCAGCAGAATTCTTCTTAAGACTTGAAGGTATGAAGATAGTAAATCCCGTCATGGAGCGAATGATATTCTTTGAATTCCACCCAAGTTTATACTATAAATTTTCAGTGGTTATAATAGACAAAGGGCGGGAGATTGATATTGTGAGTGTTCTTTCCATGTTGACAATCATAGATTTCTCCAACAACAGATTTGAAGGGACCATTCCAGATGCTATTGGAGATCTCATTTCACTTCGATTTCTAAACCTTTCCCATAATAAGTTTAGAGGTCAAATCTCATCCACCTTTCGAAACTTAACTATTTTGGAATCCTTAGACCTATCCTCAAATCAAATCGAGGGTGAAATTCCTCCACAATTGACGGCATTGACATTTCTTTCGGTTTTAAACCTCTCTCAAAACCATCTCGTGGGTAGAATTCCACAAGGCCACCAATTTGATACATTTGCAAATGTTTCATACTTGGGAAACAATGGACTTTGTGGATTTCCATTGTCAAAAAATTGTGGAGCTAAGAAGGGGTTGATGATACCACCAATAAGTGCAACTCACAGTAAGGAGGATTTCATCAGTGGGTTTACATGGGAAGCTGTACTGATTGGATACTTGAGCGGGATGGTGATTGGATTGAGCATTGGTTACCTGAGTTTTAAGACTGGAAAACCAAAATGGTTTAACAAAATGGTAGGCGAAGAAGGTGGGAAATTAATTAAAAAGAAGTGGCGCCCTAGGGAGGTTAAATGGTTGTCAAGGTAAGGCTGCAATATTAATTTGCAAGTAGTTATTATATTTTCATCTTGTGAACCATCAGTTAATAAAAGTACTCATTTGTGTAAAATTTAATTTCTTTTTGTTAACATTGTTGTATCATAAATATCATTTTAGAATCACGTATTCCATTATGTATAGGTGAAACCAAATTAGTACCAGATTCAAAATGAAGGCTCAGAAAACTGAAATAAAATGAATTCAGCGTAGCTTGATCGATGGGGTTAGCAAGTGAAAACTCAAACGCTCTAAAAGCCTAAAGTCATTAGAAGGTCTTAATGACTTATAATAATACAAATTCACTTCCCTTTTGCCTTCTCCTCCTCAACACACAAAAGGTTGAAATAAGTCGCTAATTTTTCACAAAATCAGCCAATTCATCAGTAGCAGCAAAAAAGTCCATTTTATAATACTGCCTTACAAAGTAGCAATAAAATGCGAAACAAAACTACCTCGTCCGCGCCTTAGGGAAGCAAAACAATTGCAGCATACCAAACGAACACAACATTAAGGATTCATTGCTAATAATGTGGTCGTTATACCCAATCTATCTTTACTTATAAGAATATATTCACTTGCCTTGTGCCTAATTGCTTGCTTTTCTCCAGTTCCAAAAATGCAATCATTCACGATCGATATACATGCGATCATTTTCCAGAATCATTAAATACTTAAAACAAAAATAAGTTCAAACTTAAAAGCAATCGAACTGATCGAAGCTTCAAAGTACGGTTACTAAATACGAGTACTAAACTAAAAGAATCAGTAAGAAACATTTTAATCATATTATTATCATAAAAAGTTACAAGAAGAAGTCAATTTCTTAGGCGATTTTTAGTAAAATTTGTGACTGAAAAACTCAACCTATTATTCTCTCTCGTAACTTTCACGAAAAAAGAAAAACACGAACATTTGAATAATATTATAACACGACTAATTTTGAGATGATTTATTTCTAGACATTTGTGTACAGCGTTGTTCTTAAAATGACATTTTATTGTTTAGCAAATCGACATTTTTTGATTTTCTTACTATGAATTTTATTCTATTTTGAAATGTAATAAACAAGTGCATACAAAAATTGTAACGAAACTTCTTTTATGAGAAATTGTATTCTTAACATGATAACTTTTCAAATTGTTGAAAATTACGGGACTCGTTTGTACTTTAACAAAAGTTTTGTGGCAAATAAAATGATCAAAACCTTTCTACTAGTGTGAAGAAGGCCTGTTCTTTTTGGGCGTTTTGAAAACAATTTTGAAAACAAGTTTTGGAAAATAGTTTTATAATGTAAAAAGTGTATTGAAAATATAAAAAATAGATGTTGAATAGTAAAAAGTTATATTAGAAATGATGAAATATGATTAAAATATATTAAATTTACTGTTGAAACCAAAATCGTTTTCAAAACGAAACAAAAAGAACATGCCCTTAATTAAGAGTCAATATTCTTTCACTGATTCCCAAGCTTCCCTTGTCCTCATCATATGGATTGGATCGACGACTGAAATATCTGGGTTGACTTGACTTGACTTGTACAATACTTAGCCAAGTCACAAGTCATGCTATTTGAGTTTTATGACTAAAAACAAGTTTCTTTTTATGGGTTTTTGAAAACACATTTAAAATTTTTGGTTTTAGAAACGATTTTTATATGTAAAAAAATGTATTGAAAATATAAAAATTTATAATTTAATAATTATAAAAAATATTTTCGATAACATGGTAAAGAACACACCTGAAATGATAACAACAAGGTATGAAATTGATTAAGGTATCACCTTAAAAAATGACTGACATTTGAGTTAAAAAATATATTTAAAAAAATAGAAAAAAAGTGATGGGAGACAATTTTATAATTCTTGACACGGAGACTTAATTTTCAAATTGTAAAATAAATTACGATTCATTTTGTAATATAACCGAAATTTAATTTTGAGGAAAAAGAAAAGATCCCTATATATTCATTATTTCCTGTTGAATTATATGTGCAAAATCCATCAAACCACACTGGTCCAGCTTTTTTCAAATAAATTCAAGTAAATTAAAGCATCTCCACTCAAACATACTTAGTGGTCCATTGTTAGTTCCATATGTTTCGCCACTAGTTTACTTTGCTTCAAACAATAATTTCATTGGAGAACTCCCTTCGCTCATGTGCAACATGACTCAGCCTCGAAATACTTGATTTATTGAACAACAGATTGAGTGGTTTGCTTCCCCAATGTTTGGGGAACACAGCATGGCTTAATTTCGGTGTTAGACTTGCACATGAATAATTTTCATAGGATAATCCCTTCAAGTTTTTACGTTGGAAGCTAATTAAGCAGCCTGAATTTGAAAAAGAACCGGTTCGAAGGAGTCGTCCCTCGGTCGTTGTCCAATTGCAAATTAAGAGTTACAAGTGGTAGATATTGGACAAAACCCTTTGAATGGCACGTTTCCTTGGTGGTTACAAAAACTTCCCAAGCTCTAGGTTCTAAACATGAGAGCCAACCATTTGTGCAGTGCTCTGACCATTTATGGAATAGGATTATCTTCCCTCATTCCCTGCATTAAGAATCCTTGATCTTTCTCACAATGAATTTACAGGTCTCCTGCCAGGGAGTTTCTTCTTAAAACTTGAAGGTATGAAGATAGTAAATCGCGTTATGGACCTAATAATGTTCATGGATCCAAGGTTTACTATAAAGTTTCAGTGATTATAACAGAAAAATGGCAAGAGAATGATATTGTGAATGTTATTTCCATCTTGACAATCATAGATCTCTCTAGCAACAAAATTGAAGGTACCATTCCAAGTGTACGTCACTGGAGATCTCATTTCACTTCATTTGCAAAACCTCTCGCAAAATAAGTTTGGAGGTCAAATCCCAGCCACCTTCCGAAACTTAACTTTTTTGGAATCCTTAGACTTATCCTCAAATCAACTCGAAGGAGAAATTCCTCCACAATTGATGGCAATGAGATTTCTTGCATTTTTAAACCTCTCTCAAAACATTCTTGGGGGTAGCATTCCGCAAGGAGAACAGTTTAATACGTTTGAAAATGCTTCTTACTAAGGAAACGATGGACTTTGTGGATTTCCATTGTCAAAACCTTGTGGAGTCCAGAATGAGTTGATGATGCCGCCAACAAGTACTGCAACTCACAACAAGGATTTCATCGATGGGTTTACTTGGGAAGCTGTATTGTTTGGTTACTTGAGCGGGATGTTGATTGAATTGAGCATCGGTTGCATGAGTTTTATGACTGTCACACCAAAATGGTAGAACAAGAAGGTAAGTGATTAATAAAAAAAGAAATATCGTCATAAGGAGGTTGTCAAGATAAGGTTGCATTGGCTAATGGGTAGTAGTTATTTTGTTTTCATATGTATATAAACCTTTAATGAATACTAGTTATTGGTGTAAAATTCGAAAATTCTCAATTTCTTATTAACGTTTTGTATAAGAAATGAATGTTTCCTGAGGAAAATGGGATTCTAAATCTCCAAAGAATTACGAGTGGCTGATTGCTTTTGATATCTTTCTAAACTTTCTTTATCAAAAAATTACTTTTTTTTTCCTTTTACGCATGTATATATTAATTTTCGTAATGACATGAATGGAACAATAATGTTAAATTAGTTATTTTAGGGTTTCCAATTAATCTTTTGAAAAAATTTTTTTACACAAATTATAATATAGAAATCTTAAAATATTAAAAATATAAAAACAAATATGTAAAGATATAACCTCTAAAAAGAACTGAATTCGATTGAAATAAAAATAAATTAAAAAAAATTGCGGGGGGACAAAATTTAGGGAGCAATTCTTAAGACGGGACTTTTCAAAATGGTAAAAATTACAGGACTCGGTTTGTACTTGAACCAAAATTTTGGAGAAATAAAAATGATACCTATATTTCCTATTGAATTAATTTGTGAAAAATCCATCTGTTAATCCACACAAGTCGACATATTTTCAAATTAAGACGTTTAAAATGGGGAAACATATATACTCCCTCCGTCCCACTCAAAGACACTACTACAAAATGGACTTTCTACGGCGGTGCTTTAGCGGCGGAAAGACCAAAACCGCCATTAAAAAGAAAGTACGGACTTTCTACGGCGGTTCTATATAAAACCACCGTAGAAAGGGACTTTCTACGGCGGTTTTTGATAACCGCCGTAGAAAGAGTCACCTTTTTACGGCGGTTTTCTAAAACCGCCGTAAAAAGAGGACTTTCTACGGTGGATAGAAATAAAACCGCCGTAGAAAGTCCCCTTTTTACGGCGGTTTTATTTCTAACCGCCGTAGAAAGTCCCCTTTCTACGGCGGTTTTAGAAAACTGCCGTAGAATGTCCCTTTCTAGACGGTTGTATTTCTAACCGCCATATAATTAATAAATATGATAAATTTTTCTATAAAAATTGATAAATAGTATAATACATATTTATTATTAAATTTCAAAAAATTGGGGGTTAATTTACAAAAATAGAAAAACTAGAAATTAATAGGAATAGAGGAACGGGCGGGAATTCACAATTATGGGCTTTCTACGACGGATTTATTAAAACCGCCGTAGAAATCGACTTTCTACGGCGGTTTTAATAAAAACCGCCTGTTTTAATAAAAACCGCCATAGAAAGTTACTTTCTATGGCGGTTTTAATTACAACTGCCATAGAAAGTTACTTCATAGAAACTTGATTTTGTTAGAATTTTAAGGGTTTCCCTTTGTTTCTATCTCCAACCAGCCGCGGCTTCCCCATGTTTCCATCTCCAGCAAACCGAAGCATTCTCTCGTTGCCGACGCCCATCCTCTTTCCGTTGGTTTTTTCTCTTGTCTTCCCCCGAAGTCGTTCTTCCGGTAGCGTTGATAACAAGATCCGCTGTCACCCAACTCCGGATATGGTTTCTTAATCGGCCATCACCCACCACTTTGAGTTAATCCCCCATCATAATGTCACCACAATCGGTCCTTGTTGTGGGCTTCAAATCATAAAAAGGTAATATAGAATAGTTTCAACTTTATTTAAGCTTTACAAATTTTATTGTTACTTGATTATTGTGATTGGCCTAGGGTTTATTATTAGTGTTAAATTTGGGTTTGGTGAGATGATGAATGATTAAATTCGGGTTTGATTAGTGTTCTATCGGTGATTATTGTATTGTTCTTACTGTTAATGATTAAATTAATTAGAATTTGATGGATGCACTCAAAATTTTTTTTGAAGTTTGGTGGTTGTTCGGTTTATTAGCATGGAAGTTTTTGATATATATATTTTGAATAAAGTTGAAATATATATATATATATATATATCAAAACCTTTCTAAGGCTGTTCCTGCTGTTTTTGATATATATTTTTTGAATGTAGAGAAAAAAATGAAATATTAATTTTTTTTTACAAATTTGGTACTTTCTACGGCGGTTATCTTCAAAACCGCCGTAGAAAGTTAACTTTCTACGGGGGTTCGCTTAGGAACCGCCGTAGAAAGTAGACTTTCTACGGCGGTTATCTTCAAAACCGCCGTAGAAAGCCAACTTTCTACGGCGGTTCCTAAGCGAACCGCCGTAGAAAGTTCGGACTTTCTACGGAGGTTTTGAAAAAAACCGCAGTAGAAAGTCTGAACTTTCTATGGCGGTTCACAACCGCCGTAGAAAGTCCGTAAACTTTCTACGACTGCCGGATAGATGGAGGTTCAAAAATGCCAAAAATCGCCGTTAAAAGCCCTAAAAAACCGCCATTAAAAGTCCTTTTTGTAGTAGTGAGAGTCAACTTAAAAAGAAAATCTTGTCTCATTTAAAGACTCCACTTTGAATTTATTTACATTACATACCCTTACTAATATGACAATGTGTGGTTCACAATTAACCCTTACTTCTAAAGTAAGGATATATAAGTAGAAAATGTAGTGATAAATTACTTATTTTAGGTGTTGTAACTCACAACTCTTAATAAGATTTTTGAGTGGGACGGAGTGAGTACTAGGATAGTTGGATGTTGGAAAAATGAAATCTCTTCATTATTGAAGAAAATGGCTTCAAAATGGAGAAACATGTTTACTTGGATGTGGAAAATTTTAGCCCCATTTATTGAGTACTAGTGTTGGAAAAATGATATCCAAAAAGCATGAAACTGAAAGCTCAACTTTATTGGCACGGCAACACCAATGAATGGCCAAGTCAAGATGCATGTTAACAATGAAGCTCATAATAAAAAGGAAGATAACATATGTATGCACCACAACTTTAAATAAGCTATTATTTAAGTACGATGGATGGATGTTATTCTCAGATCAATAATTTATTAAATGATTTATAATAAAGTACATTGTATGTTCTTAACTAATTTTATGAAGCAATTCTTAACACGGGGACTTTTCAAATTGTTGAAAATTATGGTCCTCGTTTGTACTTTAACCAATTTGTTTGTGGAAAATAAAATGATCCCTATTTCTATTGAATTACTATAAGAGTCAATATTATTCCACTGATTCCCCAAAGCTTCCCCTTGTCCTCGTCGTTTTATTCCAAATTTTGAAATTTCTCCTTACAATCCACTGATCTAATCATTTCATTGGAATATTGGATTGGATCCCGGCCACCATTAAAATTTCTAGGTTGACTTGACTTGACTTGTACAGTTAGCCAAGTCACAAGTCATGCTAGTTGAATTTTATGACTGAAAAATTAAATGGTAAAACAACAAGGTATGAAATTGATTAAGACATCACCTTAAAAAAATGAGTGAATTTCATTGAAAAAGTAAATAAAATTAAGGGTGACAATTTTATATTTCGTGACACGGGGAATTTTGAAATTGTAAAAGAAAAATTACGACTCATTTTGTAATTTGACCGGAATTTAAATGTTTGTCAAGATAAGGTTGCATTGGCTAATGGCTAGTAGTTAATTTATTTTCATCTGTATATAAACCTTTAATGAATACTAGTTGTGTAGTCATTGGTGTAAAAATTCAAAAATTCTCCCTTTCTTATTAACGATTTTGTATAAGGAATGAGTGTTTCCTGTGGTAAAAGGGATTTTAAAGCTCGAAAGAATTACGAGTGGCTGATTGCTTTTGATATCTTTCTAAACTTTCTTTATTAAGAAATTTACCCTTTTTTTGTTTCCTTTTACGCATGTATATGTTAATTTTTGTAACAACATGAATGGAAGAACAGTGTTAAATTAGTTATTTTATGTGTTGTATTTCTAAACTCATTCATAGAAATCTAAAACACACTCATCGTTAGTTTGATTATATTTTTTTTCCTGCAATTTATTTTTTGAAAGGAAAATTTCACAAATTATAATATAGAAATCTTAAAAATATTAAAAATCTAAAAAAAAATAAGTAAGATATAATCTTTGAAAAGAACTGAACAAATTATGATATAGAAACCTTGGCACGTCAAAGCACGAAGTCAAGATCAATAAATTTTCAAATAAATTTGTATGTTTTTATATACAAATATGTTTTCGATGGTGAACTATGATTTTGACAATAAATTAGCAAAAATATAATTATAAATGTAAATAGCACCCTTAGTCTTATCCTCAAATATTCACAAGACTTAGCAGAGTCGTTCTTCCGTTGCTCCACAATATCATTAATAATGAATAAGTCAAAAAATTGGCTATGTTTCCTTTGTAATTGTCCCAAGAAAATTTTCAGTTTTTTCTGAATCAGAACACTCATCTTGAATTTAACTTTTCCCTGCCATTTATTTTTCAAAATAATATTACACAAAAATTAAAAACTATAAATCTTCAAATTTTAAAAATGGTAAAACAAATGTCTAAGATATAACCTCTAAAATGACTGTATTTTATTGGAGAAAAAATTTGCAGGAAGACAATTTTATGGAGACATACTAAAAACGGGATATATAGAACAACCTTGTTTATATAATAAAGTCTAGGGATACTCGTCTTGGGGGTTTGACGAATTTCCACTCAGTATATGTTACTAATTAACATGAACTTTTCAATAAATTGTTAAAAGTTAATGGATTTGCTTTGTAATTTTAACCAAAATATTGGGGGAAAATAAAATAATACCTATTTCCTAATGAATTAATTATTGAAGAAGCCATCTATTAATCCACGCAAGAACTGTAGACATTTTCAAATGAATACATCCAAAATGGTGATATATATATTATATATATATATATATATGAATATTTGGATTAATGGATGTGGAAAATATTTGCCACATTATTGAAGGAAAAATGAAAATGACTCCGTGCAAATTGAAAGCCATAGCCTTCTTGGCACGGCAAGATGTCCAATGCATAGAGTCAAAACGTTAACATTAATGAAGCACACACAATGGATTTTAATATTTGTATGTGTCACACTTTGTATCACTCATAATTTATGGCTGTTGTTATTGTCAGATCAATAATTTACTAAATAATGTAGAGTTAGCGTAAATTACATATTTGTATATACAAATTCATTTTGTATAATAAATTAGTGTTCTATCAATTGCCTCACTCATATTTAAAAGTAAAATTATAAAATACACACATTAAAGTATTACTCCATCAGTTCTATTAGAAAAGTCTATTTTGACAAATATACAACTTATTATAAATGTCAAAGTACAACACATAAAATAACTAATTTTCTTTTCCACACAAATTAATCATATATGTATAGAGCATACATTTGAGAATTGGGTACTCATTATCTTCATTTTCCTCTCTTTCTCTCTGTATATATAATATAGCATACATACATAATACCCGATCCACTAGTGTTGGAAATGCAAAATTTTGGAGAAATGAAAAAGATACCTATTTCCTATTGAATTAATTTGTGAAAATTAAAGCCATATGTTATCCACACGAGTCTACATATTTTCAAATTAAGACGTCCAAAATGGTGAAACATATATAGTTGGATGCGGAAAAGATTTGCCCCATTATCGAATTAGTGTTGGACAAATAAAATCCCTTCATTATTGAAGGAAATGATGGAGAAAAATGTTTACTTGGATGTGGAAAATTTTAGCCCCGTAGAAAACGGTAGAGATAATTGAGTAGTTGTAGTGTTGGAAAAATGAAATCCAAAAAGCATGAAACTGAAAGCTCAACTTTCTTGGCAAGGCAACATCAATATTGGTCCGCAAATATTGTTTAAAAATGAAAGCACATAAAAAGGAAGATCACATATGTACAGTAAATTAAAAAAAGAGAAAAAACCATTGGCCGCCTCCCCTACTAGGTATAAATTTGCAATTTAGTAGATGAGATATACTGTTGTGGCTTAGATCTGTTAATTATCATATCAAATATATTACAATCAGTTGTATTGATTACTTCATTGTCTTCTGTCAATTGTTGTTGGACGATATCCAACGCCATTAATAAAAAAAATTAATTTTCAAAAGAAAAACATATGTACTGCAAATTTAAATAAGTTATAATTTATGATGTTGTTCTCAGATTAATAATTTATTCAATGGTTTAAAATTAGAGTAAAATTAAATAATTTATAATTTATGATTGATGTTGTTATATTAAGTGTAACTTAATGATTGTTTTGGAAAATTTGGCGACAACCTCAAACTTCCTTTGGGTTATTTGTCTATAGCCCCACATGCCAAAATTCCATGAAATTGCAATGTTAGGCAGATAAATATAGGAAGATCTTCATCTTATTTTAATTATTTATGGATGGCTTTTGCATCATTAGGGTGGTGAATGGTGATCATATCTTTATCTGTGGTCCATTTGTTTGAATCCCCATTACCTTCAATCTCCTGTAATCTTTGTTAGTAGTAGAAATATTGACAGAGATTGAAAGTAGGCAAAGGTAGAGTTTTGGAATATTGTTTTGAGACTCATAAAATTGTTCCACTTGAGGGATTTTTATTTTTTGGGGTGGAAATATTGAAGGTTAATATATACAAACAAACAAGTCTATGAATGCTCACCAACTAACTCAACCTTTTGTTTATATAATGAAGTCAATGGATACTCTTGTCTTCGGGGTTTGACACATTCAGTACAAGAGTTCACTCATCATTTGTTAACTAATTAACATGAACTTTTCAAATTGTTAAAAATTACAGGATTCACTTCATAATTTAACCAAAATATTGGGGAAATTAAAATAATACCTATTTCGTAATGAATTAATTATTGAAGAAGCCATCTATTAATCCACACAAGTCTAATCATTTTCAAATGAATACGTCCAAATTAACCTAGCCTTCTTGGCACAGCAAGATCAATGTCCAATGCATAGAGTCAAAACGTTAACATTAATGAAGCACACAAAAAGGATTTTAATATTTATACGTGTTACATTGTATTACTCATAATTCACGACTGTTGTTATTGTCGGATAAATAATTTACTAAATAATTGGGAGTTAGCGTAAATTACATATTTGTGTATACAAATTCACTTTGAATAACAAATTACATAATTTAAAGGTAAAATTATAAATAAATTTTAAAATACATATGCATTAAAGAATAAAATTCTGTTCAATTTTATTATAGATTTCCTTTTCCACTCAGATTAATTAAACATACATGTATATAGCATACATACATAATACTCCACTAGTGTTGGAAATGCAAAATTTTGGAGAAATTAAAATGATACCTTTTTCCCTATTGAATTAATTTATGAAAAAGACAACTGTTAATCCAAACAAGTCTAGATATTTTTCAAATTAAGACGTCTAAAATGGAGAAACATGCTTACTTGGACCTGTGGAAAATTTTAGCCCCTTAAAAAACGGTAGAATTTTGAGTGTTGGAAAAATGATATCCAAAAAGCATGAAAATGAAAGCTCATCACCAATATTGGACGTCCAAGATGTATGTTAACTATGAAAGCACATAAAAAGGAAGATCACATATATATATGTACCCACAAGTTTAAATAAGTTATAATTTATAATTGATGTTATTCTCATATCAATAACTTATTATATGTTTAAAAATTATAGTAAATTTATATATACAATTTTTTTTTTGATAATGAATTATTATTTTGACAATAATTTCACCTTCATAATTTAAAAGTTAATTATGAATAAATCGCGTTGGTTCTACCACTACTCCACTATAATCTTTTATTCCAAATTTACAATTAATTCTAGCAACTTCTACGACTTTATAACTATTAATTGCAACTGTAAACTAAAGAAAAAATTGTACTTTTTGTCAATCTTTTTTACCCTCATTACACTTTTGGTCAATCTTCTATGTAACAAGGGTAAAGAAGAGCTATTTTCCCGTGAACTAAAAGGTATTTGGATGGTGAGACGTGTTTGTATTTGGATGTGGAAAATTACTACCCCGTAGAAATTATTTAGTAGTAGTGTTGGAAAAATAAAAATCCCAAAAAAACATCAAAATGACTCCAAATTTACTGCCGAAAAGTTTTATTGTTGTGCTTTATCAAAAGGTAGTGTAACTGGCACATCTATCTATCGATGATTTTAGTGATTGTATAAGTTGTACTCAATCAAAAGGTTCACCGATTTTGTTGTTGATACTGTATAGGGAACTACGTACACTGTTGCTCCCTACAAATGCTGCGGATCCTAGTAGCATGGTGTCTCAAGCATTGGCTGTGTATAAGAAGTTGGTTGTCGACCACAACTCTGGTAATGCACTCGTAGAGGATTCCAAATCTGGAACTGCGGAAACACCTACAAACAAGAACTCATGGGGTTATAACTTTGTTAGGAGTAGAAATATTGATTGAGATTGAAAGTAGGCAGAGTTTTGGAATATTGTTTTGAGACAGAAAATTGTTCCACTTGAGGGATTTTTATTTTTTGGGGTGGAAATAATATGTTAATGGTTCTGGAGGATGATAAGAGAAAATATTGAAGGTTTCAGCAAATTGTCATCGGAGATTACAAAATATTTGATGGACTAATTATAGACCTCGCATGAAGGGTTGAATTTGGAGAAATAAAAAAATTCAAAGTGTACGGTTTAATTAAAATAAAAAATATTTGCCTAGTCTTATCCACAAATATTCTCAAGATCATGGAATTTCAATTAGTTAATAATGGGATCTATACATCAAAAAAACATTGAAATATTCTACGTCTAATTGATGATCTATCTATTCATTGGATTGGATATGTTCTCGACCCATAACCATTTGAAATTTATATGTTGACTTCATTGACTTCTATGTACAGTAGTAAGTCTTGAAATTTATGTGTTGACTTCATTGACCTCATTTGCCTTTTGCCTTCTCCACCTCAACTAACGGGATAGAGGGAGTAATTGTGATTTAGAACTATAATCTCAGCTAATAAGTTAAATGAATTGTTGATTTGTGTATGATTTTTCCTCTTTGATTATGTGTCATCTTAAATTTGTGATGGAGACTATTGACTTGACTTATGTAACATTTTCTCTATCAGTATCCATCTAAATATTAATGAATTCCACAATCTCATTAATTCCAATTAGCTATACGTCTATTTTTATTTGAAATACCAGTTGATAATCTATCTATTCATTGTATTAATTGAATTGGATATGTCCATGACCCATAATCATTTGAAATTTATGGGTTGACTTGACTTCCATGTCCAGTAGTAAGTTTTGGTCATCGTCTTATTAAAACTCCATAAATAATATTATTTTAAAATTCAACACTATTTCATAATTTTATAATCTATTATATTATAGGCCACGAAACTGACAGAGATAGGAATCGAACATTTGACCTCAAATTAAATACAATACTACTTCCATCTTCACTTCACCTGCAACCTGTGCATTATTACAGTAAGTATATATACCTGTATAGATACCCTTTTTCTTCACTCAAATTAATAATCTTATACCCCACAATAATTTAAGAATTCGGTACTCATTCATTTCTCTTCATTTTCTATATATATAGCATCCATACATACATAATAATCCACACGTAAATGTAATAGAGAGGGAAATGGCACAAGTACTTGTTATATTTTCCTTGTTTATTTCTCTGTTTTGGTATCAAGTTTCCATCATTACAGCCCATTTGTGCAGCCATCACAATGCCTTTCTCTTGCTGCAATTCAAGCAAAGCATTCGAATTACTGATGGAGCTCCGTCACCGTGGGACGCCCCTATTTTCAAGACTTTACAATCTTGGAACAAGAGCACAGACTGTTGCTTCTGGGATGGAGTAACATGTGATGAACTCAACGGCGAAGTTATCGGTCTTGATGTTGCCTACAGTGGTCTTGTAGGGGTGATAGACTCCAACAGCACCCTCTTCCAACTCTCTCATCTCCAAACCCTCAACCTTGCTTTCAATTTCTTCTATGGTTTGATCTCCCCCAAGTTTGGTGAGTTTCAGAGTTTGACTCACCTCAACCTCTCCTACTCTTACTTCTCAGGTACACTTCCAGCTGAATTATGCCATCTCTCTAATTTGATCTCCCTCGATCTCTCATATAACTATGAATTAATAATCATGCAACCCAACGTTTTTGAATCACTCCTTCAAAACTTAACCCAGCTAACACAAGTTGATCTCGCATTTGTTTATGTTTCTTCTACACTGCCTCATAATCTATCTACTTCCTTACAAAGTTTGAGTCTTGACGGTACAAACTTGTTTGGTGAAGTACCAGTACAAATATTTCAACTACCCAACTTGCATAAGCTTCGACTAAATCGCAATGCTAACCTCACTGGCAATTTGTTAAAGGTTGAATGGAATACCAGCACTACTTTGAGCTATTTGGACTTGTCTAATACTGGTATCTCTGGATCCATTCCTGAATCTATAGGAAATTTGAAATTTTTATATGAATTAGATCTCTCGTCTTGCCATTTTTCTGGATCCATTCCTGAATCGATTGCAAATCTCACGCAATTGAATGGTTTAGATCTATCTGGAATCTATTTCACTGGATCTGCGCCATCAACCCTTGCAAATAGTTTTGGAGGCCAATTGCCGAACTTTTTCAGCAATTTCAACAACTTGTCCCTTTTACATCTTAGCTATAACCATTTTGAAGGTCATTTCCCGTCCTCAGTCATCAATCTCACAAAGCTTGAATTTCTAGATTTGTCGTACAACTCACTCACGGGTCCTCTGCCCACCAACATTGGTGGATTTCCAAACCATTTGGGAAACAACTCATTGAATAAGCTGCGACTACTTTTTTTAGATGGCAATAAGCTGCATGGTCAAATTCCTGAATCAATTTCAAAACTTGTGAATCTGGAAGGACTTTATTTATCACACAACAACTTCAGTGGTGATGTAGAGGTTATAGCTTGTTCTCAAACATGAAACATCTTGATAGTCTTGACCTTTCTTTCAATAGCCTATCCCTCGTCAATAACCAAGTGAATTCTACCTTGCCACCTTCTCTTGGCGCCTTGTTATTGGCCTCTTGTGGAGTAAAGGATTTAGATTTCTTAATAGGAGCTAACAAACTATATCAACTAGATCTTTCTCAAAACATGCTTCATGGCCAGATATTTTTAGATGAGAAATGGAATAATACATGGGGTCAACATTTGTCCTATCTGAATCTCTCCCACAACTTTTTGACTCGCATCCACCAACATCCTTTTCAATCCCTGTTGTATCTTGATCTCAGCTCAAACAGACTTAGTGGTCCATTGTTTGTTCCATCTGTTCAAACGATAGCTTACTTTGCTTCAAACAATCATTTCACTGGAGAACTCCCTTCACTCATGTGCAACATAACTCAGCTCGAAGTACTTGATTTATCGAACAACAGCTTGAGTGGTTTGATTCCCCAATGCTTGGGGAATATGACAAAGCTTTCGGTGCTAGACTTGCACGCGAATAATTTTCATGGCATAATCCCATCAGGTTTTTCAGTTGGAAGCCAACTAACAAACCTCATATTGCACAACAATTGGTTGGAAGGTGTCGTGCCTCGATCGTTGTCCAATTGCAAAGAATTACAAGTGGTAGATATTGGACACAACACTTTAAAGGCACGTTTCCCTGGTGGTTGCAAAATCTTTCGAATCTGCAGGTCCTAAATTTGAGAGCCAACCTTTTGTGCGGTCCTCTAGCCATTTATGGAACAGGATTATCATTCCCTGAATTGAGAATTCTCGATCTTTCTGATAATGAATTTACGGGTATCCTACCAGCAAAATTCTTCTTAAGACTTGAAGGTATGAAGATAGTAAATCACGTCATAGAGCCAACGATGTTCGTGGAGAGCCAATCAATGTTTTCTAATTCAAATTTTTACTATCAAGCTTCGTTGGTTGTAACAAAAAAAGGGAAGGAGATTGATATAAAGAGGGTTCTTTCCATCTTGACATCCATAGATCTCTCTAGCAACAAATTTGAAGGAACCATTCCAGATGTCATTGGAGATCTCATTTCACTTCAGTTCCTAAACTTTTCCCATAATAAGTTTGGAGGTCAAATCCCATCCGCCTTCCGAAGCTTAACTTTATTGGAATCTTTAGACCTGTCCTCAAATCAACTCGAGGGTGAAATTCCTCAACAATTGACGGAGTTGACATTTCTTGAGCTTTTAAACCTCTCTCAAAACCATCTCGTGGGTAGCATTCCACAAGGCCGCCAATTTGATACGTTTCAAAGCGAGTCATACTTGGAAAATGATGGACTTTGTGGATTTCCATTGTCAAAAATTTGTGGAGATGAGAATGGGTTGATGATGCCACCACCTAGTGCAACTCACAATAAGGAGGATTTCATCAGTGGGTTTACATGGGAAGCTGTACTGATTGGATACTTGAGCGGGATGGTGATTGGATTGAGCATTGGCTACCTGAGTTTTATGACTGGAAAACCAAAATGGTTTAACAAAATGGTAGAACAAGAAGGTGGGAGATTAATTAAAAAGAAGTGGCGCTATGCGGAGGTTAAATGGTTGTCAAGATAAGGCTGCAATATTAATTTGCAAATAGTTATTAAATTTTCATCTTGTAAACCATTAGTTAATAAAAGTACTCATTTCTGTAAAATTTTATAAATGTTTTCATTTTGTTAACGTTGTTGTATCATAAATATCATTTTCGAATCACATATTCCATTATGCATAGATGAAACCAAATTAGTACCAGATTCAAAATGAATACCCAGAAAACTGAAATAAAAGGAATTCGACGTAGCTTGATCGATGGGGTTAGCAAGTGAAAACTCAAACGCTCTAAAAGCCTAAAGTAATGACTTATAATAATAATACAAATTCACTTGCCTTTTGCATTCTCCTCCTCAACTACTAGCACTGTTCCACAAAATCAACCAATTGATCAGGAGAAGAGTCCGTTTTGTAATATTAACTTACAAAGTAGCAATAAAATGTGAAACAAAACTGCGGCATCCACGCCTTAGGGAACCAAAGTACATTGCAGCATACCAAAAGAACACAACAATAAGGATTCATTCCTAATAATGTGGCCTTTATAGTGTATACCCAATCTGTCTTTACTAATAAGAATAGATTCACTTGCCTTGTGCCTAATTGCTTGCATTTCTCTAGTTCCAAAAATGCGATCATTTTCCAAAATTGTTATGAAAATAAAAATAAGTTCAAATTTAAAAAGCAGTCAAACTGATCGAAGCTTCAAAGTATGGTTACTGAATACTAAATTAAAAGAATTAGGGCTTGTTTGAGAACCAACTTAATGCTTAAAATTATTAATTAAGAGATAATGACTTTTAGTGTGTTTGATAACGGAAACTCAAAACCTTTTAATTGTTTAAGCACTACTTATTTCCTTTTAAGCGAAAAAAGTTAGCTTATTACTTATCGCTTAATACTCCACGTAATAATTATCTAAATAATTTTTTTGATTTCCAAAACTGTCCTTTTATTTTATTTATATTGATTTAACTATAATAATAATTTTAATTTTTTCTTCATTAGCATACCACGTATTTTAAACTTTTTTATTATAATATTATCAAATAAAATTTATTTTATTTTATTTTTATATTTGGTATTAAAAATTTATTTAATAAATTATATCATTTACATGTTTTTATAAATCTCATTCATAAGATATGTTTTATATTATTTATATAGTTTATTAATCATATTTGAATTTTATTGTAAAAATTTAAATTTCTTTTTGACTACAATAATGAATTCATTTTTCATTTTTAAGGATTTTAATAAATTATAATAATTATTTTTTGTATTTTTTAATCATTCAATTTAACGTGTTTTATTTTATTTTGTTTCTTTATGCTTTCCATTAATCATAATTGATGTTTTATAATAAAATTTGATGCTTTGCATACATAAATATAAAAATACAACATAAGGGTACGTAAAATGATATATTTTAAGAATTTCAGCAATAAGATCAGTATATTTATCAAACAAGATCGAGTGATTAAGTATTATGATTGAGATGTTCAAAAAATATATTTCAGCATTAAAATGTTAAGTGCTTAATCAATTCAACATTATGATTTTAGCATTAAATATTCAAATATAAGCATTAATTTTTATCAAACGGACCCTAAGTGTAAGAAACATTTTAACCATATTATTATCATAAAAAGTAACAAGAAGACGTGAATTTCTGAAGCGATTTTTAGTAAAATTTGTGACTAAAAAACTGAACCTATTATTTTCTCTCATAACTTTCGTGAAAAAAGAAAACACGCACATTAATTTGAATAATATTATAACACGACTAATTTTGAGATGATTTATTTCTAGACATTTGTGTGTTGTTCTTAAAATTACATTTTATTGTTTAGCAAATCGACATTGTCAGATTTTCTTACTATGAATTTTATTCTATTTTGAAATCTAATAAACAAGTGCATACAAAAATTGTAATGAAACTTCTTTTATGAGAAATTGTATTGATGTGACACAAAATGCCCTTGGATCCCGGTACCTTGTGATTTTGAAGTAATAGCTCAGACAGATGGCGATATGGCTCGGATTGGTGATGTTATAGCTCGGCCTTCATGCTTTAAGAGTGGATCTGCAAAGAAAGGCAAGAAACAAGCGGGGCTATCCCCCTGTTCCACTCTGACGCTCAAGTTAGCAAAGTATAGAATATAATGATATTTACTGACTGCTTGTAATTTTAAAGAATTACGTACCCTTGATAAGAAATGACTACCAACCTTATATAGACCTTGCTTTGTGATTTGTCTGTTGGACAATCATCATGACCATTTATTGTTATTATGAGCCTCCATGATTCCAGCTCTGTTAATATGATTTAATTTAGGTGTAAAGGATAATGGCCTAAATGCTCTTGTAACGGACACCGACTTAAATGCTCTTGTGACGAACACCGACCTAAATGCTCTTGTAATGGACACCGACTTAAATGCTCTTAAATGGCTTGCCTAACTCCTGACACCTTAATAGCCTAAACTCCTTCCTCGTCATTACTGCTTCGCACCTTTGCTATATGCCTTTATCCCAACCTATAGTCTTTTAGCTCGGCCTATAGTCTTTTAGCCCGGCTTAAAGCATTTTAGGCCGACTACACACTTCCCTACTACGTTTTAGCTCAGCCAAGTGACTCTTTACCGACCTAACTTCTCTTCCCTTTGGACCCTTACGTTTTTATTCCTTTTGGCTTACCGTTAATCTATTGGGCCAGACCCAATACTTTGCTCACTTTTAGACACAACATATATTCTTAACACGATAACGAAAAAATGTATATAAAAACTACTTTATTTAAACAATTTTAGTAAAAAAAAATTAAGATAAAATAGGATCGGAGCTTGGATTGATTTGGTATTTTGAGATTGGAGCATCGTAAGATCTTACAATACGGATTTAAATTCTACAAACTTATTCTATGCAATTGGTTAATTATAAGCTTTTACATTAATATATCATTTGTGTTGTTAGATTTTATTTGTAAATGACGTATAATATTTTCTTTTCTTTTCTTTTATTTATATTTTTTTCAAACTTGTGCAGCCATTATTTGAAAACACTATACAAATTTTTTTTTTTTTAAACTCAGCTGTAAAATTGAAGATTATTAAAAGACGAAGATCACACGATTTCTTCTGAACGGTTTACAAATATGCAAAAAAATCAAAACTAACCTTATAGTTTGGGACGATAATTACTTTTCTGGTCTTCAAATTTACATGTAAGCATTTGTATGAATTCGTGATAATTGTTAAGAAAATTTTGGCAGGATGACAATTTGTGTCGAATCCGACTCCTCAAACAACCCTTCCCGAACCGGTCTCGACCATTCCCTTCTCAACTATTCTTTGATATTATCTCCTAAAATTATTGATCATATAATTTGTAAGTGTCTCTCCGATGATTCTTAGTTTGATTTATTTATTTATTCTTTTATTCTTAATTTGATTTTCCGAAGATGAGTGGCCTGGAATTGAAAGTGGCAATTTGTGATGGTCCCGTCGGCAAGTTGCAACAATCTTTCTCAACGAAGCTTATTCTTTTCCTTCCATAACTCTATATTTATTTAAAATTGTTAACAACCTACCTTTTAGTTTTTATATATTCATAGGAGTTTGCGTAGAAAGTCTTCATAAGTGCAGGGAGAACATTAATTCATTAATTTTATGGAGCCATTATTAACACGTACGACAACTTTTCAAATTGTTGAAAATTACAGGACTCGTTTGTACTTTAACCAATTTTTTTGTAGAAAATAAAATGATCCCTATTTTCTGAGAAATTATTGAATGCATCGGTTATATCTTAAAAATAGTGCAGTAAACCTATCATAAATCAACTATTTATATTTATATTAATTAATGCCTATACAGTATTTCCTGTTGAATTATATGTGCAAAAGCCATCAAACCATACTGGTCCAGTTTTTTTCAAATTAATTAAGACGTTAGACGTCCAAAATGGGGAAAGTATCTGGATGTGGAAAATTTTTGTCCATTAGAAAACGATAGTGAGTACTTTGATGTGGAAATTGTTGGAAAAATGAAATCCGAAAAGTATGAAAATGACTCAAAATTTACTGTCTTGGCACGGCAACAATAATGCCCAACACACTGACTCACAATATTAATAAAATTAAAAGGAACTAAAGTAAATAACAATAATTTAGAGAAAACTAGTGAGGTATGTGCTGAGACGTGTAATCGCTAATGTTAGGTGATTCAAGCGCCTTTTTGGAAGAATCCCATGCAGCAGATCATGTTTTTTTGCTTATCACCCCAAGATTCAACATCAATAATTATTTTGTAATTGAAATTTTTTCACAAAATTAGCAACTGATTTCTTACTTACAAATAATCTATAACAATAATATTACTCACAATTTAAAAGTAAAATTATAAATGACTGCATTAAAATATCAATATTATCAATATCCATCCAACAATTTCCACAATTGTTTGTTTGATAAGTTTGTTTTCAAACATTGCAAGTTACTTATTCCTTCCCCCCTAGAACAAAATAACACTATAAATACATTTAACTTAAATTGTTAACAGTACCCTTTTAGTTTTTATTTAATTGATAACAATCAAAAGTTGAATACATGTTGCCTTAGGGCCCGTTTGATAAAAATTAATACTTATGTCTGAATACTTAATGTTGAAACCATAATGCTGAATTGATTAAACACTTAATATCTTAATGCTGAAATATATTTTCCGAACCTCTGAATCATAATGCTTAATCACCCGATCTTGTTTGATAAATATGCTAATCTGAATGCTGAAATCTTTAAAATATACCATCTCGTGGGAAGCATTCCGGAAGGCAACCAATTTGATACATTTGGAAATGCTAATATGATACTTGGGAAACAATGGACTTTCTGGAGTTCCGTTGTCAAAAATTTGTGGAGCTAAGAATAGTTTGATGGTTCCGCCAACAAGTGCAACTCGCAATAAGGAGGATTTTATCAATGGCATTAACTGAAAAGTTGTATTCATTGGATACTTGAGTGGGATGATTATTGGATTGAACATGGGCTATCTGAGTTTTATGAATGAAAAACCAAAATGGTTTAACATAATGGTAGAAGAAGAAGGTAGGACATTAATTAAAAAGAAATGACGCCCTAGGTAGGGTAAATTGTTGTCAAGATAAGTGTCATCATTTTGCCATTAATGAATTAGCCATTACTGAAACTTACTGTGAGCTTCTAATATTGTTCCGTTTAAAAGAGGAAAAAGTCGAATGTTTTTAAGAGAAGACGTGTGATTGAACATGGATTCGGCGTGGTCAACCCATTGAAAAGAAGGACAGCCCAGCCGCTTGGAGCAGCCCGGAAACAAAACGGAGCCCCGAAGACGAAGCGCTAACTCCTTCGAGGACCACCTCCTCGGCCCATCGATCGGTTTACTTTGAAGGCTGTACTGAGATGGTGATTGGAAAACCAAAATGGTTTAACCAAACGATAAAGAAAAAAGTTAGGAGATTAATGAAAAAAAAATGGAGCCATCAAGAGGTTAAATTTTTGTCAAGATAAGGTTGCATTGGCTAATGGCTGGCAGTTAATTTATTTTAATCTGTATATAAACCTTTAATGAATACTAGTTGTGTAGTTATTGGTGTAAAAATTCGAAAATTCTCTCTTTCTTATTAACGTTTTGTATAAGAAATGAATGTTTCGTGTGGTAAACGAAATTTTAAAGCTCGAAAGAATTACGAGTGGCTGATTGCCTTTGATATCTTTCTAAACTTTCCTCACAAGAAATTTACTTCTTTTCCTTTTACACATGTATATATATTAATTTGTAACCATATGAATGGAACAATAGTATCAAATTAGTTATTTTAAATATTATATTTCTAAACTTATACATAAAAATCTAAAACATACTCATCGTTAATTTTATTTTTTCCTGCAATTTATTTTTTATTAAATAATATTACAAAAATTATAACATAGAAATCTTTAAATATTAAAAATCTAAAAACAAATAAGTAAGATATAACCGTTAAAAAGAACTGAATTCGATTGAGAAATTCTTTTTTGCAAGGGGGGCCAATTATAGGGAGCAATTCTTAACACTGGAGTTTTCAAATTGGTGAAAATTACAGGACTCGATTTGTACTTTAACCAGAATTTTGGATAAATGAAAATGATTCCTATTTGCTATTGAATTAATTTGTGAAAAAGCCATATGTTAATCAACACAAAAGTATAAACTATAAATATTCAAATTTTAAAAATTGTGAAAGAAAATGTTTGAGATATAACCTCTAAAATTACTATATTTTATTGGGAAGAAAAAAATTCGCAGCAAGACAATTTTATGGAGACATACTAAAAACGGGATAGAACGTCTATAAATGCTCACCAACAATCTCAACCTTTTGTTTACATAATAAAGTTTATGGATATTCTTGTCTTCGGGGTTAGACAAATTCAGTACAAGAGTTCACCCATCATATGTTAACATGAACTTTTCAAATTATTAAAAATTAATGGATTCGCTTTGTAATTTTAGCCAAAATATTGGGGGAAATAAAATAATACCTATTTTTCCTAATCAATTAATTATTGAAGAAGCCATCTATTAATCCATACAAGTCTAGACATTTTCAAATTAATACGGCCAAAATGGTGAAATATATACTTGGATATTTGGATTAATGGATGTGGAAAATTATTGAAAGGAAAAATGAAAATGACTCGGTGCAAATTGAAAGCTAGCCTTTTTGGCACGGCAAGATCAATGTCCAATGCATAAAGTCAAAACGTGTTACACATTGTATTAATGAAGCACACAAGAAGGATTTTAATATTTATATGCGTTACACATTGTATTATTCATAATTCATGATTGTTGTTATTGCCGGATAAATAATTTACTTAATAATTTAGAGTTAGCATAAATTACGTATTTGTATATACTAATTCACTTTGAATAACAGATTATATTTAAAGGTAAAATTATAAATAAATTTTAAAATACATATGCATTAAAGTATTAATACATAGTTGGTGCAAAGAATAAAATTATGTTCAAATTAAGACGTCCAAAATGGAAAAACATGCTTACTTGGATTTGTGGAAAATTTTAGCCCCTTAGAAAACGGTAGAAATTTTGAGTGTTGGAAAAATGATATCCAAAAAGCATGAAAATGAAAGCTCAACACCAATATAATATTGGCCCAAGCTGTATGTTAACAATGAAAGCACATAAAAAGGAAGATCACATATATATGTACCCACAAGTTTAAATAAGTTATAATTTATAATTGATGTTTTTCTCATATGAATAATTTATTAAATGTTTAAGAATTAGAGTAAATTTATATATACAAATTTATTTTTGATAATGAATTATTATTATTTTGACAATAATTCCACCTTCATAATTTAAAAGTTAAATTATAAATAAATAGCGTTGGTTCTACCACTACTCCACTATAATCTTTGATTCCAAATTTTACAATTAATTCTAGCAACTTCTATGATTTTATAACTATATTGTAACTGTAAACTAAAGAAAAAAATTGCATTTTTGGTTAATCATTTTTACCCTCGTTACACTTTTGGTCCCTCTTATATGTAACAAGGGTATAGAAGAGGGACCAAAAGTGCTATTTTCCCGTGAACTAAAGGGTATTTGGATGGTGAGATGTATTTGTATTTGGATGTGGAAAATTATTGCCCCGTAAAAATTATTGAGTAGTAGTGTTGGAAAAATTAAAATCCAAAAAAAAAAAAGCATGAAAATGACTCCAAATTTAATGCCCAACGCACCAAGTCAAGATCAATAATTTGTCAAATAAATTTGTCTGTTTTTATATATAATATGTGTTCGAATATATCTTTATTTTGACAATAATATATATTACTCATAATTTAAAAGTAGAACTTTAAATGAATTTTAAAACACATGCATTAAAATATCAATATTATCAATATCCATCCAACAATTTCCGCAATTATTTGCTTTCAAACTTTGCAACTTGCTTATTCCTTTCCCCCAGAACAAAATATATAAATCCTTTTAAGTAAATTAAATTGTTAACACCCTTTTTAGTTTTAATTTAATTCATAACAATTAAAATTTGAACCTTTTTGCTTTAGTCTTATCATAAGATGGAGTTACTGTTATGTAGTTCTTCTGTTCCACAATATCATTAATAATCGGAATAAATAGGTCAAAAAATTGCCTCTGATTACTTTGTAACTATCCCATATAAAATATCTCTCTCCCAACTCACCCAGCACCTTTCCAACCATCAATGATGGAAGTTTTTTCCAGCCAAAATAAAGAAGAAAAATGGCAACAACACAATATTATCGAGAAACAATCATTTATCACAAAGATTATACATTAGTTTCAACTTCTAATTTGTCTTTCATAATTCTCGAAAGAAAAAAAAGTTGTATGTTTATGTTTGAAAGAATGAACGGATTAATCCCAGTTCAGTAGGTTGAACAACGCATGAAGGGGTAACTATGCATTTCAAAAATATAGGGAGGTAATTGTCACAGAAAGTATTACACGAGGAAGTTCATTTGCCCTTTTCTTTTCCATATTTAAATTTTAAAATTTCTTAAAACAATATTATCATTATACTTTTCTTTCCCTCTTTCTACACAAACACCAAAAGAAATTTTTTCTAAAGAAAAATTATTGATTTCCAAAACAAAACAAAAAAAAAATCTTGAATTTTTTTTAGAAAAAAAAAAAACCTAAAAAATATGCTTAAGATATCACCTTAAAAAATGATTGAACTTGATTGAAAATTTTTTTTTTTTGTTGGGAGACAATTTCATACGGAACAAATAACAATATGTTTTTCCTTTGTTCATAATTAAACTCAGTATGTTAGTTGCACTACTATCAATTGAACCAATAGCATCACTTTAAAGCTACATTTCTAAAAATGTTACAACAGAAAGAAAAAAAATCTCAAGAAAAAAATGCATCACTTTGAAAAAAGTGAGAAAAGCAACATTTTTTAGGCTAGTGCAACAATTTTTTCCGGCTAGCACGACGCCTTTTTTTCAAACTAGCGCCACGCTTCTTTTTAAACTAGCTAGTGCGACACTTTTTTCTTAAGGCTAGTGCAACAATTTTCGTTGGCTGATGCGATACTGTTTTAGGTTCATACAATGATTTTATAAAATGTATTAGCAATAAAATTTGAAATCGCTTTAGCATTTGCAGCAATGAGCACCGTCTCTACCTCCTTTCTCCTCAATTGAATTTGCAGTAATCGCTTTAGCATATACTGCATATGATATATATTAAAGGTTAGACAATTAACACAAAAATTTGTATAAAATGGATGGATTTATACATGCGTGGATTTATAGATGCGACGTCGCGCTTTCTATGCCCGCATATCACTTTTTTATTTGTTGATAAAATAGCAATTAAAACTAACTCATACTAGTTCATGAAAACAACTAGCGTATCATTTTGCTAGTTGACAAAGTAGTTGTTAGCTTCCCTTTTAGACCATCTCCAGCGGATGCCAAAATGGCATCTACTGTGTCTAGCTGTTGGGCCACTTCCCAGCGAATGCCATTCTCCGCAGCAATAATAGCTGCGGAGATGGTTCGAACGCCAGAAAGTTGGAGCCATTTCTGGAACAATATATATATATATATATATATAAACTTTAAAAAATGATTTTTTTTCTTTAGTTTCTGTAATTATTTAAATAGATTAATTAATTTATGATAATTAAGTAATTTTAAGTGTTAAATTTTTTTTTATAATGTTAATTTTCAAATTAAATTAATTTTCTAATAAAAATTATAAATGTTAATAAATTAAAGTTATTAATAGATTAAAAAATATTAAATACTAATTTTAAAAAATAATAATAATTACAGAAATAGTTTTAAACTATTAAAATAATAATATTTATAAATAGCATTCTAAAATAGCATCAACCATAGAAAATTGAAATAGGAGTATTATTTTTAATTAAAATTTGTTAATCAAATTCGTATTCTTTCAATTTATGACAATATTTATAGTCCAGTGGACGTGCGGCTAGAGGATTCGAAATCTGGAGCTGTGGAATCAACTACATACAAAGAAGAATTTTGTTTTGAGACTGAAAATTGTTCCACTTGAGGGATTTTTTTAATTTTTGAATGGTAATTCAACATTTGCAATTTCGTATGCCATTTTATCAAATACTTAAAAGGTTAGACAATTTAAATGTTTGAAAAAATTGGAAAAAAGCTGTTCGTCAGACCTATAATATGTTGAAACATATATTGTTGGCTTGTTTGTGAGTATGAGAGTGAAAATTATGATTTAGAGAAACAAATTAATCTCAATCGAAATGTTGATTTGTGTATGATTTTTTCTTCTCATATTATATGAATGTGACAGAAGAAGAAGATGAGTGGAAATTTGTAATGAAGTTTAGCTTAGTCTTCTTAGGCCACAAGAATTCCACAATGTCATTAATGAAGATAATTAGTGGGAGCCAAAAAAAAATTTAAATTTAAATTGCTATAGTATTAATTGGATTGGACCCAATTCAAATTTCTGGGTTGACTTGACTTCATCGATTAAGACTCCTCATATGCATGCAGTTCAAAATCAAGAAATGAATCTAATGCCAAATATTTCACCATTGGCTACTCATGTTTCCTCTCTTTATATATATATAGACCATACATAATACTCTACACCTAATATTAATAGAGAGGGCAATGGCACAAATTGTTATATTTTCCTTGTATATTTCTCTATTTTTCTATCAACTTTCCACTATTTCTGCACCAACACCTCATTTGTGCACCAACCATAATGCTCTCCTCTTGTTACAATTCAAGCAAAGCTTTCAAATTTATGACGACGCATCCTACTTGTGTGAGCCCTCTTCTCTCAAGACATTAACATCTTGGAACAAGAGCATAGATTGTTGTTTGTGGAAGGGAGTTACATGTGATGAATTCACCGGTGATGTTATTGGTCTTGATCTTAGCTGCAGCGGTCTTCAAGGGGTGATCAACTCCAACAGTACACTTTTCCAACTCTCTCGTCTCCACAACCTCAACCTTGCTTGCAATGACTTCTATCCTTCCTTGATTTCCACCAGGTTTGCTGAGTTTCAGGAGTTGACTCACCTCAACCTCTCAAGCTCTCTCTTCTCAGGAACGCTTCCATTAGAATTCTGTTATCTCTCTAATTTGATCTCCCTCGATCTCTCAGTCTTAGATATAGGTCCTCCTGTAAGTATTCAACCAGACGTTTTTAAATCACTCATTCAAAACTTAACCCAGTTAAGAGAAGTCGCTCTTGAAAGTGCTAATGTTTCTTCTAAATTTCCCCATAATCTATCTACTTCCTTACAAGTTTTGAATCTTCAATACATGGACTTGTTTGGTGAAGTATCGGTAGAAACTTTTCAACTCCCAAACTTGCAAGAGCTTCGACTATCTTACAATTTTAAACTCACTGGCAGTTTATCAAAGGTTGAATGGAATACTAGCAGCACATTGAGCTATTTGGACTTGTCTTGTACTGGTTTATCTGGGAGATTACCTGAATCTATAGGAAATTTGAAATCTTTATCTAATTTAGACCTCTCTTATTCTTATTTTTCTGGATCCATTCCTGCCTCAATAGGAAATCTGACACAATTGACTTTTCTATATCTCTCAGAAAACAATTTCTCTGGACCAGTGCCATCCACCCTTGAAAATCTTTGGCATGGACTCACTTATTTGGACCTCTCACAAAATAGTCTTGGAGGCCGATTGCCCAACTTTTTTAGAAACTTCAACAACTTGTTAGTGTTATCTCTTGGCGCTAACCAATTCATTGGTCATTTCGTATCCGAAATAATCATGAATCTAACAAAGCTTCAATATCTAGATTTGTCGTACAGTTCACTCACAGGTCACATCCCATCCTCAATCATCAATCTAACAAACCTTCAAGATCTAGATTTGTCGCACAATTCACTCACAGGTCCTCTGCCCCCCAACATTGGTGAATTTCAAAATCATTTGAAAAACAACTCATTGAATAATACTATACCTGCATTTTGGTATCTGCCAGGGATATCAATTTTTTTGGAGGGCAATGAGTTGCATGGTCAAATTCCTAAATCAATTTCAAAACTTGTGAATCTGGAAGGACTTGATTTATCAGACAACAACTTCAGTGGTGATGTAGAGGTTAGCTTGTTCTCAAACATGAAACAGCTTCGAACTCTGGGCCTTTCTTTCAATAGCCTATCCCTCGTCAATAACCAAGTGAATTCTACCTTGCCACCTTCTCTTGAAGACTTGTCATTGGCCTCTTGTGGAGTAAAGGATTTAGATTTCTTAATAGGAGCCAATACTCTAGAGCATCTAGATCTTTCTCATAACAAAATTCATGGCCAGATATTTTTAGATGAGAAATGGAATACCTGGGGTCAACTTTTGCTCGATCTGAATCTCTCCCACAACTTTTTGACTCACTTCCACCAACTTTCTTTTCAAGGCCTGGAGTATCTTGATATCAGCTCAAACAGACTTAGTGGTCCATTGTTTGTTCCATCTGTTGAAGTTTACTTTGCTTCAAACAATAATTTCACTGGAGAACTCCCTTCACTCATGTGCAACATAACTCAGCTCGAAGCACTTGATTTATCCAACAACAGGTTGAGTGGCTTGATTCCCCAATGTTTGGGGAATACGACAGAGCTTTGGGTGCTAGACTTGCACAAGAATAATTTTCATGGCATAATCCCATCAGGTTTTTCAGTTGGAAGCCAACTAACACACCTCATATTGCACAACAACTGGTTGGAAGGTGTCGTGCCTCTATCATTGTCTAATTGCAAAGAATTACAAGTGGTAGATATTGGACACAACAGTTTAAACGGCACGTTTCCTTGGTGGTTGCAAAAGCTTTCGAAACTGCAGGTTTTAAACTTGAGAGCCAACCATTTGTGCGGTCCTCTAGCCATTTATGGAACAGGATTATCATTCCCTGAATTGAGAATTCTCGATCTTTCTGATAATGAATTTACGGGTATCCTACCAGCAAAATTCTTCCTAAGACTTGAAGGTATGAAGATAGTAAATCGCGTCATGGAGCCAACGATGTTCGTGGACCGAAGTTTATACTATAAAGTTTCAGTGGTTATAATAGACAAAGGGGTGGAGACTGATATTGTGAGTGTTATTTCCATGTTGACAGCCATAGATCTCTCCAACAACAGATTTGAAGGGACCATTCCAGATGCCATTGGAGATCTCATTTCACTTCAATTTCTAAACCTTTCCCATAATAAGTTTAGAGGTCAAATCTCATCCACCTTTCGAAACTTAACTATTTTGGAATCCTTAGACCTATCCTCAAATCAACTCGAGGGTGAAATTCCTCCACAATTGACGGCATTGACATTTCTTTCGGTTTTAAACCTCTCTCAAAACCATCTCGTGGGTAGAATTCCACAAGGCCACCAATTTGATACATTTGAAAATGTTTCATACTTGGGAAACGATGGACTTTGTGGATTTCCATTGTCAAAAATTTGTGGAGCTGAGAATGGGTTGATGATGCCACCACCTAGTGCAACTCACAATAAGGAGGAATTCATCAGTGGGTTTACATGGGAAGCTGTACTGATTGGATACTTGAGCGGGATGGTGATTGGATTGAGCATTGGCTACCTGAGTTTTATGACTGGAAAACCAAAATGGTTTAACAAAATGGTAGAACAAGAAGGTGGGAGATTAATTAAAAAGAAGTGGTGCTCTAGGGAGGTTAAATGGTTGTCAAGATAGGCTGCAATATTAATTTGCAAATAGTTATTATATTTTCATCTTGTAAACCATTAGTTAATAAAAGTACTCATTTCTGTAAAATTTCATAAATGTTTTCATTTTGTTAACGTTGTTGTATCATAAATATCATTTTCGAATCACATATTCCATTATGTATAGATGAAACCAAATTCACTTGCCTTTTGCCTTCTCCACCTCAACTAATCGCACTTCTCATGTTCCACAAAATCAACAAATTCATCACTAGTAAAAGAGTTCATTTTGTAATACTGACTTACAAAGTAATAATAAAATGTGAAACAAAACTGCAGCGCTGGAGCCTCAGGGAAGCAAAGCACATTGCAGCATACCAAAAGAACACAACAATAAGGATTCATTGCTAATAATGTGGCCTTAATACCCAATCTATCTTCACTTATAAGAATAAAACTCATTGCCTTGTGTCTAAATTCCTTCTTTCTTCAACATTCGATCCCTTCTTTTGCGTTCTGCTTCTGCTTGCATTTCCATGGCTTCCTTCACTTCATCAGGAAGAGATAGATCATCCGAAATAAAAGGCCAAACTGAACCACAAGAAAAATCCAGTCCAACTAATGAAAAACTTGTTAAACCAAGCCAAAATCAAGGAAGTGTAACCCACGAACAACAGCAGTCATCAACAACTAGGATGAAGGGGTTTTCCATGTTCTTGAATTGGATATGAGTACGGCGTATGATCGTGTTTCTTGGCATTTTTTGGATATAACTATGATGAAGATCGATTGGTTTTCCATGTTCGTTACGTCAACATAATAGTATGTCATCATGTGTATCGAAGGTTTCATTTTTAGTGTCTTTCAATGGCTAGCATTCACCATATCTTGCTCCAAGAATGGGTTTACGTCAGAGGTGTCCTCTATCCCTATTCCCTGTTAATGTATGTGTCATCTATCCCTATTCCCTATCACACATTTAAATGTATGCAGAAGACTCAATTTTCTTTTTTAAGGTGAATACTGCCGCTGTTAATTCGTTAAACAATTATGCTTGGTACATTGGACAACGCTTCAATTTGCTAAGTCTTAGGTGATGTTTAGTCCAAATGCAATGGAGTATCACCAAAGTATGGTGCGATTTGGCCCTTCATGTTACAAAATTTGTATGTTACAAGCGAAGCTACATTCGCCCAAAACAGAGTCGTTGCGACTAATGGGGCTGGTGACATTAGCTAAACATACTCTACCCTCTACGGCTATCTATCCGATGAGTATATTCAAGTTGCCGGCAGCAATTACAAAAATGGTAAATTTCTTCTGGGACATCCTGTAAAATGGAACTACACATAGAGATATACTATCAAGAGTGGTTATGCAATAGCCTGCAAGCAAAAATGTAACATTTTTATGGAGTTAATGTTACTCTGGCAATAATTAAAGTATGAATAAACTTTGGAAACTGCAATTTAGTCCAATATGGAACATTAATTCAAGTAATCATCTAATGAAATCACAATGATCAAATATACATCAATTACAAAGAAAGAAAACAAAAAAAAAAAAAACATATCATATGTATACAAAGAATACAGATTAAACGTCCGCAGAATAGGACCTCTATCAATCAATTAGCAAAACTGAAACCAAGAATATGCCGCGCGTTTGGGGAAATCAATTAGCAGATTCAGATTCAGAGCAGGCCGAACAAGACGAAGATGCCGAGGAGGATAAGCCAAACAATGTGAACCAACAAGAGAGCTTGTCCGGATACAGGGCCGGAACCTCCATTCCCAACCTCACAGAATCCTACCTTAGCCACGCGGGTACCGGCGCAATGAGCGTCCGCACAGCCGCACCAATAGGTGACTCCGTCAACGCCGCAGACCGGGTCGGTCCGGAAACAGTTTACCGGGCACGAATTCGACTCCTCGGTACGCGATCGGGGACAAACGTGAGAATCATCATCTCGATCTATATCCGACGGCAGCAGCAGCGGATCGAAATTCTGCGACGATGATGATGAACGGACGGTGTGGGCGAAGGAAACCAGGACAAGGATGACGAAGGAGACGACCGTTAACGGCGACGATTTCGAACCGGTGGGCATTATAATGGAAAGGATCTCCAGCTCCGAATAACAATTATTATGAATCAATTGGATTATGAGATGGAAAAGGAGGAATCGCAAGCCCTAGAAACGAGAGAATTGGGGCATTAGGGCTTGCTGATTTGGGAGAAAAAATAGAAAGAAAGGAAAGTATTTTTGGTTGAAGAAACTAGACAACTGAGTCGTAGCGTAACCCAGCTGTCTGACTCAGTGGGCCCCAAAATGTCCTCGATTTTAGGTGTGCTGTTTAACTAACGCAAACAATACTATTATTAGGTAAATTAACACAATCATTCAATCAATAATCATACCTTAATTAAAATTATCTTATTTCCAAAACGATTTAATTTAATTTAATTTAATTTAACTTAAATAAATCATCACAATTAAATCTCATGGCCAGCTCACGCTTCCCCACCCTCTCCTGGATCCGGCTCACGCACAACCATTTAGCGTATAGTCTAGCTGCTTATGACAAGTTGTACGTTATTAATTTTCACTCCTATGAGATTCCTCCTTACTGTACCATCTCATTCCACCCCAACACCCCATTATAATACATAACAGCCTTCGCCCTTAAAAAAAAAATCTCACTTCTTACGGGTTCTACATAATTATGGTTAAATTACTGAAATTTAATATAAGATTTGTCATAATTGTACCCTTGAAGTTTTAAAAAACATTACCAAACCCTTTGATTATGCAGGGTCTATTTCATAATTTCTACGAATCTCAATGTCTATGGGCAATTTACTTTATCAATCTTACTCTTGTTAATTGTAACATTTTACTCAAACAAAATTACAAAATTTCACCTTTATAATCTCAGCCATATAGTATACAAATCCTAAACTTATATTTACAGTGATTATCCCTTAACTTATTACAACAACAATAACTAAAGTACGTAGTTCACTATACTGCGTGAAATCAGTTATATGAGATCAATTATATATACATATATATATATATATATATATATCGCTGTCGTACATGGTCAAATACATCGATTCATTCATATCATTAAACTATAGATTTCCTCATATGTCTCATTTGCAATATATGAAAGATAATCAATGGTAATAATCAATCAATCCCTCAAACTTCTAGACGTTAAACAAAGAAAGTAAAAAGCCTCGATGAAAGTTATCTTAAATGCCCCGAAAAACAAGGTTGTCCAGAAGCATTAGATCGGCAAGATCAACCAACCGATTCATCTTTAATTTTGTGTATAAAATCTCTTCATTAACCTCCTCTGCTACTTAGCCTCAAAATAAGGAAGTCTGTTTTTTTGATTGAGAAAGAAGAAAATAAAGAAAAACCTAAACCAAAAAAAAGGAGAAGCGTTTTGGTTTCTCTGCAGCCCTCTCTGTCTCAAAGCCGCCTCGCTTCATTTACTAGAAAAGTGAATCATGGGTGGCTGCGCCAGCAAACCAAAGGACTTGGACAGCATGTTGCAGGCTCCTGCCCCTGTCGAGAACCCTGAGATTGAGAAGGCTGAGGTACATCTATAGTCTCTATGCATGCATGTTACATAAATTATTATTAAGGATGTGCGTTTGAAAGTTTTGCAGGTTGTTCTGATTTTATTATTAGTTTTAGAAATTGTTTGAAAACTCAAATCTTGTTTAGTATAGATTTCAAAACTAGTTTTCAGGTCTGGTTTCTCGCAATCGTGTTTGCGGCATACTCCTTACCATTTTTTCTTTCATTCGTCTAGTTGCATGTTTTCGAAAATATATTTCTCAAAATCTCGCTTACAATACCCTAATGAATAGGCCTAATTTTCTGATTGCATATTTGGATTTTCATGGTGGTGAATACTCTAATGAATAGGCCTAAGTTCTACATTTTGTTTTAATTTGATTATTAGTTTCTTTTCTTTTTAGGTTTCAATTGCAATTGTTTGCCGCATACTCCCTTACCAATAAGATCTTGAAGAAAAAATATAGTTTTTGTAAACATTTCTTTTCCATATGTTTGGTTCCATGTTTCTAAAAAAAAGCTTTTAAAAACATATTTTTGAAAGCGTCCCTTAGAATACGAACAGGCCCTAATTTTCTGAGTGCAAATTTGGATTTTCATGGTGGTCCTTGATTGTTAATGGATGAATATGGAATAATAAATTGCAGGAGAAAGCTACAGAGACAAAAACAGATGAGCCTCAAGTGAAAGACACAAAAACAGAAGAGCCTCTAGTGGATCTTTCAGAACCTGAAGTTGCTGCTGAGGCCCCTAAAAAGGTTGAGAAGGAGGAGGAGGAGGAGTTGAAAACAGAGACAGCAGAGCCTGCAGTTGCTGCTGCTGCAGAGGCTCCCAAGGTTGAGGAGGCTGAGGTTGTGGAGGAGAAAATACAAATAGTCCCCGCCGAGGCGGCCGAGAAGCCTTCTTCTTCTTCTGAATCAACAGAAGTTAAAACCGGAGGCGAAGATGCAACCGAGAAAGAGAAGAAAGATATTGTTGAGGCAAAAGCACCAGCAGAACCAGAAGTAACAGCAGCTGTTGTTGCTCCTGTTGAGGCTTCTAAGGAAAACTGATTAAAGATCAATTCATGCATTGTTTCAGTCTCTGTTGTAGGAAATTTTTCATATATGTTTGATCTCATTTTAGATTTTTAGCTCATTGAGATATGAATCAGAATGTGAAATTGGAACTAATTATTCTATCTTTTGTCAATACATTGAAAATTTCTTGGGGCTCTTAATAATATTATGCTGTTGTCTATAAATTCACCAACTATATAAGCATGTATATCATCAATCATTACACAAACTTAATTGTTTCCAGAATGTGTAATGTACGCCTTCTGTTTTTATCAATTTGGTCAATTTGTGCTTGAGTCCACTGATGACATGATATGCTTGTTTTGTGAGAAACTTGTACATTTTCATCCATAAAAAAATGTAGATCCGAGCTTATTGTTGAGTTTTGGCAGGTTTTTAAATTGATCCACACGAATAATTAAACATGTAATGCTACAATTTGGAGTGCCCGGACACAAGTATAAGGATGCTCTTGTCTACGTTTTAAATTTAATGTTCAGTTCTGCTGCTTATAAAAATATTGACATTATAAATTTATAAGAAAGAAACATGTTGCTAAACTTGATTACAAACACTGTTTATTTCTGCAGTTGAATTCAACTTGGATTGAATGTAAACTGCATTAACTGAAATGGTAAAAAAAAAAAAAAAAAAAAAGTTGGAATTCATGATGAGGGGAAGGATCAGTTGCTTTCCTCATCACCCATGGCGATAGGGAATTTGATTTCATCATCATCATTTTTACCCACTGATCCAAATTGCAAGGCAACGTCGAGAAAATACAGCAGAAAAACCAGGACAAGGCAGCTCAAGAACATCGGAATCGGCCCAAATATCCACAGAAACAGAGGAAACGAGAAGTAAAACGTCCGCAATCCAAGCGACCAGAAATAGCTCCCCCGATTCACCATCCTCGCCACGTACTCCACCGTCACGCAGTGGAGGCTAGGCTCCGATCCCGATCCCGGACCCGGAACGTTGATCAGAAAGCTGGCGTGGCTATAGTACCTAGTGGACTGGACATTGAAGAGGAACGCCAGCAAGAAACAAACCAGAATGGTGAAGAATTTAATGGAGAACGCCAGCTCGCTCTTGTCGCCGTACACGAACCCCATCGAGGATTTCTCTCCGCCAACGCTTGTCATCAAGACGGCGATGATGGAACTGAGCATAATCGCGGTGGAGGCCAAAAGGGTCGACGCCATTATGTTGTTTCTAAGCGTCTGCACCGCCAGAACCCCGTTCTTCTCCGCCTCCTGCACCCACCCAACCACCACAAATTTCCGATCAGTTCACTGAAATAGTAAATGATATTCGCTAGATTGATTACAGAGAGTGATTATCACCCTACCCCCATCATGGCGCGAACCCAGAAGCGGCGGTTGATGGCGTTGAGGCCGACGACGGTGGTGGTGGGGCGGTTGACTATTCGGTGAAGAAGCCAAACGTGATATGCCACCATCCCTAACAGCCCTGTTGGGACCAAGACGCAATCCAGAAGTTTCTCCTCCATTGTTGATCCAAATTCAGCAGTGAATCAAATAATATTCACTAAACGTTAGTAATTTGCTGTGTTGTTGGGATTGAAATTAATCATCGGAAGAGACAGAGAGAGATTCCAAGTTTGAAACGGCTCTAATATTCTCGACTCTCGAGACGTTGACATGTAGAATTGTAGAAAGAGCCATCAATTCATTTATAGCGTGAAATTCCTATCATTCCAATGATCTATGAAAAGTTAATGAATTGGCGACCTCTCGAAATTCGGTCCAATTACGAATCAATCTTTATAGTTTTAAAAATTATAAATATTTTCTCGGATTATGCAAAAAAAATTTATTTGTATTTGTTGTTTAAACTTGAAATGTTTAAATTCTGATAGTTTATTAAATATTTCAGTGTAAAATTACGTTTTATTTATTAACTAAACACTTGAATTGAACTGATCATAAATTTGTTCGTAAACGTTCATACTCATCGTCATCTACAACTCAACAAAATGAATTTATAATTATGATTAAATTAAAAAGATGTATTTCTAATTTTAAAATATTAATTTATAATTTGACTAAACCCTCTCCTTTTGCGGTCACAAATGACCATTATTTCACTTGGTTTGGAAATATTGGAATGGACGCAGAATCATCAAGTATATACTAATTTGTCAGAAAGTGAAAGATTGTTTGTGTTTGTCCAGCTATATCAATGTCACATCATCTTCTAAGTTATTCCACTGATTGTTTGATTTATTGGCATTAAAATGTAAAAACCTATATTAAAAATAGCAAAAGATGTCAAAAAAATAAATAAATAGTACAATAAGATGCCGCATATGAAGTGGAAAAAGAGATAAAAGCACGAAATAAAATGAACTCCTCACATTGGACTTTTGTTAGTTTTTTCTTACGTAAAAAAAAAAAAAAACCCCCCAAGTTGATTTGGTTGACCCTTGACTCGCTATCATAATTAATTTAATTTTACTTAAAAATCGAATTTTTCATAACTCTTAACATTTTGACTCTTGAACCTTTTAAACATTTCTTTTCAAAGCTATAATGATACATGGTGGTCGTCTAATATTTTCACCATAAATAGTACTAACATTTTTCCCTTTTCTTAAACAATCGTAATTGTTTAAACAACTCCAATATTCCAACAATTATTGAGGCTATCATAAAATAATCCTCAACAAAATTGACAACATTTTTTACCTTAATTAATATGTGCTACTTCTTTCTAGGAAAAAATAAAAAAAAGACCATGCCTTGTCCTAATGGGCCTGCATTTTGGTGAAATTATTTTATCCTATTTATCTCGATTGTCGAGGCGATGTTTGAGAAACAGCCAATGTTAAACTTTTAATGTGAATGAGGCGACTTTATTCTATCGGACTTTTAGGACCAGTTTGATCGTGACTAAAAAACGAAGTTATTCTTTTGGTGAAACTAGAGTATCAATTTTTTTTACTTATATTTTGTTTTATAATAAATTTGATATATTATAATTAACTTTTATTATTTTTAATATATTTTTTTATTATTTAAATATATTTTTTACATTTTCAATACACTTATTACATTATTTTTTAAACAACAAGCCCTAAGAACAATATAAAGATTACAAGATCGTAATCCTAGAAGAGTTGCACAATACGTCCAAAATCCAAATTCATTAACTAATTCACACCACACTACAAGAATCTTATAATGTAATTAACAACAAGGATAACCGTAATTACCCAAAAAATACTAGGAATTTCAAACAATGCAAAAGTCACATCACATATTAAGGAAAGAAGAGGCCTCCTAGAGTCCTAGTACACACGTAACCATACAAAAGGTTACCTTAATTTACATGAATGATTATAATCAATTAAGGCTAATCACAATTAAGATGGTCACTTAATTAACATTAATGGAAAGCAGGCATGACTGATTTCTTAGCTTTCCCTTCAGCTTCACCTCCATCTTCGCCGTCTTCGGGATCGTCCTTTACCGCCAATATAACCAGAACAGCCAACAGAGGATAACTCACTGTACATAAACCCCAGTTCGCTATCAATTGATTCAAGAACTTAGCTTTGTGTTCGTCGACTTGCCAAGAAATCGCCGCCCCGGCACTCTGCACTCCTTTGTAGAAACCGGCGTACCTGAGGAAACCACCGCCCAACGTTAACAATTACGAATTACGATGATAAGAAAAGAAGAAGAAGAAGAAGCAATTAATAAATATGTAATTATGTCGGACCTGCTGAGAATTTCGGAATCGTCGGCGAGGGCTCCGATGACCCAATACACCATGCTCTGGAACATGGAGTCAAGAAGACCATAGCAAAAGTATAGCACAAATGGCCCTGCAAAATCACTCCCATCTTTGAAGTCCAGTTTTTTCAGACCCTTTACGTCGTCGCGGGTGTAATCGAGCTGTTTTGCAAGTCCGCCGCCCCAGATGGCGGTCCCGAGCACGCCAACCACCGTAATCCCCAGCAATCCTCTGGCCCTCCTGCTCTTAAAGCTGAAATCCATCAAGTATCCTATGAACACCGATCCAATCATCTGGGCTCCCCAATAGAACACGTTGTTCAACCCTCGAGTCCTCAGATTGAAGAGAGCCCCATTCACGTTGTTGAATTGGTAACTGTAGAAGAAATTGCTGGCCCAGGACGCCGGGACGATGAGCAACATTTTCCAATTGAGGAACAATTTCATAATCTCGACGGCCTCCGTGGTTACTTTGGAGTACTTTATGTTGGTACAGGTGGAGCCGTCGTCCCGGACAACCCGGCTGGGATGCAAGATCGCCAGAGAAAGTACGGTTCCGATTGCCATAAACACCATGAATCCAATGTAAGTGCCGTCGTTGACGGAGACGGCTGTGGTCCGGTTGTAATTGGAGACGAAAGGGATTAGTCCGCCGATGACGCCTCCCAGGTTGAAAATGCTCCAGAACATGGAAATATAAGTCCCCTTCCGGTCGTGAGGTGGGTAGGAAGTCATGATTGCGCCCTGCGCCGCCCAGAGTAAGCCGGCGCCGACTCCGAGCAGCCCCCCGGCGGCCACCACGAACCCCTGGTGCGGGTGATTGTTATAGTACAAGAAAGAACCGGCGTACAAAACGTAAGTGGAGCAGCCGGCGAAGAGAGTGAGGTGGGGTCCCAAGATGTTGTAGATTCCGCCGCCGAGAACGCCGAAGACGGCGAAGGTGGTGTAAAGGGCGGTGAGTGCGTTGTTGGAAGCATCGGGATCCACCTGGCCACCGCCACCCATCCCGGAGAGGGCATTAAACATTCCGGGGCAGCAAAAACAGACCAATCCGATCAAACCCACTTGGACAAAGGGCGAATTGTACCGGAACAAATTGGATTTGCTGTTTCTACTCTTATCTGGGGATTCCGGCACCGCTGCAACTTTTCCCCCATCCACCAGCTCAGCTCCTCCTCCGCCTCCCAAATCCATGGCTGAATTGAAGAATTGGACTCAATGGATTGATGGGAATAGAAGTTAGAGATTAGAAGAGAGGATATTTAAGATTCAGAATCTCTGCAGATATTTATATGAGTTTCTGTAGTGCTGGAGTTTCCTAAGACCATTACCGGCCGTATCACAATAATCCATCCATCCCATCATAAGAACCTCCAGTCCAGCTGAGCTCAGTCCGTAATTAATATTTTCTAAAGCCCAAATATCAATTTTACCCCAAAAGTTTAGGGGATTTACGTTTTTAGACCCAAACTTTTCCAAGTTAAAATTTCAGTTCAATTTTTTAAAGAAAACACAAACTCAATTCCCCCATAACTGTGTCAATTTCAAAATAATACTACATGTGTCCTATATTATGTGTGGTTTTAATATTTTTCACATAATTTTAAAAAATTCGCAAAACTACAGTTGTATATTGGTTTGACTATATAGTAAATATACAAAATTTTAAAATATTATACTTACGAATAACAATAATTGTTGCATTGGAAGTACGGGTGAATATTTAATTTGAAAATGAATAAATAAACGTAATTTAATAATATTTTTCTTTAAATGTTAAAACATCATTTATTTTGTGAAAACATTTTTAAACTAAAAATCAGCACTTAATCTGAAACAAAGTAGCTAGTATTTTGTTTTGATTTGCTAAAAGAGTGTATAAGTTGTGTTCTAAAACTAAACTCCATACAATATATACAAATGTATTTTATTGTAACGCAAAAGAATATGAACTCAACGTGTTGATTATGTAAAATTCAAGGATCAAAACAGAAATTTTATGAATTTTGTGGCTATTAGTTTGGGATGTGATTAATTCAATAATGGTTTGGAATTTTGTCATGAAAAATTGTCGATATTTAATGAATCTGCTGGCTGCTCAGTGGAAAAACGTCCGACTGTGATTTCGATGTGAGATTTGAAAATTTCTTTTTTCTCCAAGCTCGAATCGACACCTCTTTGTCTTTACCTTTAATTTGGTGACTTGTTGTACGCATGGTTTCTACTAATCACGAGTTTGATTTCATCGCAAGATTCGCAACTTTTACTGTTGTTGGGTTTTGACTGTTGCGGTAACTGGTAACTCCACGTTGATTCTTGATTTTGTGTCTTATTTTTACATATTTCTTTTATTCGCAGAGTATTATTTATGATAATTTGGCCTTCTATAAAAAAGGAAAAACAATTGATTTTTTTTTTATGGCGCCAAATGTTGTTTAAAGTTTAACTAATTAACCCAAACACAATATAGATGATGGCTTTCCCTTTTCACATGAATTTATCCATAGATGCGCTCCGCTTAATCTATTCCTGACTATAGCGTATAAATAATCGGTTGAAAAATCGGGCATTAAGATTTCATTGTTAGTAGTAATAGCAGATGTGTAAGTATTGGTACGAGATTAATTTGTTTTGTGTAGTATTGAAGTTTATACTTCTAAAAGGTTTATATTTATATTGTGCATATATTTACAATCGAATAGAGTAAGTACACTGTTATAGTTATAATTGATAAGTATTGGACCAAAATGTTACACATAATGAGTTGTACTGACTATTTTTTTGTCTTTGTCGATTGTTGTTGGACGATTTTAACGTCATTAGTAATATTCTTTACTTTCCAAAAAAATTAAATAAATAAAAAACCCATGCCTAAAACATAACTACTCTACCTTCCTACCACTGAATATTATATAAAATTTAGACTTAGGAGGCTGTTATCGTGTAGTACTTACCATAAACCCTTAATTAAATGATCTGTAAGTCTATAATTAACTGAAGGTGGGGCTGTTCAAATGTAATACTCGATCCGAAACCGATTTGAAGACGTTGTTTCGGATCGGTTTCGAATTTTATTTTCAAGCTGCGGTTTAGAATTGAATTTGATCCGAAACCGTAATTTTTGGTCTCTTGCACTGTAATGAACTGAATAAAAAATATGAATTTTCTGGAGTTTGCTGCTAAGGTAGCTGACGCGATTGTCTTCCTTAACTAACTAGCAACTAGTTTACTCACCGTTTACTTTCTTCCTATAATAGAGTTAATCAAAAGTAGAAAAAAGAAATAAAATTTGGTCGGCTAACGTTTCTGGATAAGTATAAAATGTTTTAAGAAAAAGAAAAAGAAAATACCAAAAATGATATGATGCCAAATGTGAGTGAAATATAGCTGTGCGGTGCAATTGAAGCCTGCCGATTTAAGCATTTATTCAATTCGTCGTTTGCCACTTTCTGCCAACCTCAATTGTCAATTTGTCTCACGGTTTAAGTGTATTATTTTAAGGAATAACGAATGACCTCTCAACTAATTCGTCGTAATTTTTTTTAGTAATTTATGTGGTATATATTTATTGATCAAGAAAAATAATGAATAAATGGAGCTAAGCATTGCGGATTTAGTTTATTTTACAAATAATAATAGATATATCAACTAATTCATCACAATTTTTATTAACAGTTCACGTTGCATGCATTCCTTAATTAATAATTATAATATTAATAATTGTTTCATATGAGTGTAACCAATGGTACATACCACATAGCTTTTCAACCTGAAGGTACGTTAATGAGTTTGATCAATACTTCCTCTGCCTCAAAAACTATTTGATTAAATTTCTTTAGTTTCAATGACTATAGAAACGAATCAGTTCTCCAACGATTAAGATGCACAAATTGTCACTCAAAATTTCAAGATTTGATTCTTAATTCTATGAACAATGATTGAGATGCACATATTACCAGCTTAAAAATCGAAAGTCCAATTACTCACTTTGTTATGTTATGCTTATTTATAGTGCACATTAGACTTTCCAACTTTCTTCCTATTTACAGTTACCTCTACCTTTCATATAATTGTGCCAACTTCAAAAATACTTAAATTATAAATATATTATATTTTGTAATTTATAAATTATGAATAAAACGACATTAACAGTCCAACCTCATGAGCAAAACGACATTTAATATGCTGGCGTACTTATTAGTAGTAAATTGACGATAACTATGACTTATTTATTAATTTATTTTTCTAGGGAAATGACAGTTGATTCTTATAAAAATCTTTTGTATCTTATCTCACAAAGTGTGGAAAAATTTGCCGTCTATGGCCTGCTAATTATTCAAAACGTTTTATTCTGCTACGAATGAACCATATTATTCTCCGCGGCCACGCGTAATTATATTAGTAAGAATATGAAGAGTAAATCTTTTGAAAATAAACTCTTTTATTGAAAAAAGAAAATTCAAAAGTTGTCGGACTCTTATAATAGAATAGAGTAAAATTCAAAAGTATTATTATATTTTTCTGGACAATTTTATTATTTAAACATTTTGCTGACATCAATACAAGTAAATTTGTGCAAAGGATATCAAAATATATCTTAAACCCTTATCGCTAGAAACGAGCCAGTACTCCAACGATTGTGACGCATATTGAGCCACCAAAAAATCGGGAGTTTGATTTCTACCCGCTCCCACACCTGTAGCGTTTGTGATCGACCTACTCAACTGTGTATCGATCGAAAGGAAATGGTGAAAATTCAAAAACCAGAAGGTGTAATTAAGTCCTTTTAAAAAATATTTCCTTCAAATTGTTGGGAAATAGTATCTTAACGACATGCTTAAAAACAGCACGCAAAAGACAGTGAATGAACTATGCACCAGATGAGTCATAATAAACCCCTTATCCTAAACAACAAAGTGTACTAAGACTTTTTTCTTTTTTTTAAATTCATCATTATATTTCATAGTCCAATTTGCACTTTAAATAAACAAAATTGACAAAAATAGGAATCGAACCTCAAACCTTTAGGTGACCTGCTATGCGTCACAACTGCTTGGGCACTAGCTCGTTACGCCCTCAAATAAACATATGTTTTTGGACTAATTAGTAATTAGAACATAGTAACATTTCCTTGTATCATTACTTCAACACTGGCATTTTTATTTTAGTTTTGACATTTCAACTCCGATGACGACCTAATCACAAATGTGCCTTTACCAATCCCAAATATTATTATATATTATATTATTTTTACAAGAATATTATTATATATTTTGTTTTATCATATTATCAATCGTACCAAATTTATACTGTATAAGAGAAGTATGTCTTATTAGTTGTGTTTGTTGTGTTTTCTTGTCGGTCAAATATTCCACAGGTTTCTTTTTTAAAAAATCAACTTTCACAAATATTTTTTATTTTAATAAGAAATTGTAGTTACTGTAACTATTACTACTTGCCTAAACATAAAGCTACTAGTTACTGTAACTATTAACACTTTTGAAGAAATATCACTTAACTTTTATTTAACATCAAAATGATATTCAAAATTAACAAAAAATAAAAGTGATTGAGTAAGACATGTGCGTAGATGACGCGACGGCACATGTATAAACCTATTTTATATGAGTTTTGCGATAATAATTTATCAAAATTTTTCAGTGTACCTTTTTATGTAATTAATTACACTTTTTTGATTAAAAATTATATTTTAAAAACATGTTTTCACAATCATATTTTAAAATACGATAACGAACATGTTTTCAAATTTATTTATATTATAAATGTACCTAAATTTTGAAAAAAATCATTAAGTAAAATATAAGAAATTAAAGTAACATTAACAAATGAATTATACATTTTTGAAAATGTAAAAGAAAATTTTGAAAGTCAATTTAACTCGGAAGGTTAAGGCCCTGTTTGGTATGATTTTCAAAACATGGTTTTAAGATTTATTTTGATTTTATAATATTAAAATTGTATTGAGAATGTAAAAAAATGTATTGAAAAATGTAAAAAAATATATTAAAAATAATAAAAAATTATTATAAAATTAAAACTTTTCTCAAAAGGCCTTAATATTTACGGGCAGGGGAGACGCGATTTCTAATTCCTGGAATGCGTGGGGTAAATTCTGAGGGTTATTTTGTAATTTAACAGTTCCCGCCTCCTAAACCGCGTCGCGTAGTTTATACGACGCCGCGTTGTTTGCCGAGAGGGAAAACAACGGTAATATAATTTTGAAAACCCATTCCCGCCTCGTTCCTATAAATACCACACTCCAGTCTCCCTTACCCGCCACCATTCACTCCGATTCTCTCCCCGACCGTCATGCTTTGCTTGCTTTTATTCGCTTTCTATTTGTAGCAGAGGCACTAGAGGAAACCTAATCGTCGGCGAGGGTGGAACAGAGAGCTCGAATATCGCCTAATTTTAGGGCTGCGAAGGCGTCGGATCAATATCGGGAACAACAAGGTAAACCTAATCGTCGGCGAGGGTGGATTATCGGTGTAATAGAGAGATCGAATATCTCGAAATTTTAAGGCGGGGAAGGCATCGGATCAACATCGCAAGAGACCCCGGCTAACTGTAAACGCTTCGGATCAATGTTCTACTCTCTTCACTTTTCATTCTAGTGAAATTTACGGTTTATAAATGTAATCACTGGAATCAGTTGAGAATTTTTTTGCAGAATTCATTGTTTTGTTTATTTTCGTGCATTTTTTACCAAGGAAGACAGCAAAATGTCACTGAATTTTATTCCCGTTGCCACGAATTTATACAAGTAAGGAGTATACTAAATCAAATGCGCGTTAAGTTTTGAGAAAGTTATGGAGGGTGAAAAGATTTAAAGTTTAGGGCATGTGGCGGAGATATCTCTGTTGGAAATTTGAGGCTGTATTAAACCGAGTTTATGCTTCAGTCGGTTAGTTATTATTTCATTCAGTGGTTTGGGGATTGATGTCTAAATTAGCGTTGTAATTATGGCTATTTCTTTGTATTAGAGCTGGAGACACTTGCGAAATTGGCCCTCAAGACCAAATTCTTGGTACCAAAAAACCCCTTCTCTAAAAATGTGGCAAACTTCGGTTTGGAAAGAGGTGCTAAGTTGACAAATCGTGATTATCTTGTTGATGCATGCCCCAAGGTTCTGGCTGAAGATAATATTGATGATTATTCAACCACAGAGACTGAGAATGGGTTTCGTTCAACTTTAATGATTGTTGCTGGACCAGGGAGTGGCGAGGTCAGTACCCTCCATTAGTTCAGAGTATAAATTTTTTTTTTCTTCTTTAGCTATAGCTTGATGTTTGTACTGTTAATAACAGACTTCTACAATGGTTGGGCAAAAGTTCTGATGCTGATGCATGAGGTGCGTCTTTCCTTTTGGTTTCTATCTAGTTTCATTACCTTTAACTTTAAGCAAGTTTTGTAAAATATTGTAAATGACAATGCTGGAGGTCTTGTCTTCTGGTAGATATTAGACTTATAGAGAATCAACATCTTTGTATAGGGCATTGATTGATCTCACATTCTGGCTATGACATTCATTATAGCTGCTGCTTCAGAAATGAGAGAGCGTACTGGAAGAGTAGCTGGGAAATCAGCAGCTAAGGAGCTGACAATTAGCACATTTCACTTCTTTTCCTTCCAACTATGTCGGTCACATGCTGACAAGTATGCATATTTTTGCGTTGTTCTTTCCATTTTGAACTTTAGTTTGTGCCGTTGGAGGCTTTGGTCCTTTAAATGGTTTAGTGATAGCTTCTTGCTGCATAAACCAATGTCCATTTTACTGCCCCACTTTGGTGCAGGTTATCTATAAGTTGATAATTCACCTGGTGTGACACTGAAGTTATCCATAATGGTGTTAGCTTTTGTGTTGCAGAGTCTTAAGTATTTGTTTCTCCATAACTTTCATCTGTCGTACATTTTAGGACTTGATATGTTGCAGTTACAGACTCCTTTAGCTTTCATTGTTGCCTGTAGATTCTTGAATGCATAGCCTGGTGTTCGTGTCATCTGTGCTGTTATTCTACTTCGTGAAATATGCTTCTCGAGTGGATCATTCTACTTCTTGTCAATTTAAATGATGCCAGTCAAAAGTTGTTCTCTCCGATAATTCTGATGGGTCTAAGGTCACAGCTTTTAGCATGAAGCGGTAGCTTTGGTTTTGTCAGTAGTGACCAATTTCCGTTTCTTGAATCTTGTTGCAGATTACCATCAAGGAATGCAGCAATCAGACTCAGTGTGCATATGTTGTTGATAAAGTTTTAGAAATTACTTCTGGAGGTTCATCTACCAAGTGCAAATTGGGCAATATTACAGTGCTTTACAGGAGGCTGGTGAGGTTTTTCCCTTTTGCTATATATATATATATATATTAATTTTCTACTTGAAAATAATATGCTCCTCCTTTTGTACATATATGAATTATTGGCAAATGTCAGGGAAGATATTTCAAGAAACCTTTTGTGACAGAAAAATTCCATTCAACATTCATGGTGTGGCCTTCTATCGGAAAAAGGTAGTTAGCCGCGGGTCTTTCTTGATATATATATATTTTTCTGGTACATGTACATTTTACTTCTACTGATAGTAAGATGTGTCGCACTTCAGTAAATCCTATTGAAAACAAAGCAATGCTGGATTCTAGAGATTGGTGAACACTTTATGAAGTCCTTTTCGGTTGCTCAAACTTATGACTACTTGGATTTCATGTTGCAACTTGCACCTGATTCTCTTTCTAGTTTCCTGCTGGATAGGGAAATTCTCTGTGCTGAATGAACTTCTCACGGGAGGAATTTCTTGATGACAATCCTGAATGACAAATGACTTTTTCAAAGACATAGCCTATCAGGATGAAGTTATATTTTCTTGTAGTTTTTAAGATCAGTGGAAGATAAACACTCATGTGTGCTTACTGGTATAAATTATTTTCTAAGGCTAATATTTGAATTTACAATTTTTATATCTTTCACACAATATTTGAAGTTTTTGTTGTAAATTTCTGCTCTTTCTTTCTGATTTTGCTGATGTATTTATATCCTTATAGATGATGTTCTGTGTTTGTTTGATTTATCATTGAGGTCTTTTGTTTGTTCATACAATTGTTTTACATAATTAAGCTTGATAGTTGAATTCGATGAGAAGCGCATAGGTGAAAAATGTATGGAGTTAGCATGATATCATATTTACTTAAGAAAACTACTTATTTGCCCTCCTATTTGTTAATTTTCACAATTTTCTTGTATGATAGCTCTCTGCTCATCTGCTGAATGTTTGAGATTGCAAACCCAACATGTCTACTGTGCACCAAAAATTTCTTAGAGGCAGTTGTTTCTTGAACATAACATGTCGACTTTTCTTATTTTTTTGTAACCTTTTCATTACATATATTGTTCCTCACACATTGTGGGATGAGATTTCAGACAGTACTACAATGTTCGATTTTGACCTGAGCATCAATCTGAGTCTCCAATATTGGAAGTGTTTTTGGAAGATAATTATTAGACTGGTGGGCCGGTTAATGGGTCATTAAAAGCAGCCCGAATGTTCAACTAAAAGGCTCAAAGGCAGTGCGAGCCCAAATGATCCATTTTCTGGTGTGAGCCCAAATGACCCAATCTAAGGCAGTTGAGTTGGACTTGGATCCAGTCGACCCATTTTTTCGAAAGGATAAAGTACACATAATCATTATTCCAAGCCAAGCAAAAACGAAGTCGCAATGATCTCAGCGACGGTTTATGGAAACTCTATCACCAGACTCACCACCACCGCCACCACTTCAACCATCATCGTTGCTCGGCGGCGGAGAATCTCCGCCGGACGGACTTGGGCAGTTCTTCCTGCTGGTACTCGTAAAACACTAGCATCGTTATCATTCCCCACAGCCACAGCAACGAAGAAGATTGTGTTGGACAGCCTCAGAGTATTGGAGTGGGATAAGCTCTGTGACTCCGTCGCTTCTTTCGCCGCCACTTCTTCCGGCAAAAAAGGCATTAAGGAACAGCTCTGGTCATTGAACAAAACATACGAGGATAGCTTGTCCCTCTTGCGAGAGACCAATGCTGCTGTGGAGATGCATAATTATGGCGCCATGATGGAGTTTATCTCCATTGATTCCTCACTCGTAAGTTCCCATTTCCCATTCTAATTTTGCCGCCAATTTTTTTTTTTTTGTTCTTCCCGGTAATTTTGGAGTTTCCATCTTAGGTGGAATCGGCAATACAATGCGCCAAGAGGGATTCCCCTGTTAGTGCCCCGGAAGCAATGGCTCTCGTAGCTATGCTGCAATTTGCAGAATCTTTGCAGTTTAATCTGAAAGCTGCAATCAGGAAAGACGAAGAGTGTTACCAGCGCTTCGTGCCTCTCTCTGATAGGGTCATTTGATTTCTTCTTTCCCATTTAGCATTTGCATGATTCTCCCTTGGTGATTAGAAAATTTTGTTTTTAATTTTGTATGGTAAATTCATTGGCAGATTGTGGAACTAGTTGTAAATAGATCGCTGATAAAGTTCATACAACAACTGATAGATGAAGATGGATCCGTTAAGGATTCTGCGGTATGCTCTCTTGCTTCTCCATGACATGGAATTTTGTTCTTCTTGGTCTCAAGTTATCACTAAGTTTGCTTCCAACTTGATCTTTGTATTTGATAATGCACTTTTTTATGATTATATAGCAAACTAATAGACTGAAACTATTAAACTTTTTTTGGTTTTGTTCTTTCTGTATTTCAGAGTTCTGCTCTAAAGCAGTCCCGTGATCAAGTTCGGTTCCTTGAAAGAAAGGTATATATTTGCAATTATAATGTCTTGTGAATCAGCCTTTTGGTAAAGAACTTTCCACATCTTTCATTTGGATTTTTTAGTACCCTCTTAGTATAGCCATTATATGTTAGTATTTTATCAAATTGTGAAGCTTTATGTAAACTTTATAGGAAGGATTTTATGTGGTCTTCGAATGTTGGATACATTGTTTGGTCTATTGGATACTGTATCAAACGTTCTCATTCTGGTATTGTTTCTTCATTGTGTATCGTGTTCACCAGTTACATGATTTGATGGAAAGCTTGATCAGGAATGAACCGAAGGGAACATCATCCATTTTGGTGAGCTCGGTTTTAAGTTTGTATGTAGAGCTTGTGAAAGTAGGCTTGTAATTCTGAAAATTTACTCTGCTCATCCTTACAATGATACAGGAAGCGAGCAATATTGATGGCAGATGGTGCATATTGTCAAGCAATAAGCTACAAACAACCTTTGACGGCCTATTGCTGTCAAGGTGCAATTATACATCTTGCAATGTTTTTTTAAACCTTTTTTTTACTTTCATTAAAGATCTACATGTGGAACTTCGATATGCTTAATTGTTTGCTTTTGTAGTAAAGCTCTTTCGTTCTTTGGTTGAAGAATTATATTACATGTGTTTGTGGAGGGGCATATTGAGTATAAGAATTTAGCAAGATTATCCACATCCCATTGTTAATTTATCCATGCTCAATACGATCACGGGCAAGAGATAGGGTAGTTTTACAAATTTGACGAAATCACAAGAAAATGACATTTAGTTTTTCTGTTCAACTTTGACATTGTTTGTAAACATGGAATTTTCCTTTTCCTATTTGTGACTTAAGTATTTGACTAATTTAGAGAATGCTATTTGGGGCATTTGGTATGTCGTACTACTTTGGTTTTAAGGAACCACTTTCACAAAATGTATACTTTGGAAAAGAACTGTTATTTCTTCTAGTTGATATTTATTAGCATATATTCTTGTGGGGTAATGCTCTATTGTAGTGGTGCAGGTGCAGGTTCCATTCTGGAACCCCTTTCTGCTGTACCCCTAAATGATGAGTTGCAACGAGCAAGAGCATCTGTTGCTAAGGCGGAGGCTGATGTGCTCTTAAAGATAACCAAGAAGGTTTTTCTTGCTATATTCCCTTATTTATTCCGAAATTTAATTAGGTTCTTCACTTCACCTGGACAGTTCTAATTGTTTTCATTCTTAAACAGATGCAGATGGATCTTAGTGACACTGAAATTGTATTCAAGAATATGATTGAACTGGATGTGGTATGTGTAACTGAAAATAGTTGCCCCCAGTTCATCTAAATTCTAATTTGATGCCTATATGGTTAAATATCTGAATGTTTTGACGCCTTAAGCACAGATAAACGCTAGAGCACGATATAGCATGTCATTTGGGGGCTCATTTCCTGATATATATTTACCTCAAGCAATGGATAGTATCCTTCCTGCTGCTACTTTTTCCAAGGAAGCAACTTCAGTTGTGTCTCAAACTCAGAGAAAGTGGACTTTGTATCTTCCCAAAGTTTATCATCCTCTCCTAGCTCAACAACATAGACAGAAACTTCAGAAGGCCATGAAGGATGTCGGTGATGCTACCGCCGTAAGTCAAGATAGACTCCCTACCTAATATTTTTCTGTCTGTTAGATATGATGTATGCACTGATCATCTATGCATGAATCTGATCATATCTTAAAATCTTTCTGCATATTGGTACCTTGACTGATTTAGGTATCTAATGCATTTGACTTATCTTATTTTTAATGCATTTTACCTTATTCTTAGTTACTTTGGATAGAACGTAAAACTTAGGATGCTGATTTATTCTCAAGGAGCTAATCCTTCTAAAGGGCTTTCAGTTTTAGTTATTGGATTTATAATCTTTCTGTATTTTACAATGGACTTGATTCTCTTGAATTTAGGAAATCAGGAGGAAAAGACAAAGTGGAAGCATGACTGATAAGAAAGAAGCAGATTTATACATATCATACTTGCAAGAGCAGGTTATTTTTTTAACTATAAGTGAATCGTCCCTGTCTTTTACTTTGACCTCTTCCTGAAACCACCTGATTATGATGTGTTTCCAGTTTTTAACCCCGTTGTTGCTGAATTATGTCAGGTTGTTGAGATAAAACAATCTCCACCTGTTCCTATTGATGTATTTGTTGGTCAAGACACTAGAGTTGTTGTGATAACAGGCCCGAATACTGGTGGAAAAACTATTTGCTTGAAGACTGTTGGATTGGCTGCCATGATGGCAAAATCAGGTAACCTTGATTATGTTTTTTCTTACTTTGATGGTTATCTTGGCATAATCCGGTGATTTTGCCAGTCTTAGATTTATCATTTTGCTTGTTTGTCAGCTAGGTCTGTTAGTTTAGTTGTACTTGATGAAATCTTGTATTGAAATATCTTTTATGAATTGATTATAGACAGTGTTCTTTATCCTAGTTTGTTTCATTATGAAAATGCTGTACAAAGATTGATGTGAATCATGTCCTCTCACAGTTTTATTTCTTGTAGGCTAGATAGTTATAAAGTTCCACATGTGCCTGGGCATTAGGTGCTTATCATGAACCTATCTGCATAATACTAAATCATTCAACATTTGTCTACTTTATTGTGTGTTGTCTTACTGAAAGTTTCCCTTGCAGGTCTTTACGTACTAGCTTCTGAACCGATAAAGATCCCTTGGTTTGATAATGTCTACGCAGATATAGGGGATGAACAATCCTTGTCCCAGTCTTTGTCTACATTCTCAGGCCATTTAAAACAAATTAATGTAAGTTGTTGCCTGGTTGGTTAAAGATGATAGGTGAACTATGATTTTACCTTTTTCTCTTGGCATGCATACTGCCAGAATGGTGGCTAACTTCTCCTATAGATTTTGCCGCTGCAAATTCATTAATTAGTTGAATCTAATAATATACACACATGCACACAAACATCTGATCTGGAAATTGTTACGTAGATTCAACATATTGTCCATCATCTGTGGCATTTTGCAATGATAGTTTTCCATTCATGTCATGTGGCAGAGGAGAAAAACAGAATCTTTACTGTGTAAAATATCTATTCCTTCAGTCATATATTAGAGGGTTAAAAGTACATTATATTGTTTATATATGGCTTTATTACCACTTCAACATGAGTTATTCATAAGATTGAAGTTGGTTTCACATAATTGCTAGTATTGATTATTTGGAGATCATGTTCAATTTATTTCTCTTTGCTTTTGTTAATAAATATTTTCTGAAGTTCTGAGCTTACTGACATTGTTAATTTCTGTGACAACTTTTACAGGAAATCCTATCTCAGTCAACAAATTTGTCCTTAGTGCTACTAGATGAAGTATGTGCTCATAGGAAGTTCCTGAATTCATTTCTAAGTTGGGAAAATGTACAAGTAACATTTATTTAACAACCATTTCCTCCCTCAGGTAGGGGCTGGAACTAATCCCTTAGAAGGGGCGGCACTTGGAATGTCAGTGCTCGAGTCCTTTGCAGAGTCTGGTCCTGTGTTAACAATGGCAACAACCCATATAGGAGAACTTAAAACCCTTAAATACAGGTAGGTTATTGGAAGTTGTTTTGTATTTTATTGTGAAATTTCCAGCCTTAACCCCCTTGGTTATGTTGGGAAATTTGACTGACAGCAATAAAGCCTTCGAGAATGCATGCATGGAGTTTGATGAAACAAATTTGAGGCCCACTTTCAGGATTCTTTGGGGGGTACCAGGTTCATTTTCATTTTTGTGGTAATTGGTTGTTGATTAGTTTGTGTTCCTTTGCTGTTAAGATATACTTGAACAACTGCATAAGCATTATTGGAAATAGTGACTTCATTCAGCGTTAACGTAATTCAGAATGCCATATTTTTAGTTTGGAGCTACTGCCATAATCTGTTATCAGGGCTAGAATTTTCTAAAGAGAGAGAAGGAAGAAAATTGTGAATCAATTCTGTAACTTTTGGTGTGTTTTGTAGCACTGGAAACCAGTTTAACACATTTGTTCCTCATCTTTACAGGGCGTTCAAATGCTATCAACATAGCTGAAAGGCTTGGGATACCAAAAGCCATTTTGGATAATGCTCGTGAACTATATGGAGTAGCTAGTGCCGAAATTAATGAGGTAACATTTTACTTGTCGGGCTCATTAATCTACAAATCTGTAAGCTACCATAGCAACGTTGACAATCTTTTGAAACCAACTTCAAATGAGTTCTATAGACATACCTAGTCTACATATGACATATGCTATATATTATACCTTACACCAAGAATGTCACCGTTATAGACAAAATGCCCATAATATTTTTAAACTAGATTTCCATGCTGAATATATTATGACTATGAACTTGTTGAAGTAATAGCTTAAGCTTATTTTAGTATTGTTCCCCGTTCGTACCTGTCACTGCTTTGGATGAGTGCATTGCGTGAATGATTTCATTCTTCGTTTAAAGGTTGTTTCGAAATGTAGTACCTGATTGCTTCAAAATATATATCTGGTATATGGCTTGTGCAGATTATAGTTGAAATGGAGAGATTCAAGCAGAATTTCCATAAGCAAATCCAGGAAGCACAGCACTATCTGACGTGAGAATTTTTCACTTCATAACACATGTTGGTTTTGAGTGTGTTTCCCTTAGACGTAAAATCTCATAATTAGTCAAATTGTTGTTTGATTTATTCATGGATCTAGTAAGTTTGATAGATGGTGTTGATCCCAGTTCTTTTTGCTCCATCATTCATGTCAGGTTGTCAAAGAATCTTCATCAAAATCTAAGGTTGACCAGCAAGAAGATCATCGAATACCGCATCAATCAAAAGTATCTGATGGCACAAGAAATCTCTAAGGCAGCAGCTTCAGCACGGTCACGGCTTCATGCAAAAGTGCGACAACTTCGCACATCCCCTAAAGATGGCCAACTTAGCTCAGCAGTTAAGAAAAGCGAGCCTGCCGTGACATCTGGCAATCGACAGAGTATAGCAAGGAGAAGTGAAACCCCTGCAAAAACTGAGACTTTAACCACCAACACTGCTCCGGAACCAGTTTCAGGTATATAAGATAACCTAGGCTGCAATTTATATGGTTCTGCTTCACAAATTTATATTTTCTGTTGACTATGCATTAGTAAAATCTGTCTCTTGTACAGCGAAAAAGAGAGTTGAAATTCCAAGGGAAGGTGACAAAGTTGTAGTTCGTTCTCTCAACAAAGAAGCGGTAGTACTTAAAGTAGAGCCATCCAAGGAAGAGGTAGTAGTTCAAGCTGGAAATTTGAAACTGAAACTGAAACTGATTGATGTTAGCTGATGGATAAAACATAACCAACTTCCCAGATCCCAGCCATACTTGCCACCCTTGTTAGCTTGCAGAGGTACACCTATCCCTTTCCTGGATTGACACTTGCGGGGCTCGCAACGTTCTGAAATTTGGATATAAAACCATATATTTAGCCAGCAAGAAAGTTGTTTGTGTATGTATTGTAAGAACCAAGAGCTTTGTACAGTTGGGTAAGGCTTTTTCTTTTATTATATTGAATCTGAAGTCATTGTAACTTATGTAGTTGACATTGAAATAGTCTAGATATTATTCGTATAGTAGATATTATTCGTATAGCCGATTTATCGTGGTGAGACAAATAGTTGTTGTTGTATTATGTTTGGACTTAGTTTATGTGAGTTTGTGATTTTGTAAAACACCAAAACTCATAGCTAGACACCACAGAGCTGAAAACAATGAAAATTCTGCAGTTAAATTCAACTCGTATTGAATAAAAACTGCAGTGATTGGAAGTGGGAATCAGTTGCTTTCCTCATCATCCATGGGGAATCCATTTTCATCCGTACCATACTGCAAGGTAACGTCCAGAAAATAGAGCAGAAAAACCAGGACAAGGCAGCTCAGGAACATTGGAATCGGCCCAAATATCCACAGAAAAGAGGAAACGAGAAATAAAAGGTCCGCAAACCAAGCGACCAAAAATAGCTCCCCCGATTCACCGTCATGGCCACGTACTCCGCCGTCACGCGGTGGCGGTTCTTCTTGTAACACGCCGCTCCAGCCGCCAATGACGACGACGACGGAACGTTGATGAGAATGCTGGCATGGCTATAATACCTTATGGACTGGACATTGAAGAGGAACGCCAGCAAGAAGCAAACCAATATGCTGAAGAACTTTATTGAGAATACCAGCTCGCTCTTATCGCCGTACACGAATCCCATCGAGGAGGAGGACCGCCCACCGCCGACGCTGGTCATCAAGACGGCGATGATGGAACTGAGCATAATCGCCGTGGAGGCCAAAAGGGTCGACGCCATTATGTTGTTTCTCAGCGTCTGCACCGCCAGAACCCCGTTCTTCCCCACGTCCTGCAACCACCAAACCACCATTTTCCGATCAATAAAAGAATGAATTACTGAATCTGAATGAATGCAAAAACAGGAATTAATCTTATCTGACCTCCATCATGGCGCGAACCCAGAGGCGGCGGTTGATGGCGTTGATGCCGACGATGGTGGTGGTGGGGCGGTTGATGATCCGATGAAGAAGCCAGACGTGATATGCCACCATCCCCGCCAGCCCTGTTGGCACCAACACGTAATCCAGAATTTTCTCCTCCATTGTTTATAACACACAATCAATCAATGAATCAATCAAATTCAGGAAGATTACGTTTTTATAATATTCAGAAAACAGGAAATTAGTTTGGTTTTATCTCATGCAATGCAAAAAATATATTAGGAAGTATATATGGTTGATTTGATCAGTAGTTGGGGTGAAGAAGATTACATAATAGATTCTCATCGTTATATTACACCATTATATATAGAGATTAATAAACGTAACAAACTCTCACTCCACCAAGATTGCATTAAATTTTCTTTAGTAACACGTTTTTCAATCACTTTACTATAATATTATCGTTTTGAAATGATACTTATGCAACAATAGTGTGGTGGGAGAAAATTATTAAATACTAGGTTTAGAATCGTTAATAGCTAGTATTATCGAATGTATGTCATTTCAGTCACGCTTAATTTAAGTGTATGGTGATCCTTTTGCCTTAGTTTTATAATCTTGCCACATGTACGTGCTAAGTGGTAAAGCAAAGAAGAGCCTGTGTACACTAATGTTGAACAAATATTGTTGAGTGGTTGGTTGTGACGTGAGTTTGTATTTGCTCAATTAAGGATGTTTCTTGGAATTGAACCTCCATTAATTGTGGCAGCCAACAACCCATAAGGCACTCCACAATCAGGAAAGTTTTTCTTTTTTCACTCAACCTTTTCTCCCTTCTTGTCTGCTCTGTTTTTTAATCACAGCACCAAAAATCTGGGGTCAATCTTTCTTTCTAGCACCATGAAACATCATCATTCAGGTTTGAAATGTGCCCTCAAGAAAATAGTCCATTCAACACTTCGTTGTTACAATGCTCAGCGTCACTCTTTTGAATTACCAAAAGTGAACCAACAAGTTGTTAGTTGCAAAAATTTTGCAATCCGAACTGATTCCAAGAACCACTAAAGTCTAAAACAGAGCAGATCCTTAGCCCTTAGGAATATGCTGCTGCCTGATTCATCAATTGCAATTTTCCATCTTCTCCACTAACTTTTATGTTTGAGGAGGTAGGTGAGCTTAAACTTGAAAGAGTGCAACATTTCACTTTTATAGTATTCTTCATGCGTTTTTTTACATTTTCAACACAATTTCTTATACATCTAAAGCAAAATTAAAATTCAAACCAGTAATGTAAGTAATCCATAGTGTAAACTTCAAAAATGGGCAATTTCTGCCACTTTCAATAGGTTAGTTTAACTCTTTTGTTTTTACTCCCTATACTATTACATTGCAGCCTAAATTGAGGCGATTTCTTCAGAATAATTGCCCAGCAAATGATGGCTAAGTGTAAGCAGATGCCTAATAAATCTAACAAAGAAATAAAATCTACATAAACCAACATGCTAGCACCTGCAAAAGGGTACAAATGCATCATAGCACAATGGCATCTCAATCAAGGTAGAGAGACTTGAAAGATTCTGAAGGAGGTATGTGCAACAACCTCAGGAATCCAAGACTTTAATCTTTTCAAGACAGTTTTGCATGTTCCGTAGGACATCATCTGTGATTTGAGCTCGAGACATTAGCTTGTAATGTTCAAACTTCAACTCGTCGCACTTTAAAGCAGCACTCTTGCAAGCTTTTATATTTCCTAGCAAGATACAAAAGGGAAATCTCAGCGGATTTGTTTAATGCAAGGTACCATAAGATAAGTATGCTTTTACTGAAATATAGATTTGATGATAACATGCTAACACCAAGGCAGAATCAAAGATGTTGCAATATGGTTTTCTTTTCCCAACTTCTATGAGTTTTATATGCAATATCAGTAAGAGAACTCATTTAGTCATATGACCAGTAGAGCAAATAACTCTCGGCTTAGATCCTATAAGGATAAAGAGCGACTTGCTTTAGACACAAATGATCAATATATTGAGCTTAGTTCAAATAAAACCAAAATGTTTCAAATTACGGAAACAATATGATTTCAGATTTTTTGGACGTACCACTTAAATCAAGCAAGTTGATAACGACAGCGCAATTTCCAATACTCCTAATCATAGTGATTGCAGCCCAAACTCTTTGATGATCCTCTCTTGAAGTTCTGATGATACAGAGCTTTGTAATTGGATTCACATATTTCACTGCAAGAAGGGAGGAGATAAAAGAAACAGATAGATATCCGAGATAGAAAAAAGTGCAAGCACTTGCTCAATCGCGAAACAGACCAAAGGCTACTAACCTTGAAAGGAATTGAGCGACGAGGCAAGGCCACATTCTCCAAAATTCGTGAGGATGCTATCTTTTATGGCATTAGACAAATTTAACTGAGTTATAATAACAGGTTCAAAATCCATACGATCTTTACTTGGATCCAAAAGCACCTCCATCACCAAGAATCTGTTCTTAAAGCCCACCATGACTGCACACTTAGTTAAACAACCAGAACACACACTATCAGCCATCAGGGAGCAAAACGCAAACAGTCACTACAAAAAGATACTAAATGTAAAGCCAATCCAAGCCTCCTACTATACTTCAAATGCAACATGAACCTATAAAACAAGCACAAAATTAAGCTAAAATATAAAGCAAGTCCAATTTACTTCTGCTCTGATTCATTAGCCATCTAACCATATAAAAGACTAGCCTAGCTATACCTATTCTCAAATAAAACAGATGATTAATTTCAGAGTAATAATACAAACCTCAAAAAACTTTGCCTATTTAGGGGTAATTTGGTTGCCTCTAAATAGACGGTCCCAAGCCAGCCAGTGTAAAAAGTAGGAGGGTTGTGTTAGCCATAAAACCTTTGTTACATCTCATGATATGGATCATATAAGAAATCGTGTGTGACGTGATCCGTATAGCCGACCCATGTAGTGGGACAAAGGCTTAGAAGAAGAAGAAGAATACAAACCTCAAAAGCTAGCAAATGGATGATACATCAGTTCATCCCCATCAAAATCACCATAACTCTGTCACTCTGTGTATGTCATTACTCTTAATCGAAATGGTATGCATACATAAACGATAAATTCACATGAATACAAAAGTATTAATGTAGAAATTCACGTGTGTGCATACAGAGCTTTGTTAAGAACAGAAGAATCCTCAGAGACCCGTTTCAGATCAAACACCACCAACCTATTCTGGGGTTGTTTGTGGTGTCATACGGCACTTGCAATAAATGGGATTTCATCATTGGATTCACATAACCTTCCTATACAAATTTGCAACAACAATGACAATAAAACACAGAAAAATAGCTCGATTAAAATACTAAAGAAGAAGGCTAAACTCCATGGATGGATGGAAGTAGAACACTCAGCAGCCGACACAAAGAACAGCGCGCATAAATATGCTTACCCAAATCAGAGAAAACTTGAACTTTGGCAATTTTAGAAACCTGAAATTGTTGAAAGATGCTTAAGGAGAAGATAATATTTCTTTTTTCCTTCGTTATAATTATTCAGGTATTATTTCTTTTTATGTGCCTGTTTTGGAATTGGGCCGCTGGACGCTGCTTCTTGTTTTAGAGATTTGGGCCCAAACTCTTTTACGGCCCACTATCCAAATGTCCAATTTAAAATAATAAAAAAATTGGTTTAAATAAATAATAAACAAATAAGAACTCCCTCCTGCCTGGGTCCCGTCGCGTAACGATGAAGCCAAGTCGATTCTGCGCTCTCTCGCCGATATTTCCCAATTCCCACCTTCAAAGAATTGTGAACTAATTCCCACTTTTCCCGACGTTTTTTCTCTTTAATTTCCTCTACCAGTTACTTTGGTTATCGTTTGAATCGAGTTTAATTTCCAGCATTTCATGGGAATTAAACCTCGATTTTTGGTCTTGATCATCTGCAATCGCATCCACGGATTTCGTATTTCTCAATGAAGAAAGTTAGAGTCGTTTGTGATTTTTTAACTTTAATTTGCAGGGAGTGAGGATATTCTTTTTCTCTTTCTCCCACAGGATTGAAATCTATATTAATACGTTTCTACTAAAAGGAATTGTGAGGCAGTGTGGATAATTGGTGGTATCGATGATAATTTACTTTTTAGGTATCTTAGTTCGAAAATGAGGATTTGATTTATTTCTCGTAGCATATCCGTCTTGCATTCATATTCGTTGCTAATTCTTAATCCTGACTTGTTAATCCTATTACTTTTATCCTATGATGACTGTTACTTTTTCGCCTAGGTTTTGAGCCTGAAGCAATGAGCATTATACTTTCTCAATTTTGCAATTGTAGAACGATGTCAAAGTATAATTCTGTACGGTATGTATGGCATAAAAGTTGAGGTTCAAACCTTGATTTGGATTGGTTTTTAACAATATTAATGAAAATGTAAAAAAGTGAATTAGGAATGATGAAACATAACGGTTATGCCATACAGGGCAAATGGCAAAGGCTGAGCTTCGTCCATCTATCTTAGCTCTTTGTGAGGGAGAGACTTCTGTTCATGAGGTACTAATTGCAATCTAATCCTAACCTTCAAAAAATATTTATGAGAATAGATTGATGATAATAAAAACACTCATGATATAGAAATAGGCTCGAATTGACTACATCTTAAAAATGTGTTTTGAATCATAAAATTCTAAGGGACATCAGAAAAAGAAAAATCTAAGTAGAAGCATAAACAAAAATGCACATGCTATAATCTTTAAACTAAGCAAGTTTTCTGTGTCCAAATTACTAATGTTCTACCTCTTTTCTGTAGGCTTCCACCATTGTCTACCCTCTCTTCAACCTGCTCAGCTGCTCATGCTCATTTTTGTTGTGCCAGCAGGTGATTGTGGAATCTGAAATTAGGGTTGCCTGCAACCAGGTGTTATTGTTCTCTGTGGTGTACAATCTGATATCTTCAGTTTGTCCTGCTGCACCTGATATATTGGAGGTTGCTTTGAGATCACTTAGACGGAATGGAGGAGGTAATATGAAGGCCTTTAGTTTCTGAATGTCCATTGTCAATCCCCCATTATTGTTGAGGATTGATTGTATTTTTTCCTTGGAAAGACATTGACTTCTTTCAAAAGATCTGATGTCTCTGCAATCCCTTCTTTTGGTGAAGTGAGAATATAGAAACTGTTTTGTGCTAGGCAAGTAAGTTATTCTTCTTTAATTGACTTCATACCTGAACTGTTTATCAATTGAGACTATTCTTTTTGAGTGAATAAAATCAGGTGGACTCTCTTCAAATTTCAGTTGTGATTTATGATGCTAAATGCTTTTGTTTTTCTGCAAATTTAACAGTATTGAGTTTCATTTTATACTTTCGAAGTTGACTTCTCTGAAATTTTGAACTCAAGTTTTAGTTTGCCTTTTGCTCGTTAAAACCTTTGCCAACTCAGCTGGCTGATACTACAGTCATCTTTTCATTTGAATTAGTTTTGAAGCTTCTCCATCATATCCAGTACATGGAAGAGCTTCATATTGCTGCTTGTTTAATGAACTTCTTTTTGACAGTGTTAAACGTTGTTTTTATTGGTTTAAAATTTTCGTTTTCTATTTGCTGGGAAAAGCATCATATCAGCATTCTGTAATTATTTGTATTTAGTTTGACGAATTTGGGCTTTCAGTGATATCTTTGGTGGGATATGCTTGATCTTGGTAAGTTCCATAGTAACTGAACAACCTACTTGGATTCTTATCTGTTAGGCTTAATAAAGATGCTTAATTACTGTCTGATGATACTTGATTGGTAGTTTTTTGCAAGGAGGGCTACGACAACATTAGAAAGGTTAATAACATTTTAAAGTCGTCTATTTTTGACATCTTAACTCATTCAATTAGTGTTTCATATTTCTAACCAAGTCACCAATGATTAAAGATCCATGTTCAATTAACATTCTTATGTCCATATTTTTGGGCTAGAATTCGTTGCCTATTTCTTCAACAGACATTCTGCTGCTTCAGAGTTCCTTTTAAATATTACTTGCCCATTCATGACATTTTCTGTTTTAATGGTCCTTTACAGTATGCTCAAATTCGTGAAATTACCACTTATATTGAGTACTTTGGACAGTTTACTTCTGAATCATTTCCCGAGGAAATAGCTAAGGTATGTCACCGGATACGGGATGCTTGAAGAAATTTTCCATAACATAGAAAAGGAGAGTCACCCTTTCAATTACTTTAAACTAGCCGCTGCTGTTTCTTACCAATTATTTTAACTTTTTTCGGTAGCTGATCTGGAATCGATACCCACCTGTTGAAAAGCGCCTTCTTATGATGCCTTAGGCTCTGTTTGTTTTCTAACTCAAGTAGGGTTTTCTTTTTTGGGGATGAAATTTTTTTTGGAGGGAATTGTTTTATGGAAAATTGTGTAGGAAATAATTAATGATGATGTTATTTTTGAATTAAGGTGAGTATAAATTTAGAGGGAAATTTAAATTTTAAATTTAGAGTTTAGTGAAAGAAAAAAAAGTGTTTGGTTAGATTTTTATCCAAAAAAGTGAAATTTTTTCTAAAAAGGAATGGAAACAAGCATAGCTTTGGCAAACGGTTTCAATCTCTTTAAAATTTATATGCTAGTGAATCATTATTTCAATTCCTCATTTTGGAAGTGTAGAATTGAACTTAAAATTTCTTTTTCTCTTGTATGTAGGCTTCATTTATACTTTCCAGCAACATTTGTTCTTCACCATCCAGAGCATGGACATACTGACATTCTTCTCATCATATCTCATGCACCATTGATAAAAGTACCCATCCATTTACTTCTTTCATTTCCTTGGTCTGTCCAAGCAATGAGGTATTCCAACTATTGAAACTTTTTCGTTGTAGATTAATTAGTGTTCTATGAACTGTTTTTGCTAATAACTTTCATAATGTGTGCACAATGAGTACACTCTGAACAGTGGGCTCTAGCATGTGGAGAGATTTTAGGAATCTAAACCCTAAACCCAGTAATGCAGATTGGGAATCAAGCTTTGTTTTGGAAAACCACCATAGGTAACCATTTAGGCCATTGGGTCCTTGGATTACTGACATACTAGTTGTAGCACCTCTTGGCATCATAATTGACTACTTTCGTCGGTGAGTGCTAAAGCTGAACCACATAAAATTAATTGCTTGTGTAAATGTTCTAACGAACATCTTTTCTTGCACTAGAAACTTTTAATAGAAATGGTGATAGGTGTGGTGTTTTTTCCATCTTAATGAAATGGCATAGTCCTTAAATACGATTTGTTTTTAATTTTTGATTTTGTTGGAGATGCGATCTGTTTTGATGCATGGAATGATGGCAATCCTATAACTGAAATGCATGTGACCGCGTTATGCTACCTAATTTGACATTGTTTGTCCTTTGTATTTGGTAAAGAAGGCGATAGATACGTATGGTTAGTAAACTAGGTTTCTCTGCTTTTATTGAGTTGACACTGTGCCTACATTGTAAAATCTAAAAAGAGCAGTCTTCTTGTGGGTAATTATGTCCTTCAGTTGGCTGATACCTTTAACTACACCGATCCAGTAAGTAGACCTCAAGGTTTTGTCCCTTTCTTAGTCTTTTACCTATCAAGGCAGGAAAACATGCAGTCATGACTATCTGTTTGCCAAATGTTAATCTTATTTACTGCTTCAGTAAGGTGGAAGTGTTGCATACTTGTATTGAAGCAAGATGTTTGATTCGGCTCCACTTATGGTTCAATTCGGGTCCTTTGTGTGACTTCTATATTGCCTGCTTTGTAGAAGTCGTGTCCAATGAACTTGGACTCTGGACAGGTATTGGGTTAAAATTCGGCCCACACGAACTGTATATTGTGGACCAAATTTTGGGTAATTGGAATCTACATTGTGGGCCAAACTTGAGCATTCGGAAATCAATAACGGACCGGTGCTAATTAAACTGGGCCGTTAAAAGTAAGTTGGACCTTTATGGGGCCAATATTTGGGCATTCTGGACTCCATATTGGGCCGATATGAATTGTCTTGGGCCGATAATCTAATATGTTAGACAATCATGCCTAAAATTCCAGAAATAAAATTAGAGATGAGAAAAATAGAGAGAGAATTTAAGATGAGAAAAAGAAGAATAAGAGATGAGATAAAAACAGATCACTATTCAACATAACCCCTCATGCTATTACAATATATATATATATATAGCAGCACTTAAAAGTCACCGAACTAATAATACTAAATTAAAACATTATTTGAGTTTATTAACTAATAAGCATGACATAATATTGAGCATTGCAAGAAATCTCATTGACGTCAGTTGTGGAGAAATTTCCCCTTGGAGTTGATTTGAGGGCAAGTCTAGGGCTTCCAAAAAAGTTAAGCTTCGAAAGGTGCATGGGATTTGACCTCCAAACGTATTATGGGTGCACATCTCCCTAGTAGAATTATTGATTTGGTTGAACTCGATAGAGACTCTGTTCTGACTCTTAGATTAGCCAAAAGAGTTTTAAGGATTGTAATTTTGGTCTTTAATACAGTATCATTTGCAAATCGCATTTTGTACATCAGGGTAAGGTTCATGACATCTTCCTTGGTCACTTTTACCAATTTATGAATTTTAATAAAAGATCACCATACCTATCAGCAACTTAATCAGTTGTTCCTTATATGTATTGGGTATTAAGGCCACATTTTTAGCAATGAATTCTTATTGTTGTGTTCTTTTGGTATGCTGCAATGTGCTTTGCTTCCCTAAGGCAAGGGCGCTGTAGTTTTGTTTCGCATTTTATTGTTACTTTGTAAATTAGTATTACAAAATGGACTCTTCTACTAGTGATGAATTGGTTGATTTTGTGGAACAGGAGAAGTGCAAGTAGTTGAGGAAGAGAAAGCAAAAGGAAAGTGAATTTGTATTATTATAAGTCATTATGACATTCTAAAGACATTTAGGCTTTTAGAGCTTTTGAGTTTTCACTTGCTAACCCCATCGATCAAGCTACGCGGGTTTCATTTTATTTCAGTTTTATAGGCATTCATTTTGCATCTGGTACTAATTTGGTTTCACCTATACATAATGGAATAATAAAATGACATTTATGATACAACAACGTTAACAAAAAGAAAACATTTATGAAATTTTACAAAAATGAGTACTTTTATTAACTAATGTTTACAAGATGAAAATGTAATAACTATTTGCAAACTAATATAGCCTTATCTTGACAACCATTTAACCTTCTTAGCGGGCCATTTTTTTTTAATTAATCTCCCACCTTCTTCTTCTACCATTTTGTTAAACCATTTTGGTTTTCCAATCTTAAAACTCAAGTAGCCGATGCTCAATCCAATCACCATCCCACTCAAGTATCCAATAAGTACAGCTTCCCATGTAAACCCACTTATGAAATCCTCCTTATTATGAGTTGCACTTGGTGGTGGCATCATCAACCCACTCTCAGCTCCACAAATTTTTGACAATGGAAATCCACAAAGTCCATCGTTTCCCAAGTATGAAACATTTTCAAATGTAGCAAATTGGTGGCCTTGTGGAATTCTACCCACGAGATGGTTTTGAGAGAGGTTTAAAACCGAAAGAAATGTCAATGCCGTCAATTGTGGAGGAATTTCACCCTCGAGTTGATTTGAGGATAGGTCTAAGGATTCCAAAATAGTTAAGCTTCGAAAGGTGGATGAGATTTGACCTCTAAACTTATTATGGGAAAGGTTTAGAAACCGAAGTGAAATGAGATCTCCAATGGCATCTGGAATGGTCCCTTCAAATATGTTGTTGGAGAGATCTATGGCTGTCAACATGGAAATAACACTCACAATATCAATCTCTTGCCCTTTGTCCATTACAACCACTGAAACTTTATAGTTAAAAATTGGATCTATGAACATCATTGGCTTTATGACGCGATTTACTATCTTCATACCTTCAAGCCTTAAGAAGAATTTTGCTGGTAGGATACCCGTAAATTCATTATGAGAAAGATCGAGAATTCTTAATGCAGGGAATGATAATCCTATTCCATAAATGGCTAGAGGACCGCACAAATGGTTGGCTCTCAAGTTTAGAACCTGCAGTTTCGAAAGCTTTTGCAACCACCAAGGAAACGTGCCGTTTAAACTGTTGTGTCCAATATCTACCACTTGTAATTCTTTGCAATTGGACAATGATAGAGGTACGACACCTTCCAACCAGTTGTTGTGCAAAGTGAGGCTTCTTAGTTTGCTTCCAACTGAAAAACCTGATGGGATTATGCCATGAAAATTAGTCGTGTGCAAGTCTAACACCGAAAGCTCTGTCGTATTCCCCAAACATAGGGGAATCAAGCCACTCAACCTGTTGTTGGATAAATCAAGTGCTTCGAGCTGAGTCATGTTGCACATGAGTGAAGGGAGTTGTCTAGTGAAATTATTGTTTGAAGCAAAGTAAGCTACCGTTTGAACAGATGGAACAAACAATGGATCACTAAGTATGTTTGAGCTGAGATCAAGATACTCCAGGGATTGATAAGGAAGTTGGTGGATGTGAGTCAAAAAGTTGTGGGAGAGATTCAGAAAGCCCAAATATTGACCCCAGGTATTCCATTTCTCATCTAAAAATATATGGCCATGAAGCTTGTTATTAGAAAGATCTAGATACTCTAGAGTATTAACTCCAATCAAGAAATCTATATCCTTTACTCCACAAGAGGCCAATGACAAGCGTTCAAGAGAAGGTGGCAAGGTAGAATTCACTTGGTTATTGACGAGGGATAGGCTATTGAAAGAAAGGTCCAGATTATAAAGTTGTTTCATGTTTGAGAACAAGCTAATCTCTACATCACCACTGAAGTTGTTGTGTGATAAATCAAGTCCTCTCAAATTCACAAGTATTGGACCATGCAACTCATTGCCCTTCAAATAATTGAGGATTGAGGATGGGATGTGACCTGTGAGTGAATTGTACGACAAATATAGATATCGAAGGTTTGTTAGATTGGTGATTGAGGATGGGATGTGACCTGTGAGTGAACTATTCGACAAATCTAGATATTGAAGGTTTGTTAGATTGATGATTGAGGATGGGAAATGACCAATGAATTGGTTAGAGCCAAGATCTAACGCTAACAAGTTGTTGAAGTTTCTAAAAAATTTGGGCAATCGGCCTCCAAGACTATTTTGTGAGAGGTCCAAATAAGTGAGTCCATGCCAAAGATTTTCAAGGGTGGATGGCACTGGTCCAGAGAAATTGTTTCGTGAGAGATATAGAGAAGTCAATTGTGTAAGATTTCCTATTGAGGCAGGAATGGATCCAGAAAAATGGGAATAAGAGAGGTCTAAATTATATAAAGATTTCAAATTTCCTATAGATTCAGGTAATCTCCCAGATAAACCAGTACCATACAAGTCCAAATTGCTCAATGTGCTGCTAGTATTCCATTCAACCTTCGATAAACTGCCAATGAGGTTAACATTGTAAGTTAGTCGAAGCTCTTGCAAGATTGGGAGTTGAAAAGTTTCTACCGGTACTTCACCAAACAAGTTCTTCATGTACCCAAGATTCAAAACTTGTAAGGAAGTAGATAGATTATGGGGCAATTTAGAAGGAACATCAGCAAATTCAAGAGCGACTTCTCTTAACTGGGTTAAGTTTCGAATGAGTGATTTAAAAACGTCATGTTGAATTCCAATACCTGTAGTAGAACTTGGAACAGCGTTAGCAGAAATCCTGAGTGTTGAGAGATCGAGGGAGATTAAATTAGTGAGACGATAGAATTCTGATGGAAGCATTCCTAAGAAGTGAGAGTAGGAGAGGTTGAGGTGAGTCAAATCCTGAAACTCAGCAAACCTAGGGGAAATGGGGGAAGGATAGAAGTCATTCCAAGCAAGGTTGAGGTTTTGGAGACGAGAGAGTTGGAAGAGTGTACTGTTGGAGTTGATCACCCCTTGAAGACCGCTGCAGCTAAGATCAAGACCAATAACATCACCGGTGAATTCATCACATGTAACTCCCTTCCACAAACAACAATCTATGCTCTTATTCCAAGATGTTAATATCTCGAGAGAAGAAGCCAGACAGTGGTATGGGGATGGAGCTTGAATTTGAAAGCTTTGCTTGAATTGCAACAAGAGGAGGGCATTATGATGGGTGCACAAATGAGGTGTGGATGCAGAAATAGTGGAAAGTTGATAGCAAAACAGAGAAATAAACAAGGAAAATATAACAAGTTGTGCCATTGCCCTCTCTATTAATATTAGGTGTAGAGTATTATGTATGGTCTATATATATATATATATATATATATAAAGAGAGGAAAAATGAGTAGACAATGGTGAAATATTTGGCATCAGATTCATTTCTTGATTTTGAACTGCATGTGCATGCATATGAGGAGTCTTAATCGATGAAGTCAAGTCAACCCAGAAATTTGAATTGGGTCCAATTCAATTAATACTATAGCCATTTAAATTTAAATTTTTTTTTGGCTCCCACTAATTATCTTCATTAATGACATTGTGGAATTCTTGTGGCCTAAGAAGACTAAGCTAAACTTCATTACAAATTTCCACTCATCTTCTTCTTCTGTCACATTCATTTAATATGAGAAGAAAAAATCATACACAAATCAACATTTCGACTGAGATTAATTTGTTTCTCTAAATCATAATTTTCACTGTCATACTCACAATCAAGCCAACAATATATGTTTCAACATATTATAGATCTAATGAAGAGCTTTTTTCTAATTTTTTCAAACATTTAAATTGTCTAACCTTTTAAGTATTTGATAAAATGGTATACAAAATTGCAAACGTTGAATTACCATTCAAAAATAAAAAAACATCCCTCAAGTGGAACAATTTTCAGTCTCAAAACAATATTCTTCTTTGTATGTAGTTGATTCCACAGCTCCAGATTTCGAATCCTCTAGCCGCACGTCCACTGGACTATAAATATTGTCATAAATTGAAAGAATGCGAATTTGATTAACAAATTTTAATTAAAAATAATACTCCTATTTCAATTTTCTATTGTTGATGCTATTTTAGAATGCTATTTATAAATATTATTATTTTAATAGTTTAAAACTATTTCTGTAATTATTATATTTTTTAAAATTAGTATTTAATATTTTTTAATCTATTAATAACTTTATTTTATTAACATTTATAATTTTATTAGAAAATTAATTTAATTTGAAAATTAACATTATAAAAAAATTTTAACAATTAAAATTACTTAATTATTATAAATTAATTAATCTATTTAAATAATTACAAAAACTAAAGAAAAAATCATTTTTTAAAGTTTATATATATATATATTGTTCCAGAAATGGCTCCAGCTTTCTGGCGTTCGAACCATCTCCGCAGCTATTATTGCTGCGGAGAATGGCATTCGCTGGGAAGTGGCCCAACAGCTAGACACAGCAGATGCCATTTTGGCATCCGCTGGAAATGGTCTAAAAGGGAAGCTAACAACTACTTTGTCAACTAGCAAAATGATACGCGAGTTGTCTTCATGAACTAGTATGAGTTAGTTTTAACTGCTATTTTATCAACAAATAAAAAAGTGATATGCGGGCATAGAAAGCGCGACGTCGCATCTATAAATACACGCATGTATAAATCCATCCATTTTATACAAATTTTTGTGTTAATTGTCTAACCTTTAATATATATCATATGCAGTATATGCTAAAGCGATTACTGCAAATTCAATTGAGGAGAAAGGAGGTAGAGACGGTGCTCATTGCTGCAAATGCTAAAGCGATTTCAAATTTTATTGCTAATACATTTTATAAAATCATTGTATGAACCTAAAACAGTATCGCATCAGCCAACGAAAATTGTTGCACTAGCCTTAAGAAAAAAGTGTCGCACTAGCTAATTCCAAGCAATGAATAGAACGATTGGAAGGAGAAATTTCAAACTTTGAGAATATCGTAATTATCAGTTCGTATTAAAAATGGTCGAACCGATTGGAATGTTTTGGTTTGGTTTTCTTCTTATGTATCTTGAATTATGAAAGATCGAACCGAACCGATCATGTTTTATAACCGAATTTAGAACCAAAATTTATTATCGGTGCAATTATGTCAAATATTTCGGTTATTTGATTTCGAAATATTATAAATCTCTGTTTAAGAAAATACAATAGTCATTGCACGTAATATATAACATCATTTATGGAATCTTAAGACGATGACCAAAGACTTAACACAGTACATGGAAGTCAAGTGAACACATAAATTTCAAATGGTTATGGTTCGTGGACATATGCAATCCAATTAATACAATGAATAGATAGATCATCAATTGGATGAAGGATATTTCAATTTTTTTTTTTGACGTATAGATCCCGTTATTAACTAATTGGAATTCCATGTCATTTTGGAATTCCATGATCTTGATAATATTTGTGGATAAGACTAAGGCAAACTTGTTTGTTTGTAGATATTATTTTCCCGTTTCATTAAAAGAGTTTATTTTAAAAAATATATTTTATTTTAATTTAAAAGTACACTTTGAATTTTTTTTACTTATCCAAATTCAACCCTTACTAATACTATAATGTGAAGTGTATAATTAGTCTAGCAAATATTTTGTAATCTCCGATGACAATTTGCTGAAACCTTCAATTTCAATTTCAGGCTTACTCTTATCATCCTCCAGAACCATTAACATATTTTCTCTTATCCTCCTCCAGAACCATACAAAAAATCCCTCAAGTGGAACAATTTTCTCAGTCTCAAAACAATATTCCAAAACTCTACCTTTCAATCTCTGTCAATATTTCTACTACTAACAAAGATTACAGGAGATTGAAGGTAATGGGGATTCATAACAATTGGACCACAGATAAAGATATGATCACCACCCTAATGATGCAAAAGCCATCAATAAATAATTAAAATTAGATGAGGATCAGCCAATATTTATCTGCCTAACATTGCAGTTTCATGGAATTTTGGCATGTGGGGCTATAGACAAAGTCCTATAAATTTATATTTAGGAGGTTACATTATAAAATTATTTGTATCCTAACCTCAATATTAAAATTAAATACGAAAGTAAAATAATCTAATCTAAAAGACCAATAAACACGGACAGAGTAATTTCAAAACAAATCTATTAATAGACTTAAAATTAATCAAACTTAATAGTACTATTCAATGCACTAAAATTACATCAATACTAAATAAAAACATAGTAATAATAAGGCTTAAATATATATATATATATATGTATATTATAAGGCTGCTGTTATTGCCAGAGCAAAAATTAAGATACAGAGCCATTAATTGTCATTTTTCGATTTCGTTCGATTCCGAATTTCAAGTTCTCCTCCACTTCTCCAGGTTATCCGAATTTCAAGTTCGATTCCGTTCCTCTTCTTCTCCGACGTCTTCCCGTTTCTCCAGTTTCGCAACTGTTCTCCCAAACCTCCTCCAAAATTTTTATCCGATTTCGCAACTCCCAAATCCCATTCAAAATTTTTAGATTTGTTCAGATTATTAAGCGGCCTTTCCGCGGTAGTGTGTGTGCAAAATAGCCTTTGGGCTTTGTCTTTACAGGAAATCAAAATATTGCTGCCTCCGTTGGTTGATTCATTGAGATCAGAGTTGTGTGTGTGTGTCGTGTATGTGTGTTATAAATAATTTACAGGGTTATAAGTAATGACTTATTTGTTTTGATCGGGTTTATTCGCAAGTCAAATTTTTTTTTAAATATTTAAAATTAATGTATTTTTATTTTTAACTAGCTCTTAAATTAAAGTTATATGAACGGGTTTGGTCAACGGGTGATGACCTGAGAGACCAATCCATTTAACTACAATTTATTCAATTTATTTTTTATTAAAAAATTTGTTAATTAAAATTAACGTTATTTTTTAAATTTTAAATATATTTGACTTTTGACTCATACTATCTGTAACCGGTGCGATCCAAAAAAACTAGTTACATTAGATAATATATACATATATATATATATTTATAAATCAAATAAGTGAATAAAGAAAAATGAAATAAATTGACAAAATAAAAGTAAAAGAAATAATTTTAAAATGTGAAAAAATAATAAAAAGGAATTAATTGGAAAAAAAGGGTCCCAATTGGGTACCCATTATAGACCCAATAATATATTTCCATTGGGTCCTAATGGGTACCCATATCCTCCCATTAATTTCCATTACCTATTCATTTCCCTCCCAACTAATACCCAATGAGAAATAATAATGGGAAGGGTGAAATACAGTTTCCCCTCTGTGGTTTCGTGTTTTGGACAGTTTCCCCCCTATGCTTTCAAAACTGACAGTTACCCCTTCATGGTTTTGGACTAAAGTGTCCACTTAACGGAAAATGCCTTCTCTAACAGCGCGTGAAGCGAACGCGCTCAAGACGAGAGTGGGGGTAAACAAATTGATGATGTCATTAATTTTGTTCCCAAAATAACCCCAACTAAAAAAAAAAAAAAAAAAAACTGGACTGGTTCTCCCGCAACAGAAATGGAACCCATCAAATGGGTTTCATTTCAGTTGCAGAATCCCGCAACTGATATGAAACCCAACAAAATGGGTTTCATATCAGTTGTGGGAGTGCTTTAGGTTTAGGGGAAAAAAAAATTTTAAAAAAAAAAAGTAAAGGAAGAAGGAAGAAGACGATGAACAGTGCCATCGTCTTGTTCCTTCTTTCATTTTTTTTTAAAGTTTTTTTTATCAGGGGTAATTTAGTCATTTTTTTAACACCGTTAGAGAAGGCATTTTCCGTTAAGTGGACACTTCAATCCAAAATCATGAGGGGGGAACTGTCAGTTTTGAAAGCATAAGGGGGAAACTGTCCAGAACATGAAACCACAGGGGGGGAAACTGTATTTCACTCTAATGGGAATTTCCTTCTCAAAATATGTAGTCTCATGGGACACCCAATGAGATTGGGAAAAATTGCCAGCTCTAATTAATGTAATAGCAGCTTAATTCTCTAGCAGCAACGTTTTTGTTAGTTCACAGTCATTTCTTGTTGTGTACTCTGCAATCACATAATAATATTTTGAGGACTTTTAGCATTTGAGTTTTCACTTGCAAATTCCTTTTATTTTCGCTTACTGTGGCATTTGTTCGCATCTCGTACTACTTTTGACAAAATGGAGCATTGCACATCCACTAAATATTGGTTGCTTCTCATTTTTCAAAAGCGTCCCCTTTTCTCAATACTGATTGTCCATCCACACTAATTTTTCCTAAAAAATAACATTAAATTATTTTTTTAATCATTTGGGACATCTAAAAAAGTCCCAAACATATCTCAAAAATAATTAAAGTTTGGGTAATTTAAGGGGAACTAGGAAAATTAATTTTTTGACAAAATGAAGCATTGCCCCTCCACTAAGTATTGGTTGCTCCTCATTTTTCAAAGGTTGTCCCATTTTTTTTAATAATGATTGCCCATCCACTCTAAAATTAATTTTTATAATGCACAAGTTGCCGGTGAAGTTTTGATGAAGTATATTTACAATTTGGTGAACAACAACTAGAGGTCAGATGGTTCGATTCCTATCTCTATCAGTTTCGCCACCTTCAATATAATAGATTATAGAATTATGAAATAGTGTTTAATTACAATTTTTTATTTTAAAAAAAGAATTATTTATGGAGTCTTAAGTCGATGACCAAGACTTACTACTGAACATGGAAGTCAATGAGGTCAACACATAAATTTCAATTGGTTATGGTTTGGGGACATATACAATCTAATGAATAGATAGATCATCAATTGGAATTCAATTTTTTTTTTACGTATAGATTTGGAATTCCATGTCACTGTGGAATTCCATGATCTTGAGAATATTTGTGGATAAGACTAAGGCAAACTTGTTTCTTTGTATATATTATTTCTACATTTCATTAAAAGAGTTTATTTTAAAAAATATTTTATTTTAATTGAAAAGTACACTTTGAATTTCTTACTTCTCTAAATTTAACCATTACTAATATTACTATGTGAGGTCTATAATTAGTCCATCAAATATTTTGTAATCTCCGATAACAATTTGCTGAAACCTTCAATATTTTCTTTTATCATACCTCCAGAACCATTAACATATTTTCACCCCAAAAAATAAAAATCCCTCAAGTGCAACAATTTTATAAGCCTCAAAACAATATTCCAAAACGCTACCTTTGCCTACTTTCAATCTCTGTCAATATTTCTACTACTAACAAAGATTACAGGAGATTGAAGGTAATGGGGATTCAAAACAAATGGACCACAGATATGATCACCACCCCAATGATGCAAAAGCCATCCATAAATAATTAAAATAAGATGAAGATCTGCCTATATTTATCTGCCTAACATTGCAATTTCATGGAATTTTGGCATGTGGGGCTATAGACAAAGAACCCAAAGGAAGTTTGAGGTTGTCGCCAAATTTTCCAAAACAATCATTAAGTTACACTTAATATAACAACATCAATCATAAATTATAAATTATTTAATTTTACTCTAATTTAAACCATTGAATAAATTATTAATCTGAGAACAACATCAATCATAAATAATAACTTATTTAAATTTGCGGTACATATGTTTTTCTTTTGAAAATTAATTTTTTTTATTAATGGCGTTGGATATCGTCCAACAGCAATTGACAGAAGACAATGAAGCAATCAATACAACTGATTGTAATATATTTGATATGATAATTAACAGATCTAAACCACAACAATATATCTCATCTACTAAACTGCAAATTTATACCTAGTAGGGGAGGCGGCCAATGGTTTTTTCTCTTTTTTTTAATTTAGTGTACATATGTGATCTTCCTTTTTATGTGCTTTCATTTTTAAACAATATTTGCGGACCAATATTGATGTTGCCTTGCCAAGAAAGTTGAGCTTTCAGTTTCTGCTTTTTGGATTTCATTTACCAACACTACAACTACTCAATTATCTCTACCGTTTTCTACGGGGCTAAATTTTCCACATCCAACTATATATGTTTCACCATTTTGGACGTCGTAATTTGAAAATATGTAGACTTGTGTGGATAACAGATAGCTTTAATTTTCACAAATTAATTCAATAGGAAATAGGTATCTTTTTCATTTCTCCAAAATTTTGCATTTCCAACGCTAGTGGATCGAGTATTATGTATGTATGCCAACAGAGAGAAAGAGAGGAAAATGAAGATAATGAGTACCCAATTCTCAAATGTATGATTAATTTGAGTGGAAAAGAAAATTAGTTATTTTACATGTTGTACCTTAACATTTATAATAAGTTGTATATTTGTTAAAATAGACTTTTCTAATAGAACGGATGGAGTAATACTTTAATACATGTGTATTTTATAATTTTACTTTTAAATATGAGTGAGGTAATTGATAAAACAATAATTTATTATACAAAATGAATTTGTATATACAAATATGTAATTTACGCTAACTCTACATTATTTAGTAAATTATTGATCTGACAATAACAACAACCATAAATTATGAGTGATACAAAGTGTGACATATACAAATATTAAAATTCATTGTGTGTGCTTCATTAATGTTAACGTTTTGACTCTATGCATTGGACATCTTGCCGTGCCAAGAAGGCTATTTTCTTGGGACAATTACAAAGGAAACATAGCCAATTTTTTGACTTATTTATTCCATTATTAATGATATTGTGGAGCAACGGAAGAACGACTCTGCTAAGTCTTGTGAGGGTGCTATTTACAATTTATTTTAAAGTAAATACAGAGTTATTTTAATTTGGGGGAGGAAAGGACTAATTAAGCAACTTAATTGCAAACCGGCCATTGCGGAAATTGTTTTATGATTCATTTATAATTATATTTTTGCTAATTTATTGTCAAAATCATAGTTCACCATCGAAAACATATTTGTATATAAAAACATAATTTAACGGTTATATCTTACTTATTTGTTTTTAAATTTTTAATATTTAAAGATTTCTATGTTATAATTTTTGTAATATTATTTAATAAAAAATAAATTGCAGGAAAAAATAAAAATAACGATGAGTGTGTTTTGGATTTTTATGTATAAGTTTAGAAATATAATACTTAAAATAACTAATTTGATACTATTGTTCCATTCATATGGTTACAAATTAATATATATACATGTGTAAAAGGAAAAGAAGTAAATTTCTTGTGAGGAAAGTTTAGAAAGATATCAAAGGCAATCAGCCACTCGTAATTCTTTCGAGCTTTAAAATCTCGTTTACCACATGAAACATTCATTTCTTATACAAAACGTTAATAAGAAAGAGAGAAATTTCGAATTTTTACACCAATAACTACACAACTAGTATTCATTAAAGGTTTATATACATATTAAAATAAATTAACTGCCAGCCATTAGCCAATGCAACCTTATCTTGACAAAAATTTAACCTCTTGATGGCTCCATTTTTTTTTCATTAATCTCCTAACTTTTTTCTTTATCGTTTGGTTAAACCATTTTGGTTTTCCAATCACCATCTCAGTACAGCCTTCAGAGTAAACCCATCGATGAACTCTTTGTTGACATTTGCAGTACTTGTTGTTTTTGGCGACATCATCAAGTGGGTCCCGCTGCTAAGCTATCCTGGGCCGAGGAGGTGGTCCTCGAAGGAGGCAGCGCTTCGTCTTCGGGGCTCCGTTTTGTTTCCGGGCTGCTCCAAGCGGCTGGGCTGTCCTTCTTTTCAATGGGTTGACGACGCCGAATCCATGTTCAATCACACGTCTTCTCTTAAAAACATTCGACTTTTTCCTCTTTTAAACGGAACAATATTAGAAGCTCACAGTAAGTTTCAGTAATGGCTAATTCATTAATGGCAAAATGATGACACTTATCTTGACAACAATTTAACCTACCTAGGGCGTCATTTCTTTTTAATTAATGTCCTACCTTCTTCTTCTACCATTATGTTAAACCATTTTGGTTTTCCATTTATAAAATTCAGATAGCCCATGTTCAATCCAATAATCATCCCACTCAAGTATCCAATGAATACAACTTTTCAGGTAATGCCATTGATAAAATCCTCTTTATTGCGAGTTGCACTTGTTGGCGGAACCATCAAACTATTCTTAGCTCCACAAATTTTTGACAACGGAACTCCAGAAAGTCCATTGTTTCCCAAGTATCATATTAGCATTTCCAAATGTATCAAATTGGTTGCCTTCCGGAATGCTTCCCACGAGATGGTATATTTTAAAGATTTTAGCATTCAGATTAGCATATTTATCAAACAAGATTGGGTGATTAAGCATTATGATTCAAAGGTTCGAAAAATATATTTCAGCGTTAAGATATTAAGTGTTTAATCAATTCAACATTGTGGTTTCAGCATTAAGTATTCAGACATAAGTATTAATTTTTATTAAACGGGCCCTAAGGCAACAGGTATTCAACTTTTGATTGTTATCAATTAAATAAAAACTAAAAGGGTACTGTTAACAATTTAAGTTAAAAGTAGTGTTATTTTGTTCTAGGGGGGAAGGAATAAGTAACTTGCAATGTTTGAAAACAAACTTATCAAACAAACAATTGTGGAAACTGTTGGATGGATATTGATAATATTGATATTTTAATGCACTCATTTATAATTTTACTTTTAAATTGTGAGTAATATTATTGTTATAGATTATTTGTAAGTAATAAATTATTTGCTAATTTTGTGAAAAAATTTCAATTACAAAATAATTATTGATGTTGAATCTTGGGGTGATAAGCGAAGAAATATGATCTGATGCATGGGATTCTTCCAAAAAAGCGTTTGAATTACCTAACATTAGCGATTACACGTCTCAGCGCATACTTCACTAGTTTTCTCTAAATTATTGTTATTTACTTTAGTTCCTTTTAATTTTATTAATATTGTGAGTCAGTGTGTTGGGCATTATTGTTGCCGTGCCAAGACAGTAAATTTGGAGTCATTTTCATACTTTTCGGATTTCATTTTTCCAAAAATTTTCCACATCCAGATACTTTCCCCATTTTGGACGTCTAACGTCTTAATTAATTTGAAAAAAACTGGACCAGTATGGTTTGACGGCTTTTGCACATATAATTCAACAGGAAATACTGTATAGGCATGAATTAATATAAATATAAATAGTTGATTTATGATAGGTTTGCTGCACTATTTTTAAGATATATATAACCGATGCATTCAATAATTCCTCAAAAAACAGGGATCATTTTATTTTCCACAAAAAAATTGGTTAAAGTACAAACGAGTCCTGTAATTTTCAACAATTTGAAAAGTTGCCATACGTGTTAATAATGGCTCCATAAAATTAGTGAATTAATGTTCTCCCTGCACTTATGAAGACTTGCTACGCAAACTGCTATGAATATATAAAAACTAAAAGGTAGGTTGTTAACAATTTTAGATAAACATAGAGTTATTGAAGGAAAAGAATAAGCTTCGTTGAGAAAGATTGTTGCAACTTGCCGACGGGACCATCACAAATTGCCACTTTCATTTCCAGGAAGCCACTCATCTTCCGAAAATCAAATTAAGAATAAATAAAAAAAATCAAACTAAGAATCATCGGAGAGACACTTACAAATTATATGATCAATAATTTTAGGAGATAATATCAAAGAATAGTTGAGAAGGGAATGGTCGAGACCGGTTCGGGAAGGGTTGTTTGAGGAGTCGGATTCGACACAAATTGTCACCAAAATTTTCTTAACAATTATCACGAATTCATACAAATGCTTACATGTAAATTTGAAGACCAGAAAAGTAATTATCGTCCCAAACTATAAGGTTAGTTTTGATTCTTATGCATATTTGTAAACCGTGCAGAAGAAATCGTGTGAACTTCGTCTTTTAATAATCTTCAATTTTACAACTGAGTTAAAAAAAAATAAAAAATTGTATAGTGTTTTCAAATAATGGCTGTACAAGTTTGAAAAAAATATAAATAAAAGAAAATATTATACGTCATTTACAAATAAAATCTAACAACACAAATGATATATTAATGTAAAAGCTTATAGTTAACCAATTGCATATAATAAGTTTGTAGAATTTAAATCCGTATTGTAAGATCTTACGATGCTCCAATCTCAAAATATCAAATAATTTGTATAATGTTGATTGCAATATGGTTTACTGCCTCAACCGATTTCTAAAGAAAACGAGTTTTCGAAATTCGTTTTCTTCATAAACTAAGATAAAATCCTATTTCCAAAGGAAACTTCGCTTTCTTTGGAATTTATTACCTCTCCCGATTTCAAAAGAAAACGAACTTCAGAAATTCGTTTTCTTCACAAATTGAGAGAAAATCCTATTTCCAAAGGAATTTAGTGCCTCGGCCGATTTTTAAAGAAAACGAATTTCTGAAATTCGTTTTCTTCCCAAATTGATAAGAAAGCGAAGTTCGCTTTCTTTGAAATTTAGTGCCTCAGTCAATTTCTAAAGAAAACGAACTTCGGAAACTCGTTTTCTTTAGAAAACGAGTGAAAATCCAATTTTCACAGAAAGCGAAGTTGGGAACACAATGGAAGTTTGAGGTTGTTGCCAAAATTTCCTAAACAGTGATTATACATTAGTTTCAACTTTGCAGCCTCTGAACCAAGAATAAATATTGCTTGCCTTTCTCCTGTTCCAAATAATCAACGAATTCATCAGGATAAACAGAGGAAACTTATCACATGCAATCAAGGCCTCATCCCAATGTCATGATGAAACTTTTTTTCTTTCGAGAATTATGAAAGACAAATTAGATGTTGAAACTAATGCATAATCTTTGTGATAAATGATTGTTTCTCGATAATATTGTGTTGCTGCCATTTTTCTTTTGGCCAGAAAAAACTTACGCCATTGATGGTTGTAAAGGTGCAGGGTGAGTTGGGAGAGAGACAGGAGTTCTTTTTAGGGACATAATTAGGGGTATAATTTTCTGTTAACACTCTGTTTTTCCATTTAATTAACAATTTGGTCAAAAAACTTAAGGAGATAACTACACAAGCTAGGGAGTAGGTGTCATTTACCCAAAAGAAAATAAAGGATGTTTAAATTGAAATTTATTTTGAGCAAAAAGTGATATTTTGTATGGGATAGTTACAAAGTAAACAGACCCAATTTTTTGACCTATTTATTCCGATTATTAATGATATTGTGGAACAACTCTCTAAAAAGGGTGTTCACAATTTAATTTAAGTTAAAAGTATTTATAGAGTTATATATTTTGTTTTGGGGGAAAGGAATAACCAACTTGCAAAGTTCGAAAACAAATCAAGCAAATAATTGTGGAAATTGTTGGATGGATATTGATAATATTGATCTTTTAATGCATGTGTTTTAAAATTCATTTAAAATTCTACTTTTAAATTATGAGTAATATATATTATTGTCAAAATAAGGATATATTCGAACACATATTATATATAAAAACATATAAATTATTGATCTTGACTTGGTGCGTTGGGCATTAAATTTGGAGTCATTTTCATGCTTTTTTTTGGATTTTTATTTTTCCAACACTACTACTCAATAATTTCTACGAGACAATAATTTTCCACATCCAAATAAAAATATGTCTTACCATCCAAATACCTTTTAGTTCACGGGAAAATATCACTTTTGGTCCCTTTTTTTTTACCCTTGTTACGTAGAAGAGGGACCAAAAGTATAATGAGGATAAAAAAGATTGACTAAAAGTGCAATTTTTTCTTTAGTTTACAGTTACAATATAGTTATTAAATCATAGAAGTTGCTAGAATTAATCGTAAATTTGGAATCAAAGATTATAGTGGAGTAGTGGTAGAACCAACGCTATTTATTTATAATTAAATTTTAAATTATGAAGTTGAAATTATTGTCAAAATAATAATTCAATGTCAAAAAAAAATTTGTATATATAAATTTACTCTAATTTTTAAACATTTAATAAATTATTGATTTGAGAATAACATCAATTATATATTATAACTCATTTAAACTTGTGGTACATATGTGATCTTCCTTTTTATGTGCTTTCATAGTTAACATACATCTTGGACCAATATTATATTGGTGTTGAGCTTTCATTTTCATGCTTTTTGGATATCATTTTTCCAACATTCAAAATTTCTACCGTTTTCTAAGGGGTTAAAATTTTCCACAGGTCCAAGTAAGCATGTTTCTCCATTTTGGACGTCTTAATTTGAAAAATATCTAGACTTGTTTGGATTAACAGTTGGCTTTTTCATAAACTAATTCAAAAGGAAAAAAGGTATCATTTTAATTTCTCCAAATTTGTTTATTTCCAACACTAGTGGAGTATTATGTATGTATGCTATATAGTACATGTATGATTAATTAATTTGAGTGGAAAAGGAAATCTATAATAAAATTGAACAGAATTTTATTCTTTACTGCATATGTATTTTAAAATTTATTTATAATTTTACCTTTAAATTATATAATTTGTTATTCAAAGTGAATTTGTATACACAAATATGTAATTTACGCTAACTCTCAATGATTTAGTAAATTATTTATCCGACAATAACAACAGTCGTGAATTATGAGTAATAGAATGTGTAACACATATAAATATTAAAATCTTTTTTGTGTGCTTCATTAATGTTAACGTTTTGACTCTATGCATTGGACATTGATCTTGCCATGCCAAGAAGGCTAGCTTAATTTGGACGTATTCATTTGAAAATGACTGGACTTGTGTGCATTAATAGATGGCTTCTTCAATAATTAATTCATTATGAAATAGGTATTATTTTATTTTCCCCAATATTTTGGTTAAATTATGAAGTGAATCCTGTATTTTTAACAATTTGAAAAGTTCATGTTAATTAGTTAACAAATGATGAGTGAACTCTTGTACTGAATTTGTCAAACCCCGAAGACAAGAGTATCCATAGACTTCATTATATAAACAAAAGGTTGAGTTTATTGGTGAGCATTCATAGACGTTATATTCCGATATTAGTATGGCTCCGTAAAATTGTCTTCCTGCACATTTGTTTCCCTAATAGAATACGGTCATTTGAGAGGTTATATCTTAGACATTTTCTTGTACAATTTTTAAAATTTGAAGATTTATAGTTTATAATTTTTGTGTAATATTATTTTGAAAAATAAATGGCAGGGAAAAGTTAAATTCAAGAGGAGTGTTCGGATTGAACATTAATTTTTTAGGAGAAGGTGTCAATTAATAATGATTTCTTTTAACGGTATGCTATTTTTGTTTTGTTCTTTCTATTTTAAGCAATGATAATTATGATGAAAATATTCATTAAATATGTTTAATAAGGTTTAATTGAACCAATTAGCATAATAAGTCAAAACTGAAACGTACCAATATGTATTGATGTGACAAAAATATGTAATTAATAAATTAATTTATAAATTTTAATTATGTTTGTTGAGTTTTTGGGTAATTAATGTAATAGCACCAACAGTTCAGTTAGTTCACAATCATTTCTTATTGTTTACTGTGGAATCACATAATAATATTTTGAGGACTTTTAGCATTTGAGTTTTCACTTGACAATTCCTTTTATTTTCGCTTACTGTCGCATTTGTTCGCATCTCGTACTACTTTTGTTAATTTCACCTATATGTGATTTAACACAATTGCTTTAACAAAAAGAAAACATTTCTGAAATTTTACACAAATTAATGACTAATGATTTACAAGATGAAAATATATATAATAGGGTGAAGTGCATTTTTAGTCACCGAACTTTGCCAGTGTGCAAATATGATTACGCAACTTTCAAAAGCTGATTTTTAATCACTCAACTTTCAAAAATGTGCAAAAATGATCATTCTGTTAACCCCCACCGTGAAGTCCCTAACGGTGCACTGTTCATCGTCTTCTTCCCCCGTCTTCTTTTTTTCTCTCTTTTCTTCCGGTTGGAGAGCAAATTTAAGTCACTAAGTAGTTATAATAGGTGAAGATGGAGAATAATACATAGTGAGAGGAAAATAAGAAACAGACCAAACGGGAAGGAAGAAAAGAAGGCTCTCGGCCAGAGAAAGAAAAACAGGAGAAGAAGAAAAAAAAATTGCAGAAATGATCACATAAACAACACACAAAGTAATGTTACTTTGTGTGTTATTTGGAGATGATCTAAACAACACACAAAGTAACGTTACTTTGCATTTTTTTTTCAATTGTGGGATCCAATCCAACATTCCATTGCAATGATTATACGGAGAAATTTAATTTGAATGTTTGGAATGAAATAATTGATCGTACACGATGGCGAGATGTGATCCATATAGCCAACCTCACATAATGGGACAAAGCTTTAGTTGTTGTGGTTGTTTGGAATGAAATTATGAGGTCAACTGAAGCTTTGGGGAATCAGAGGAACAATATTGACGCTTAAGTCTTCACAAATAGTAGTTCAAAAGAAAATAGGGATCATTTTATTTCCAAAAAAAAAAAAAAGGGTCAAAAGTACAAACGAGTCCCGTAATTTTCAACAATTGAAAAAGTTTCCGTGTTCACAATTGCTTTATAAAAGTAGTAAAGAACATGCCAATTTACTTTATTTTAAATTATTTAATAAATTATTGATTTGAGAATAACAACTTATTTAAAGTTGTGGTCCATATGTATGTTATCTTCCTTTTTATGTGCTTCATTGTTAACTTGCTTCTTGACTTGGTGGGTTGGGCATTAATTGGTGTTGCCGTGCCAATAAAGTTGAGTTTTTTTTTTTGAGTTATTTTCATGCTTTTTGGATATCAATTTTCCAACACTATATAGTTCGATAATGAAGTAAACATGTTTCTCCATTTTGGAGTCATTTTCTTCAATAATGAAGATATTTCATTTTTCCAACATCCAGCCAACTATCCAAGTATATATATATATGTTTCCCCATTTTAAACGTCTTAATTTGAAAATATATCGACTTGTTTGGATTAACAGATGGCTTTTTCAAAAATTAATTCAATAGGAAACATAGGTATCATTTTTATTTCTCCAAAATTTTGGTTAAAGTACAAACCGAGTTCTGTAATTTTTACCATTTTGAAAAGTCCCCTCTTAAGAATTGCTCCCTAAATTTTGCACACACCCCCCCCCCCCCCCCCCCAATTTTTTTATTTATTTTTTATTTCAATCAAATTCAGTTCTTTTTAGAGGTTATATCTTTACTTATTTGTTTTTAGATTTTTAATATTTTTGGATTTCTGTATTATAATTTGTATAAATTTTTTTTCCAAAAGATTAATTGTAGGGGAAAAAAATTAACGATGAGTGTGTTTTAGACTTCAATGTATGAGTTTAGAAATACAAACCCTAAAATAACTTAATTTAACACTATTGTTTCATTCATGTCGTTACAAAAATTAATATATACATGCGTAAAAGGGAAAAAAAATTAATTTTTTGATAAAGAAAGTTTAGAAAGATATCAAAAGCAATCAGCCACTCGTAATTCTTTTGAGATTTAGAATCCCATTTACCACAGGAAACATTCATTTCTTATACAAAACGTTAATAAGAAAGTGAGAATTTTCGAATTTTACACCAATAACTACAACTAGCTAGTATTCATTAAAGGTTTATATACATATGAAAACAAACTAACTACTACCCATTAGCCAATGTAACCTTATCTTGACAACCATTTAACCTCCTTATGATGATTTTTTTATTTATTTATTAATCTCTTACCTTCTTGTTCTACCATTTTGTTAAACCATTTTGGTGTGACACTTATAAAACTCATGCAACCGATGCTCAATCCAATCAACATCCCGCTCAAGTATCCAAACTCATGCAACCGATGCTCAATCCAATCAGCTCCCGTAGAAAGTAGGGAACTTTCTACGACGGTTTTCAAAAACCGCCATAGAAAATCCTTTTCTACAGCGGTTTTCTAAAACAGCCGTAGAAAGTTCCCTACTTTATACAGCGGTTTTATATAGAACCGCCGTAGAAAGTCCGTACTTTCTTTTTAATGACGGTTTTGGTATTTCCGCCATTAAAGCACCGCCGTAGAAAGTCATTTTCTATATAAAATCGTCGTAAAAAGTATGTTTCTATAGCGGTTTTATAGAAACCGCTGTATAATTAATAAATATGATGAATTTATTATAAAAATTGATAAATACAAAATTACATATTTATTATTAAATTTAAAAAAATTTGGGAGTTAATTTACAAAAAAATAAAAACTAGAAATTAATAGGAATACAGGAACGGGCGGGAATTCAAAATAACGGGCTTTCTACGTGGTAATTATTAAAACCGGCGTAGAAAGTTACTTTCTATGGCGGTTTCATAACTGCCATAGAAAGTAACTTTCTATGGCGGTTTTAATTACAACCGCCGTAGAAAGTCCATTTCTACGGCGGTTTTTATTAAAATTAAAAACCGCCATAGAAAGTAACTTTTTTTTTGAATTTTAAGGGTTTCCCTCTGTTTCCATCCCCAGCCAGCTGCGGCTTCCCCATGTTTCCATCTCCAGCAAACTGAAGCGTTATCTCGTTGCCGGCGCCCATCCTCTCTTTGTCGGTTTTTTCTCTTGTCTTCCCCCTAAGCCGTTTGTTCCGGCGACGTTGATAACAAGATCCACCGTCACCCAACTTCGGAGATGGTTTCTTAATCGGCCATCACCCACCACTTGGAGTTAATCCCCCATCATAATTTCACCACAATCGGTCCTTGTTGTGGGCTTCAAATCATAAAAAAGGTAATGTCGAATAGTTTCAACTTTATTTAAGTTTTACAAATTTTATTGTTACTTGATTATTGTGATTGGCCTAGGGATTATTATTAGTGTTAAATTCGGGTTTGATTAGTGTTAAATCAGTGGTTATTGTATTGTTCTTGTTGTTAATGATAAAATTAATTAGAATTTGATGGATCCACGCAAAAATTTTGTGAAGTTTGGTGGTTGTTCGGTTTATTAGCATGGAAGTTTTTGATGTATATATTTTGAATAAAGTTGAAATATATATATATATATCAAAAACTTTCTACGGATGCTCTTGCTGTTTTTTATATATTTTTTTGAATTTAGAGATAAAAAATAAATATTAAATTTTTTTTTAATTTGGTACTTTCTACGGCGGTTATCTTCAAAACCGCAGTAGAAAGTCTACTGCGGTTCCTGAGCGAACCGCCTTAGAAAGTTAAACTTTCTACAGCGGTTTTGAAAAAAACCGCCGTAGAAAGTGAACTTTCTATGGTAGTTCACAGCCGAACCGCCGTAGAAAGCCCGAACTTTCTACGGCGGTTCAGTTAGGAACCGCCGTAGAAAGTCCAACCTTTCTAAGGCGGTTCCCAACCGTCGTAGAAAGTCCGTAACCTTTTTACAGCTGCCAAATATATGGCGGTTCAAAATGGACGAAAACCGCCGTTAAATGTGCTAAATAACCGCCATTAAAGTCCCTTTTTGTAGTAGTGAATGCTACCCACAAGAATGTTTTGAGAGAGGTTTAAAAATGGAAGAAATCTCATTGCCCTCAATTGTAGAGGAATTTCTCCTTCGAGGTTATTTGAGGATAGGTCTAAGGATTCCAAAAAAGTTAAGCTTTGGAAGATGGCTGGGATTTGACCTCCAAACTTATTATGCGAGAGGTTTAGCAAATGAAGTGAAATGAGATCTCCAACGACACCTGGAATGGTACCTTCAATTTTGTTGCTAGAGAGATCTATGATTGTCAAGATAGAAAAAACATTCACAATATCAGTCTCTTGCCATTTTTCTGTTATAATCACTTAAGCTTTACAATGAAACCTTTGGATCCACGAACATTATTGGCTTCATGGAACGATTTTGGAATCTCACAACTCAAGTTGTTGTTTGATAAATCAAGTAAATAGAGCCGAGTTAAGTTAAATATGAGTGAAGGAATTTCTCCAGTGAAATTATTATGTGAAGCAAAGTAGCTTAGTATATTAACAGATGGAACAAACAATGGACCACTAAGTAAGTTCAAGATGAGATCAAGTGAACTCAAGGAAGAAGAAAGATGGTGGATGCGAGTCAAAAAGTTGTGGGAATTATACAAAAAGTACTTTCTACGGCGGTACTTTAACGGCGGAAAAGACCAAAACCGTCATTCAAAAGAAAGTACGGACTTTCTACGGCGGTTTATATAGATCATTATCTACGGCGGTTTATATAGAACCGCCGTAGAAATTCATTATCTACGGCGGTTAGGAAAAAACCGCCATAGTAAGTGATAATTTCTTTGGCGGTTATTAAGAAACAACCATAGAAAGCTTTCTATGGCGGTTTCACAATAACCGCCATAGAAAGATCTTTTCCATGGCGGTTTCTCCATAACCGCCATAGAAAATTGCTTTCTATGGCGGGGTTTTTATAATCACCATTGAATATACGCATAGGGTTTAGAGTTTATAACCGCTAGTAAAATTGAATTTCTTTTTGTTTAGAGTTTTTTAAAACTCCAATAATGTTGATGTTTGTAATATTCAAATTTACACATATTATCTGCATAATCTGAATTTTGTATATAGGGGTAAGGCGCATTATGCACATCCACCCCCTTTATATTTTTCTGACTCTTAATTCTAATAAAAGAAGGTATATATAGATGCAAAAGAAAATCTAACTAGCCTATATATGAGAGATTAAGAAACAATCGAAAATTAATTAAGACTTTACATGGATACGACATTGATTTATTCTTGTAACCAATTGTGAAGAGTATTAAGTGCCCCTATGAATTTTTATTTTCACATAATTGAATTTCTTGATTTACTTTATTTAAATAGCGATAAGTAGATAGAAATTCAGAAGTAAAAATCTTATTAGTAATTCAATGAAAATTGCTATTTTTGAAGTTTTCTTAGAATTATTATGTAACAATACTTTAAAAAATTTTGAGGGCCTAAAATAATGGATTGGTCAATTAAAATTTTGAAATTTATTTATTGTTTATAATAACATAAAGGCTGAAGTTTGTATATAATTAATAAATATGATGAACTTTACTATAAAAATTGATAAATAGTAAATTGCATATTTATTATTAAATTTTAAAAAAATTAGGGGTTAATTTAAAAAAAAATAAAAACTAGAAATTAATAGGAATAGAGGCTTGCGCGGGAATCTGAATTTTTTCCGACACTTTCTAAGGCGGTTTAAGGTAAACCGCTGTAGAAAATGTATTTTTAAATGAAATTTGCTATTTTTGAAGTTTTCTTATAATTATTATGTAACAATACTTCAAAAAATTTTGAGAGCCTAAAATAATGGATTGGTTAACTAAAATTTGAAATTTATTTATTGTTTATCATAACATAAAGGCTGGAGTTTGTATATAATTAATAAATATGATGAATTTTACTATAAAAATTGATAAATAGTAAATTGCATATTTATTATTAAATTTAAAAGAATTAGGGGTTAATTTACAAAAACTAGAAATTAATATTAATAGAGGCGTGCGCGGGAATCTCAATTTTTTCCGACACTTTCTAAGGCGGTTTAAGGTAAACCGCCTTAGAAACACACTTTCTACAGCGGTTTTAATTCAAACTGCCGTAGAAAGTATGTTTCTACGGCGGTTTTTATCGTAGAAAGTGTATTTTAAAATGAAAATTGCTATTTTTGAAGTTTTCTAATAATTATTATGTAACAATATTTCAAAAAAATTTGAGGTCCTAAAATAATGGATTAGTCAACTAAAAATTTGAAATTTATTTATTGTTTATCATAACATAAAGGTTGGAGTTTGTATATAATTAATAAATATGATAAATTTTACTATAAAATTTGATAAATAGTAAATTGCATATTTATTATTAAATTTAAAAAGATTTGGGGTTAATTTACAAAAAAGAAAAACTAGAAATTAACAGGAAAAGTGGAACGCGTGGGAATTCTCAATTTTTTCCAACACTTTCTAAGGCGATTTAAGATAAACGACCGTAGAAAACCCAATATTTTACAGGCTTTCTATAACCGCCATAGAAAGTAACTTTCTACGGCAGTTTTTACGACAGTTTTAATTACAACTGCCGTAGAAAGTAACTTTCTACGGCGGTTTTAATAAAAACCGCCATAGAAACTATGGTCAGATAAGCCAATTTTAAGGGAAAATTTGTGAGCTTCCACTGTTTCCATAAATCGATCCAACCGCCGTTTCCCCTTCATCTTCTGCGAGGAACGTCACCGGCGCCCATCCTCTCTCCGCAGGCTTTTTCTCTTGTCTTCCCCCGAAGCTGTTCTTCCGGCAGCGTTGATAACAGACCCGCCGTCACCCAACTCCGAAGATGGTTTCTTAGTCGGCCGTCACCCACCACTTGGAGTTAATCCCCCACCAGAATTTCACCACAATCGGTCCTTGTTGTGGGTTTCAAATCATAAAAAATGTTATATCGAATAGTTTCAACTTTATTTAAGCTTTACAAATTTTATTGTTACTTGATTATTGCGATTGGCCTAGGGTTTATTATTAGTGTTAAATTCGGATTTGGTGAGATGATGAATGATTAAATTCGGGTTTGATTAGTGTTAAATTGGTCATTGTTTTGATTGTTAAATCGGTCATTGTCTTGTTGTCATTTTTCTCTATAGCCCGTCTTAAAAAAATAGAAAAAGAACCACACTATTTTATGCATTTATTTACCTTCAGAGTTTAATGCAAATGTGTTTTTTGAGGGACAAAGAAACAATTGAAAATTTGTTGTCTGATTAAGTTTTGGAGTGTTGCAGGGGGGTTTGGGCATCAGTGCACATATTTTGTATTTGTATTTTCTGGTTGTTTGTTGTGCAGAAAAAACTTAGCTGCTGCATAAAACATAATCTGTGAGTTGTTCTTTGACAGTTGGTTTGGTTATTGCGTGTGGCTTGTAGGTTCAGGGCACAATTCAAGAAAAGCTACACAAGCATGAGCTAACAAGATCTCTTGCAACAAAAGAACTAGTGTGGTTTATTGTATGTTCCATTTTATAATTTTTCTACTGATTTTGGTTTATTTTATTCTCAAAATTGATGAGGTTGAAATTGGATTTTTAACTTTCTAAAGTTTGAATGTCTTAGTCATTGCTATTTATTTGTGTGTATATATGACTATTAATATTGCAAATAAATAGTTGTATGTCTTTTCTTAATTTCTATTGTAATAGTTTATTTCAACTTTTAGGTCGGTTGTTTTTGTATATATATATATATATATATTTTTTTTTTTGAATGCAGGTATAATAAAATGAAATATTTTAAAAAAAATTTTTATAAATTTGGTACTTTATACGGCGGTTCTCTTACCCGCCATAGAAAGTCCTGCACGGCGGTTTTTTTTGAAACTGCCATAAAAAGTCTATAACTCTTTTATGGCTGCCAGATAGATGGCGATTCAAATGCTAAAAAAATCGCCATTAAGTGTGGGAAAAACCCGCCATTAAAACCCCTTTTTGTAGTAGAGATTCATATAGTACAACTATTGACCCCATGCATTCCATTTTTGATTTGTAAATATCTGGCCATGAAGCATGTTATAAGAAAGATCTAGCAGAAATAGATAATTGGCTCCAAACAAAAAATCTTTATCCTTTACCCGACAAGAGGCCAAAAGAAGATTCCTAAGAGAAGTTGGCAAGGTAGAATTCACTGAGTTATTAATGAGGGATAGACTGTTAAAAGAAAGGTCTAGAAGTTGAAGATGTCTCATGTTTGAGAATAAACTAATTGTTGTTCCTGCTCAAACAAAATCAAAATATTAGTATAAATAATAATATAAAATAAATTAAAGTAAATAACAATAATTTAGATTAAACTAGTGTAGCATGGGCTGAGGCGCGTAATTGCTATTCTTAGGTGATTCAAGCGTTTCTGCGGAAAAATCCAGTGCAGCAAATCACGATCTTTTAGCTCGTCACCCCAAGATTCAACAGCCCAGCACACTAGCTATACACCTCTCGATAGTTTGCTTTGCTAATCGAAGATCACTCGGTTTACACCATGTCATCTTGCCATATTGCCATATACCATAGATAATTACTACCCTATACTTATTTCTCTCAAAAATATATTATATGAAATATGAGTCAAACTCTTCTTTTACACACTCAAAAAATCTCATATGCTGACATTAACCAACCAACTAATTGTTAATGTCAGCAGCATTTTAATCCCTTTTCCCATCAATATTTAGAAATCTCCGATGACAATTTGCTGAAACCTTCGATTTCAATTTCAGGCTTACTCTTATCATCCCTCCAGAACCATTAACATATTTCCACCCCAAAAAATAAAGATCCCTCAAGTGGAACAATTTTCTCTTGCCATCAAAACAATATTCCAAAACTCTACCTTTGCCTACTTTCAATCTCTGTCATTTCTACTACTAACAAAGGTTACAAGAGATTGAAGGTAATGGACCACAGATATTATCACCACCCTAATGATGCAAAAGCTATACATTGCAGTTTCATGGAATTTTGGCATGTGGGGCTAGACAAACAACCCAAAGGAAGTTTGAGGTTGTCGCCAAATTTTCCTAAACAATCATTAAGTTACACTTACTATGACAAAGTGCATATGGAGCATTTAATGCTAATAATGAAAGACTGAACAGTTCATCCGGAAAATCGTTTTCTTCATAGTTCAACTTTTTTTTTTCAATTTTCTGAAGAAAACGTTTTTAGCAAAAATCTTTTTCTTGAGAATTCATTTTTTTAAAGTTTTATGAAGAAAACGATTTCTGAAAAATAATTTTCTTTAGAATTCATTTTTTTTTTAGTTTTCTAAAGAAAATGATTTTCGTAAAATCGTTTTCTTTATAATTAATACTTTTTTAGTTTTCTGAAGAAAACGATTTTCGAAAATCTTCTTCTTCAGAATTCATTTTTAATAGTTTTCTGAAGAAAACGGTTTTTTCGGAAAATCATTTTCATCAGAATTCATTTTTTTTAGTTTCCTGAAGAAATGATTTTCAGGAAATCGTTTTCTTCAAAATTCATTTTTTTTAGTCTTCTGAAAAAAACGAGTTTAGAAAATCATTTCCTTCAGAATTCATTTTTTTTAGTTTTCTTCATAATTTATTTGCTTAAAGTTCTGAAGAAAATGATTTCCTGTTTTTAGTTTTCTGAAGAAAATGATTTCCAGAAAGTCTTTTTCTTTAGAATTCATTGTTTTTAGTTGTCTGGCAATGCACGTTGTGCGGACGCTCATTGCGCCCAAACCCGCGTGATTTCCAGAAATCGTTTTATTTAGGATTCTGTGAGGTTGGGCCCTGTCTCCGGACAAGCTATGTTGTTGGTTCCCATCGTTTGGCTTATCCTTCTCGGCATCTTCGTCTTGTTCGGCCTACTCTGAATCTGAATATGTAGGACCCAAATCAACCCACAAAGAACTCAAACAAACTTCAACAAAATCGTCAAACAAAACCGATTGAAAACGCATATAGAGGAGCAAGCAGATGATCAATTTGAACAAAACCCAAAGCAAATCCACTTACTTAAATTAATTGATAAACGAATTTAAAGAAATTCTCTCACCTTATATTAATGAATCAGCCTCACAAATTTAATTGAAATCCTCCAAACCAACCTCACAAAGCTCTCTGCTTAAATCTCTTATTAGCCGATAGGCTATTTCTCCTACTCACACACCCTACAATCATACCCAATGCCTATATTTATAAATACAAAATCACCCCAAATCCTAATATGTTTCCAATTTCCTTTATTACCAAATACTACTCTATTACCCAAAACAAATACAAAACTAAAAAGAAGCAACTAATTAAGAAACTTAGTTTAATTTCCCAACATACCCTCTCTTAAACCAAGTCTTCTCGGTCCACATGCCAAGCACCTCTTCAACTCTTCAATTTTCGAACCACTAACATAAAGATATTATGATCACTTCTAACTCCTTGAAAAATCAAATCATTTCCTTTAAACACTTTGCAAGAATTTCCTTCGCCAGTAAATCTGTACCCATTAGAACATAATTTTCCCAGCGAATTATGTTATCACTGCAGGTAGCACATATCTCACATTAGTCAATGTTCTCACGATGCCATTGTGAGTTTTGAAACGTGCAGTACCAACACCCCTCTACTTTCATCTTTTGACCATTACCCACTGTGATATCTCCAAAATTTTTGCCAACTTGCAAAGTATCAAAAGAAGATTTATCTCTACATATATGCATTGAAGCTGCACAATCCATCCCCACCCTGATTTTTTTCCACAGTACCTTTCATTATTAGAACTCCCTCACAGAGTTATCTTCATATGCTAGGTTGTTGCAATCAGTTCTCTGGTCAGCCTTTTCATTGCCTTTTCTTTTTCATCTCCCTTAAATCCTTCAAATCCTCTCTCATCTTAGAACATCTTGCTTGAGTATGACCTTTCTCTCTATAATAATAACACTCCACGTTACTGAAATCTCTTGGCATAAATCTTTCATGTGGATCATACCTTCTCCCATTCCATTGTGAGTCATCCTTTCTCCCATTCCATTGTGATTCATCCCTTCTCCCATTCCATTGTCCACGAATCTTTCCTTGGTTATAATTTCCATTGCAACTAGTGCTTCATCTCCAGTACTAGAAATACTCTTCTTTCCCATTATCCTTTCATTCTCTAGCTCAAGAAACGCAGATAAAAGCATGTATGTCTAGGTGCTAAGCCTGATTGCCATACAAATTCTAGTGCCACTATTCCATTTGAAATGTTTAAGATATAACCCTACTTGCAAGAATTTAGTATAAGACCTACATCCTACATGTCACAACCAATCAACGATGGATCACTTCAGATGAGATCAAGAGAAAACATTTTATAGCTGACATGTTTTGCAATAAAGATGCTTAAGCAGATAAAGAAAATTACAAGCTTAACAATTAAACTGATTGCAAATGGTAAATGTAGTGGTTTTTAAGACAATCAAAATCAGCAACAACGAAAGAAGGATAATATCAGTTTCTTCATAAGATTATTATGGGTGTAGACTGAAACTTTATCAGAGAGGTTCTGATTCTGAAGACTGCTCTAGGTAGGCGGTCTGTCACCTTGGTGGCAATCTGTGAGCTCACTGATAGCACTTCTCGATTCTTTTTGGCACCTTGGTGGCAAGCTGAGTGCAGCGAAATTTGGGTACCAACAGCTTTCATCATCTTTTCCTGGGAATAAATTAATATAAATAAAAGACGATAAAATGCTGTAATATTAGTTTTTTTCTTGATCTAATTTTGAAACATGTATAATTGTTTCTAAACCTTGTAATCTATTATCATGTGTTCATCATTTTTGAAATAATTTTTTGTTCTACTTCGATTATGAGTTCTGCACGTATGCTTTGTGAAAATCATGCAAACGGATGCAACATATGTTTTCAGTTCATTGTATTCTATTCTAACTCAGAGAATAATCAACACAAGACATTTAAGACTGTATCCCACAAGCCTTGCTACTAGTTATGCAAGAGTTGCACCAGAAATGTAGAATTGAAACTCAAAACAGTTATCGTAGTTGTAAAACCTTCATTTATCGTCTTCACCCAATGGTGACTGAATTCTATTCTTAATCTAGAAAGAAAGAGTAAAAGTTTAAGTAATATAAAGAGTAAAACTTATCAGGGGTAGAAGACTTCAGCAAAGTAGGCATTTACTTGAGAAGGTGGTTAAGACTGAATACCAAGTATTTCTTTTAGTTGGTTCGAGAAGTTGTATAAGTAGATTATGATATATGATCAATTGTTACTGTGAGTATTACTGAGGTGACAGACCGCCTACCTAGAGCAGTCTTCAGAATCAGAACCTCTCTGATAAAGTTTCAGTCTACACCCATAATAATCTTATGAAGAAACTGATATTATCCTTGAAAAGTTACTGCAATTTTTAACTATCAACAATTTCCAAGACCAACCAAGTTGGCGTTTGGAAACTGAGAAACAGTGTCACCGTTCCACAGAAATTGAAAGTACATATAAGTATAATCTATATACTTACACCTGTTCTTATATTACACACTGTGATATTCCTCTTAATCATAGTGATAGGATGATCAATGGTATAACTACACTAACATTATAAAGAAGAAAAAATTTGCCAAAGAGCTTTTTCCTTCTCAACTTGCAACTTGCAACTTTGCAGGAAAACTAAATATCAAAGCTCACCTTCAGTTCAAGCCTTGCAGAGCCTGGGTGTATTACAGGTGTAACAGTGAGAGTGCGGGCAAATTGAACTGAATAGCATGCAGCGGACAATATGGATGCACCTGCACCCAAAGTATACTGGTCACATGGCTGTAAGCCAGCTTCTGATATATCTTCTCCTTGTGAATTTTTCCATTTATAGATAAGTCAAGACACACCAACAGTATGAAACCAAATGTAAAAAAATGCAATACCATAAAATATTCTCAAAGAGCACACACGCACAACACATACACTTAAAATGCAATAACAGGAACAGATTTTTTAGCGCAAAGAGTTGCACTTATCATCATAAGAAACCTAAGAGTAAACGTCAAACTAGTAAAGTCTGTCATGCAATCCAACATTCAGAACTCAGAAGATGATTAACACACTTCCCATCCTCTGCTGTAGTGGCATTTTCATTAGCCACAGAGTCATGAGCATAATATACATCAGACCAAAGCTATGCATTCAAAAAACTCTGAAAGGTTAATTACCACTAGTCAGTGATGACCATGCTAAACAAGTTTAATGGAATCAAAGCTTCTTTTAACAAGTAAGACAAGTAACAGTAGAAAAACCATGCATCAGGATATAATGTAAAACTACTATTAAACTAGCAGCACGATGCTGTCTCATAACCAAAAGAATGATTAATCATTTCTTTTCTCAAGGGGCCAAATTTACAGCAATAACACAATTTAACAGCAAATTTTGGAAGACTAAAATAAACCCATGAATATAGATCACAAATTCCAAAAAACTCTTCTGAAATTAATATTAACACTAAACAAGTGCTTGATGCACAATGGTATAATTTTACTCTAATTCCACAAATCAGACAAAGGGAATAAAACAACTTGGACAACTCCCTTATTAAATACAAAAGTAAGTTCAGGAAATCCATGAATAAAACACTATATACTGGAGCCAAAATAACTTAGTACTGTTCAATTTACAACAAATCAAGCAATATCTCTTGAATAAATACTGGACATCACACCAAAACCAAGCTTACCAATATTTATCTCGTTGGTTCAGCAAATTCATCGAGAAAGAGTGCAACACTCAATTCAGATCTATGGTCTTCAAGATAGGAACAAGAAGACCACTAATTAGCAAATCCGACAGCTATTTCCTCAACAAAATCATTGTTCTCTATAAAAGCACAATACAAGTTGCAGAACCAGTATCAAGAATGACAAGGCTATTTAGGCATTGCAGCCGATTGCAGTTACACAAAAACCTCTTCAAGAAAAATATATTCGTGCAGAGACTCTACCTCATGCAAATTCAGTTTTATTTTTTAATTACTCTATTATCAATTGTATGGTAGTTCGAGAGATTCTATTAAAAAAAAATTCCAAAGAAAATAGACAACGGAGATTTACAATGCCAAAAATAGAGAGAAAACCCTAAATCCTTTGAAGCATTGCGAACAACGATTATGAGGGGAGGAAAACTTAAGTCACAAACAACAAAAGAAATAAACGATTGATTTACTAACAAATTCTTCATCCGAATCCCTAAATTACGCTTTGATCTCAGAGCAACTCAAACCCCCAGAACAAATACACACAAAGATTACAGAAAAGATCTGAAACATTGAAGTTTTTTCCCCGATGAAATAGAGATGCCAGAGTGAGAAACAAACCTCAAATTTGCGGTGGAACGCTATATTTTCTTAATCGAAGCCCTGCCCTGCAATTCATTCTCGTTTCTCCGGTTTCAAATTGTATAAGAAGAAACTAATTGTGAAAATTGAGACTGCTCCGGGGAAGAGAGGCCGGATTGAATCCTGAGCAAAGGTTTTTAGATGCGGACTTTTTTAAGTATCGTCGGCCAAAACTTTGGGCTAAAAAGACAAACTACCCATTACCCACTGCGTTTCCGCAGCGGACAATACCGTATGACGTACAAATTGAAATCTGAAAAGAAGATCATGAATCACTCGACGACTTCCAATCATATATTTTAGCCCTAATTTGCAATTGCGGAAGTTGCTAACGAAAACAATTTGGCTTACAACTGACCAAGAATCGCTTGAAATTGACCGGAAAAAGTGAACGAGTATGAGATCCACCGGTGAATTTGAACGCCTTCTTAGTCTCAGCAACTCGAAAGGAAAGAAAGCGAGGCGGTCGGGCGGTGGCGCAGAGCATCGCGGCTATGGAACTCTATAATCTAAAATTTGAACTGGAAACTACTTGCCGAGTAGGCGGGAATGGGATATATGAAAGCCCTTTCACCGACATGCCACGCTTTATAAAGTACATATAAATTTTTGTTTAAAAAATTGAAAAATAATCATGACCTTGTGAGCTTTACATAATTGAAATTTTGATTTTAATTAATTTTAATGTATTACAAATATAAAATACTCCATCCGTTCTACTCAAAGAGTCCACTTTAAAATATGTACAACTTATTATGGGTTGTGAAGTACAACACTTAAAATAAGTAATTTACCACTATATTTTTCACTTATATCTTTACTTTAGAAGTAAGGATTAATTGTAAACAACACATTGTAATATTAGCAAGAGTATGTAATGTAAATAAATTCAAAATGGACTCTTTAAATGGGACAAGATTTTTTTTTAAAGTAGACTCTTTAAGTGTGACGGAGGGAATAGTATATTACAAACTGTCAAAAATTATAATAAAATCTAAATTATGATTCAAAATTTAATTTGAACTAAGGTTTAATGAACTAGCTCGTCAAGGGTTTTTTCTTTACAATATTTCTTATAATATGAAATCTCTTAATATATCAACGAGAGTTTAAATAAATCATATTGGAGTCGGTGTAAAATAGCATAAATAGATAAAATTTGTATATTTATTGTATAGCAATACAATAGATGATGTGGTGGTATAAATGAAAAAAATACAATTATTTTCTATTAATTATATTTTAAAGAAATGTAATAAATGAACCATTTTTTTATTATATAAATGTAATAATTTCATGTAAGAATTTACTACGAATATGAATAATGATAGACTCAGCAACAAGTCATAGCAACTTTTTGATATCAACTTATGTAACATGCGTTCATTGCCCATTTGTGTGATTTTAATAAAATATAACCAATAAATGCACGCCACATAAGTTACTATCAAAAAGTTTCTATTATTACTCGTATCTATCATATATAATAGAAAATAACATAAGTTTGATATAAGGTTACCATGTGACTGCCACATAACGGTAGTATTTAATATTTATTTTATATTATGTGGCACATAGATGCTATGTTGTCAAGATCTTTAATAAGTAAACAATCTAATAATTTCATAATTACATATGCTTCTCATCTTCTCCACTAAGGAGGAATAATAATATTAAATATTTTAATGAAGTTTAAAAATACAGTTTTCTTATTTGTTTAGATTTCAATATAGATTAAAAAAAAAACATAAAATATAAATGACTACCTTATAAATCATAACATTAAATGTATAATTTGGACCTACCACTACTTTTAAATATATACTTCCTACTTTTTAAAATAATCTCATTGTTAAAGAAATTAATTTGAGATATGTGTGATTTTATAAATCTCAATTTCAAAAAATAAAAATTATAATTTTATCCTTTATTTTATTTTATTTTTACCCTATATAATATAATTTAACATAGGAATGAAGTTTGAATGTCATGTGATGTGATTATTATATAGACAATAAATTTATAGGCTTCGTATAATAGTCTTCCAAATATATTGTGACTTGGCTCCCACATTTTTAATATAATTATCTTGAGCAACAATGAAAAATAAATGCTTAAAGTAAATATCTTCACGTATAAGTTAGGTAAAATCAGCATTTGATTAGACTATGCTAATTTTTTGGTATTAAAGTTGAAATAAATATCAAGAGTCATGCCTTAATTAATATTTGTTATTCCTCTTTCTCACTTTACTGTAATAATAGCAGCACTGAAATTTATTGCAAATAGTTTTGTTTTTAATTTATTTTATTAATTCCTCAAAATTATAATATTCATTTGTCAAGTATGCAAAGGAAAGAAAGATGAACCATATTCCAAAAAGAAAAGATGAACGACAACATAAAACCAATCAACTTTAGGTTAACATATCTTTAATTGATGTAAAATAGTGTCATTTTACTTCCCCCACTATGTCCAAATTATTCTTATCACCTACGTACTTTAATGAGGTGATTAATGACCCAATTTATCTATTTAACTAGAAAATTTTCCAATATTCATTGATGATATTGAAAATTAAACTGAATCAGTATCTTTGATGAAGGTATACTTAGAAAAATAGTGTATGTTCTCTATTTGTAATTCAAGATTCCATCTACTTTGCAAAATTGTCACTAATATTTAGCAACATATTTTAAATCACTTTGCTTTACATTACATATCATTGTTATTTTTATTTTTATGTAATACTACATCAAGTTTGTTGTTATCATTAATATTTTTTCTTTAATTTCTTTAAAAGTAATTTTGGAGCTTATGCCAAGAAATTGCAGGCAAACTTTGTGAAATAAATAATATTGTAATTCGATAAATATCATTTCACAATCATTGTTGATTTCTGACTTTTGTTTATACCATTGAAGACTATGCAATTTTATCTATCACCAATTATACTTTATCTTAATAATTTAAACATCGAGATAAGACTACATTCTTTAAGGATGTTATATGGCCTCTTACGAAATTACATTGACTAGGATTATCTTCTATTAAGACTGATTTCTTTTCCTCTATATGATATTTTTCCTAATTTTTCTTTCCTTCAATAAATCCATGTTTCTAAAATCGTCTCATATCTCTTCTTTGGTGTGTTGGAAAAATATTATCTTCTGTGATGAAAAAATGTTATAACCCATATGATTCTCCTACATCTAACCTAATACATACACTTACATTTTATATATTTAGAACTATGCGTCATATACATCACACAAGTATAATTAAATTCTAAGCTTATCTCATATTCTTTTCAAGACCTAAGTTCAAAGGATAATTATAATTTAATAATATTACTGGGCAAATGTCTGGCATTTCATGGAATACAACTTCTAGTATATATATATATATATATATTCAGTAAATATCAAATCTTGAAATAAGACTAGTAAGTTATGCATTTTCAAAATAAGAAATTTGTTTTGAGAAAAAATAAATAAATAAATAAATAAATAATAAGAATGAAGAAGAGAGAAAATGTCAAATTTCCTTTGTACAGTTGAAAAGACATCCCGATTCACAGGTGAGGTGGATTCAGTAATGGCATCATAGAGAAACAAGTCCACAGCCATGGCTGAGCTCCTTATTATACCCACCCACCCCGCTTCTCCTCCACCTCCTCACCATTGCCATTGCCATTGCCGGCCACTAAACCAGGCAGCTTCATTTCTCTCATTACCTTTTAAATCTTGCTGCTTTTCTTCCCCAAGATTCACCATTTCAACCACAAATAGCAGGAGCTGTTTAACCCTTCAATGCCGCGGAACCCAAAGTCAAGGTCTCCGGGAAACCGACGGCAACTCTTACAGCAACCTATTAACTGATCCCGGTGAGTGTGTCTCTTTTTCTGTCTGTCAGTCATTCTCTCGAACAGGTTTTGTGCCTTTATTGTCTTTCTGATTACTCTCGTACTCAATTTCTCAGCCGTGACTCTATTCTCGCTGTTTCAAGAAATGGGATTCGGTGAGAGAGATGTAGAAACGCTGTTGAACAATAACCCAGCTCTCAGGTTCACGCCTTTCGAAGATATTCGTAGCAGATTGCGTTCTTTACAGGCTTTGGGAGTCAGCGGTGTTGCTCTGTATCGTGTAATACTCAAAGGTTCTCGAGTTTTAACAGCTGAAGAAGTGGGTTCTTTACTATGCTTTTTGCTTACGACTGACGACGAAGACGATTTGGATTTACGAGGGAAAATTGAGCCTGCACAGATTGAGCGTCTTCTGATTGCAACAACCGATCCTAGGTTGTTTCTGGGATTTGATCAGAAAGTAAGATTGCTACTCCACCATGGGATTCCCTTGGAAAAGCTTGTTCATGTTCTTAACAAAGTCCACCTCAGCAAGGCTATTTGCCTCAAGTCAGTTAAAGAAATTGACAGAATGTTTGCTTTCCTCAACCGTTTTGGCGGGGTCGATTTGATTCTCAAACGTCCTGCAATTCTGAACTGCGATTTGGACACCCAACTGGTGCCGAGGATTGGATTCCTGTTAGATTTGAGCGGGGATGATGAGGGCGCCACCGCCACTGTGTTGCGTAAGCTGCCATTTCTCGTGGCTTACAGCGCCGATCACTTGAGTGATCACGTCGAGTTTCTGAAATCATTCGCAGGGTTAACCGAGGCTGAAATATTCAAGATCGTCCTGGTTTACCCCAATTTGTTCAGCGCGAGCAGGACGAGGAAATTGCAGCCCAGGATTGATTTCCTGAAACAATGTGGCTTGAATTCCCAAGAAATATGCAGGTTCTTGACCAAAGCACCTCTGTTTATTGCCCTCTCCTTCAAGGAGAATATTGCTTGCAAGTTGGTTTTCTTGGTGAAAATCGGCTATAAGTATCGAACCAAAGAGTTAGCGACCGCGATGGGCGCTGTCACGAGGACCAGCTGCAAGAACTTGCAGCAGGTGATTGGTGTTTTCTTGGACTACGGTTTAACTTGTGATGATATCTTGGAGATGAGCGAAAAGCATCCTCAGATATTGCAATACAATCATGAATCTCTGGAGGAGAAACTGAAGTACTTGGTGGAGGATATGGGTCGCGGCGTAGAGGAACTACTGGCTTTTCCTGCATTCCTTGGTTACAGGCTTGACAGCAGAATCAAACATAGATATGAAGTGAAGAAGGAGATCTTAGGTGAAGGAATGTCCCTCAACAAGTTATTAAGCGTTTCAGAAGCAAGATTTTCAACTTCTTGATGGACTGCATTCGCGCTTTTCTCCGGTTTCATCCATGCTAATTTGTATTGTTTTCAAAGAATCTGTGTTTTTCCAGGATCCCAGAGATTTTTCTTTCCATTGGTGAAAGATGTATATATTACGCTTGAAGTGTGGAAAAACTGATGTTAAAGAAGTAAGAACAAGACCATCCATTTCTTTGTACTTGTTATCCTGTTTTCAGCATTAGACAAAACAGCATGCTGAATCTCACATTACAAGAGCCTAATTTAAGGTTTCTTTTAACTCTCTGTACAAGATCATCTCACATAGCTCTGTTCGGTTGTCATCCTTGGGAAAAATCTAGACCGAATGCATCTGTTTTCGCCGTGGAAGTTTATATGGCTTGCTCAATTACCAGTGGCTCCCGTTTTTCTGCTTTACCGTTCTCCTTTGGAATGATAAGGCCATATCCTCCGGCTTTTCTTTTGTATATGATGTTAATCTCATCTGCAACAAAGCATGGAAAAATCAGCAGAAAGACCTTCAACAAGATAGTTCTTCCCAGTTTAATGGGGAAAAACTCAAAAGAGTTGATATTCTTTACCAGTTTCCTCATTCCGAAAAGCATAGAAATCATGATCAACATTTTCCAGCTGCTGAATTGCTTCACTTAAAGTCAGAGGCGGCATGTCAAAGTATTTCGTGCGAACAACCTGGACAACAGCACAGGGAGGAAGATTATCAGGCAAGATGTGAATCCATAATGCAGATACTTAAAAGCACAATTTGACTTCTTGATGATTTGATCACATTTCTTTAGCTTACAAATCAACAATCCTTAAGAAATCATTTTGTTAGTTGTGAAAGATTCTCTGAAGGATGATCTCCTATTTAGTCATTAAATTATCTTTTGTGATGTGCACAATCAAACCACATGGATTCTTTAAATGAAGGACCACAATGGAAAATGATGTGCATCGCAGAGACATGTTCCTTATGCTGCAATTTAGACTAGTCTAGCTATAAGAAGAGAACATATGAATACCTAATGGCCAAAATTGCCTAAACAGCAGAACAAGGGTAGCACGGCCTATCATCGTGCAACCCGAAAAATGGCCAAAACAAATACATAGCAATATGAATAAAGACCAGCAAAGGCAGGCAAGTTTGTTAAAGTTGACACCTAAACAGCTCACAAGTTGCAATGTGCAAAATGTGAATTCTAACAAGCATGCCAAACTTAGATCTAACTATGCTTAGTAAGCAGAAAGAATCATTGACAAAAAAGGAAAAAAAGCGTACTGAAAGAATGATCAATTTTAACCTCATTGGCAATGTCCACTTCTTTATCTTCTTCCCCATCAGCAACTGTCTCTACCTCTTCTTCAGTAACTGTCTTTAACCCCTGATCTACAGCAGCTAGCATGCCGGCTTCTCGGTAGGTAAGCCGATCGAAACCCTTCATGTGACGACCATGGTCTGAATCTTTTTCCTTAATTTTCCTCAACTTCCTCTGTATGATAGATGCCACTAAGTCTATGCTTGCAAACATAGTCTCTGCATCTTCTTCTGCCCGAACCACACCGTGCTTCTTAGTAAACAAAGTTACCTGCAAGCAAATACATAAGAAGAGAAGAATCAAACCTAAATGAAGGCCCTATTCGTTTTCATTGGTTTCATCATTTCCAAAGTTTTTACTAATTAACTACATAAATTTACATTTTCAATACACTTTTTACATTAAAAACAAGTTTTCAAAACCATCTCAACAACGAAAAATGATAGTAATGGCAAAGCATACCTCACATCTACGAATTTTGGGGCCTTTGCCAAATTCTCCACCTCGAACAGACAACCTAACATCCACTTCCCTCACTAGATGGCTATGCTTCTGCACAGCCTTCCCCAACTTCTCTTCCACATGAGCCTTCACTGTTGGCGACAACTATTGGCAACAAAAAACAATAAGCACTGATTATTCCCAAATCTGCCAAGACAGAAAGAAAATTAAGGGAAGTTGAAAGTGTTACCTCAAAATTTTTGCCCTGGATGATTAATTTGACGGAAGAAAGGGAACCGTCCCATGCCATCCGGATGGTCAATGACCTTGGGCTAGGAGGTGCAACCTTAATCTTGCAAGAATTATTAACAACGTCAAAATCCCTCAACTTCGAGCTGAAAAAACTGCTGCTGCTGCTGCTCCAGGTGGAAACAGCCATTGACGACAGAGCTTGAGGCTTAGCGGTAGAGTAAGAGGAAGAAGAGCAGCACGAGATTTGTGGCCATTGCAAAGGACACTGTACAGTAGCCATTTTCGTATAATCAATCGATAAACAGCCCAGAAGAAACAGCAAAGAACAGTAGTTCCAGAATGCTTAAAGAAACAGGGTTTCGTTTCAAATTCAAAGAATCAGTGCATCACGAGGAAGAAATCGGAAAACCGCAGGTGACCCACCAATCCATTGCGGATAAAGTATTCAATTAATTAGAGAGATGGTCCCGGAGGGCCGAGGGTGATTGTTCTTTGGACAAATGTATGGGTCTCCTTGTCTGCAAAGGGCAAACTCAGTGGGAATGGATAAACATTGAAATGAAAGCTTTCGCCCCGATCCGATGTTACTTGAATCTACCAGATGAAATCTGCATGATTAATCCTTAGAATCCATAGCATATATATTTACTTACAGGTTTCTTTTCACGGTCCAGCACCTAAGTTTTCAAAAAAATATATATTTACTTAAGTTTATTTTTTTATTATATAAAAAAAATATGTTTTCAAAACCGTATCTGATCCATTTGGGTTTTAGTCCCATATCCTGTTGTGGCTGTGGAATAAAAAAATTTGTTGTAAAAATTTGTAAAATATGGAGTAAGTAGTGTAAAACTTAAAACACAAAATCAAAACACATACGAAAAAATAAAAACAAAAAGGGCCTTCATATCCCTATAGTAAGACGACTTTAATCTTTTGATAAAACGATTTAGACATTCGGTTTAATTTGTCGTGTCTTATTTTCTTCGCTTTGAATAATGTGAAATATGGATGAATGGTTACCTATATTTTGCTATTGTCCAACTAGGAATAACGTATGATGAAATAAACAAAATATTTCGAGCTGTTTGATGAAGTTGGGGAAGTAGACTGATACACATAGTCGAAGTCAAATGACCTTGCGCGTGATAGCCTGATTCATGTGTACGATGAAAAATATCTCTTTAAAAAATTTAATATTATATTTTTCACTTATTTTTATACTTTTTAAATAAGAATTGATTGTGCACCCAAATTGTCATACAGGTATATATTGTAAACAAATTAAAATTAAACTTTTTATTGAGTCAAGTAATTTTATTTTTTTTTTTGGTAGCAAAACCCTTTGTATGCAACGGAAAAATGCAAATGAGTTCTTTATAATTTTGTCCCTATCCTTACATTAAAAGAGACATATTTTTAACATTAAGATGCTGTATAATTAATGTTAGAGTTTGTTCTTTATATATTGATTTTGAAAACATGTTTTTAGAATATATATATATATATATATATAATTTTAACGTAAACAAGTGCAATATAAATGTACAATAGTGTGATTGAATAACAAAAAATTATATTATTACATTAAAATTTATAAATAAAAAATTATAATACATTAAATTTATCGTATAAATCAAAAACAAAATAAAAACTGTAAAAACTTATATGACCTTATATAGTCCAACATCGTGACATTATTCGAAGACTAGCATGTAACAACATACGCTTGAATATAATTGTGAATTAAGGCATCACTTTCCATTGTGTTACGGTGACACACTTTCAAGTTAAAAATTACTTTAAAAAATGCTTACTTGTGGCTATTATTCTTTTAAATGATACAATGTACAATGATATTTGTTAATAGCAAAAACTTGTATATGACGTATGACGTATCTAATGGTCTAATTGCAAGTATATTAAATATAGCCTATGTATTACATAGATATTATGTATTAAATTTAGGTATTTAAGTATCAGTTATTATTTTTATGTGTTGAAATAACGAGTTTAGGTTATTAGCCTCTGAAGGTTAAATTTGGATGTTGAAGTATCAACTAATGGCTTTAAGTGCTAAATAATGAGTTTAATCTCTAAAGTATCGAGTATTTGAGTGTCACTCTCTCTAAGTGCTAAAATATTTGTTTAGTTTTTGAGAGTAAAATGTACCATGTTAAAAAAACAAGCATCACGTATATTAAGTTTAGATTATAAAATATCACGTATTATATTTATATTTAAGTGTTGAAATATTAGTGGTTAAAATATATTAGTAATAAACAATGTACGTGTATCATACGTCATCATAACCGTCATTCTCGAAAGAAGTAATTACTCTCCTTAAGTGGGGGTAAACCCTAAAAACAAAAACATGAGATTGGAGATTGGACACACGTTCAACTCCTAATCGACCACAATTAATATAATATCATATGAACAATGCGTAATTAAAATAATTAATGGCTAGAGAGTTTTGGAGTATTATGAAGAGAGACAACCAAATCCACCGAAGAGACCCCAAAATCCAACTTTAGTACTCCCTCTCGTTTAAAAGGATTAGATTTAAAAAATAAATAATTCACATAATCGTAACTTACATATTATTATATTAATACAAATATTTTATATTTGAACTAGACTATCTTAATGCAGAAAAAAAGAAATTTTGAAACTATGAACGAAAAAATACTCTCTCAGTTTCATTAGAAAAGTCTACTTTATAATATTAAAAATAATATTGTAATTGAACTCTTCTAATAAAAAAAAGTAATAATTTTCAGATAAAAACATTAATAAGATAATATAAAAAAGTCCAATTCTGAGCTTCCAAATTGTAATCGGATCCCTTATTGGATAAAGCGGAATATGACCACTAAAATTCCTATAAATTATCCAAAAACTAAAAAAAATTTCAAGAGCTTGTGCCTGTTCTTTTAGAAATATTTGAGTTTTGATTTTGAAAAAATAGTTTTATAATGAAAAGTATATTGAAAATGTAAAAATATATAGTTAAATAGTAAAAATTTATATTAAAAATAATAAAAACTGATTACAATATATTAAATTTACGGTTGAAATGAAAATTAAAATCAAAAACAAAAGAGCCATAAAAATATAAAATAATAATAGCCATAGGATCCTACCTAGCTTCGAGAAAATTAATGATGGCCCGCCACCATTAAGACAACATAGGCAAACCAAATATTAGCAATATGCACACACATGTAGATAAACAAAAGGCTCGTTCTTATCAGTTTGAGCTTTTGCGGAGGCACTAATAAAATAAAATCGTACTCCACTTTGTAAGGGCATGTTCTTACCCGTTCTGAGAATCGGATTTAAGTTTTTAGGTAGAGACTATGGGTTGAGACCAAAAACAAAGAAACGTCGTTCTCAACCCTAAACCACAACACATATTCCACCACCACCCGGTCCGCCCCGCCGCCGCCTCACCGCCGGCGGCCCAAAACATAAATCCCCAAAATCAATTTCTTCTTCTTCTTCTTATTTTTTCAGTTTCAATCAAATTTTTTTGAGCATGAATTTCATATTTTCCCAAATTCCCAATTTTTTGATTTGAAGATTGAAATTTAAAGGGATACTCACAATTGGGTTTGTGAGTGGATTTTAGAGGTGGAGGAAGAGGAATAAGAAGAAGAAGAAGAGGAAGAAGAGGAGGCGGAAGAAGAAGAAGAAGAAGAGGAGGAGGAAGAGGAAGAAGAAGAAGATGAGGAGGAGGAAGAAGAAGAAGATGCGAGAAGAAGAAGAAGAAGCTTGGGGAAGAAAAAGAAGAAGAAGAGGCCAGTGGCGGCGGCGGGAGGAGGAGTGCGGCGGCGGCAGTGGGAATCAAAACCGGGTTTCATTTATTCTTAAAGATATGGGGTTGGGTTCGATTTTTGGGTTGAGATCCAAAAATTGCCAAACTCGGTTCTAAGAACGGGTAGAAGAACAGGCCCTAAATGTTACTTGGGAGTCTTTTATATATATATATTTATATATAAATAATAGTGAATACTACTATTTATATCATATTAAAAAGTTCAGCTATACAATCATTTTTAAGTTGTAAGATACAGTTCAAAATATGACTCTTTGTGTGAAACGAAATGAGTGAAAGATATTTTGAGACAAGAAAGAGTTTCATGCGTTATGTTAATTAAAACTAATCAAGAGCATGTTCGTTACCAAATTTCAAGGGAGATATTGAAAAATATGTTTTTCAAAACAAGTTAACGAACAAGAGTTGAAAAATTATTTTTAAAAATAATGACAGATTTATTCTTATAAAGTTTACAGGACAAAACAATGAGACATTTTTTTGTGTTAAGTTTGAGTGGCAAAACAAGGAGATTTCTTCTTCTTCTTCTTCTTCTTTTTTTTTTTTTTTTTTTTTTTTCCAGTCTCAAATTTACATAGCAGTGTTTCCAAGGTCAAATGTGAAAAACCTATTTTTGAAAACCTGGTTGAGTTTTAAAATGAATTTTGAATCCAAAACCTAGTTTTTAGATTATTTATAAGTGTAAAAATGTAAAAAATGATATTTATTGTGAAACGTGTGAAGTATTAGTACTTAGCTCAAGTAATTATAATACTCATAAAATGGGAATATTTGGTTTTCGTATTAGCTCAAGTATATGCTCCCATTATATGAACCTTTATCTACTACTTTCGTAGACCTTTAAGATTAGTTTCCAAACTTGAAAGCCCAATAAAACTAAATTATACCATTAATTATATTCAATACTTCCTTTCATGATTTTATCGTACTGTTTACATTTGCATAAATTATTATTTAAATCAGTATACGATTCATCAAGATAATTACAATGATCTATACACCAAATTATCACATTGAACCACACAATGACACCTGTATGACTAATTTTGTTCGTAAAAAAGTAACAAAATATAACATGATTAAAAAAAAAAAACCCCCATATTCAATACCTCTATTGTTTTTGTTTGATTATTAAATAGGTAGTAGGAATGAGTTAATGTCGCAACAATTGTGACATGTTGTGAGACATACAAGAGTTAGATGTTCAATTACTACATATGTTAGTTCATTTTTTCAATGTATGAGTCAAACTCAAACAGAAGTTTTCTCAATTTTGTTTTTTTCTCTCCCCACATCCCTTAACTCCTAGTAATAATGCCGAGTTATGATTATAAAAAAGAATTATATAGTTCCTTGACCAGCCAATTAAATTTCAACAACTCAATTGAACCTCACATAACTAATAGCTACCTTCAATAATAGTTTAGTGATTAAAATATAATACATTTCTCATAAGTCATACTATAATATTATTCTTAGAGAAGATATTTGTTGTGCTTTAGAGAAACACTTCTTTTTTCCTATCCTTGGACCGTCCATCTCCCCCCAATATCTTCTTTCTACTCAGCAGCCGCCAGATCATCACGCTAAAAGAAAGATCTTAGGGGCATTTTTGTCATTCCAGACGCAAACCATTGAACTTCAACCACCAATTAACGAATCAATCACGTTCTTGGGTACCTTTTTTTTATTTATAATTTTTCGGAAAATTAAAATCTGGTCCAATAGAAAAGTTTGCAGGTGATTTCACTTAGGCCATTGGGATTGGGCGGGGCCAACACACAAATAAAAAAAGATAGGGGGGTTTGACAAATTCGAAGCCACAAATCAAAAGATCTCAAACGAGGGTGTCCACGTGTAGCGTTCTTGTCCATTAAGCTCCCCTTTCAAAGCTGTAAAGCTAAAATATCTTCTCCCCTGGGACCCACCGTCACTCACAGACCAATTCAATCCCACTAAAATATCTCCATTCTTGTACTAGTGGTAATAGTTTCTTCTACACACATATCTAAACACAAGTTGTTATTATTTTGTTGATAGGGTGAATCACTGTGGCATTATTACCAATGGGATCAAAACTTTTACTTGCCTTTCATTTTGTACCCCCCAATTTTGTGATTGTTTCAATTAATGTCATTGTGTCCTTAGTATTTTTTGTTGGTAGTTTCTTGGTATTAGTACTATGTTACTATAACACCACTTGTACAACCTTAATGCATTCTTAGGGGTAGATGAAACTTAATTGAGCAAATTCTTAGCGACACGTACTCTTTTTTTCTCGAGACAAAAATAGAGTAATTTGATTAAATAAGTGTGGCGGAATAACCGGAGTAGATATAGGTAGGAGCGTGCTCCTAGAAACTGTAGTTTAAGTTATGGGTATTGTCATAAGCGGCTAGGCTATGGTCTGGTTAGTTCTGAGACTTTCTAACCCAGGTGAGCGAGTTGATTGGATGAGTAGACATGAGGCGTCGTGTCTCCGCGCAAATGGCACCCACATTCGAGCAGTCTTCTTGGCCGCTGTTAATGCTGTGAATGGTGACACGTACTTTTAATCACTAGCGTGACTGATCAAATGTCTTTTTATAAAGTTAGTCAGAATATAAAAAAAAAATCGTACTCAAGCAACATGACTAATTATCATCTTGAATTTGGAAATATGTTTTGTTAATTAACCTAACTTTTGTATTACTTTAATGTGTTAGGTTTTGTTCTTTTTCCCCTACCTTCCTAACATTCTAAATTAAGGAAAAAAGAAGGAAGTTAAACATGGTAAGATAATTAATTATGGTTTCCTCCACATAATCCCTACAAATGCCTAGATTATTGTATATCCTTGGAGGGTTTATGCTATGAAATTTAGGCGAATAATAGTTTTCTTGTCTCATATAAAAAAGTTATGTTTCGAGTTGTAACTTGTGATATAGAAACAGTTGCACAATTTGAAAAGACTAAGGTAGCATATGAAATATGATTCACCACCCACCAATCAAGGAATATGAGAAGTTTAGAACTCAAGTATATTCCATAAGAAGAAAAACTTAAAAACAACAAAACATGAAAGGGCTCAAAGTAACATATCCAAACTCTTGGAGGACAGCCAGTGGGAAAACACATGGAATTTGGCACAGTAGACAAATAGACCATTCCTCCATCATCAATGTCCCACAAAAACACACAGAGAGATAAAGAGAAAGAGGCCGTAACATTCAAAAATTAGCGCCACCAACCGAGACGAAAGGCGGAGAGAGAAAGAGGGCTTCTTCCATTTTTCCTGCCTTTTTTGATGATGAAGATTTCGACGTGGCCATTTCGTGCCATACACATGGATTGAGTCTTGAAGATATTTTGTGACCCTTTTCTTACCACCTCTAATTCCCTTCTTCTCTTTCGTCACTGTTTATATAATCAAAAGATTAGACAAATCAAGAAAATTCGTCGTCCATTAGATTTTAGGCGGTTTAAAGATGGGTGGATATCATTCTCTTATATTATATTAATAAAACTTTTGATTAATTGTTGGACTAATTTGATGGTGGTTTAAAGGTTTTCGGATTCAGATATTTTTAGCTTATAGTAGTATTGTTGTTTCTGAAAACCGTGGATGCGACAACTCACTCTTTCATTCTTCCTTCGTCCGTTTTTATTTCTTTATTTCTCTCCTCTCTAGAAAACCACCATTTTCACTGCTTCTCTCTATTCTTGGGTTGTTTTAGTTTTTACTCTGCTACTAGCTTCTTGGGTTGGCTTTAAAAATTCAATCTTTGCCCCCCATGTGCTTTTTGTTGTGGTGAATTTGAAATAAATGGGAGAAGTGGCGGTGAGCAGTGAAGAACGGCGTGAAATGGCTGTTGCTGCAGAAGGGAGCGGCGGAAGGAACATGGCGGTGATGAACAATAGTGATGTTTCTGCTGCTGCGTCGTCAGCTGGAGCGGCGGCTGTGAGGTGGGAGAGCTTTCTCCCCAAGATGGTTTTGCGAGTTTTGCTTGTTGAAGCTGACGATTCCACGCGCCAGATTATTACTGCTCTTTTGAGGAAATGCAGCTACAGAGGTATGTTCCTTTTTTTTTTTTTTTTTTTTTTTTTTTTTTCGGTTCTCAAATTTTGAATCAAAGTTTGGTTCTTTATATCTACATGGCTTTTTATTATTTTGTAAAAAATCTTTCCTTAAAAGCTAAATAGTTTTGGTCTTAATAATACTTTCTTGGTAGTAGTGGTTTGGAGTTAATTATGATCACAGGACTTAATCCTTTATAGTATGATTTAGTTTGTAATTGAGACTTGGATTTGGTATTTTAATAATTTTATTCACAGAGAATGGATACTTCGATTGGCTTTAATTTGTTGTTGGACTATGTAATTTTATTAATAATTGGCATTTATTGTGAACATAGAATTTCCTGGGGTCAAAGGCCATAATTTGCTTGTCTTTGTATGAACAAGCAAGAAACTAATTAGCAATGATCTATATATGTTAGTGGTTTTCTGTTCTAAGTCAAAACTTCTCTGTTTTTCGAAGAAACGTGGCTATGTTGAGGGTCTTTCGACTTCCGAAATCTCTTGTTCAAAAGCATTTCACTTTTTTTTTTGGTTTTTTGAACATCTCCCATGGCTTTCTTAAATGAATGAACACATTGAAATTTCTGAACTTTGGTGTTTTTTTCCACTTTTTTTAGTTGCCGCAGTTTCTGATGGATTAAAGGCTTGGGAAGTACTGAAGGGAAGGCCTCATAACATTGACCTCATTTTGACTGAAGTTGACCTTCCATCCATCTCTGGATTTGCTCTCCTTACATTGATTATGGAGCATGAGATTTGCAAAAATATCCCAGTAATAAGTATGACATAACTTATGCTTCTTTGGTATTCTGTCGATTTGCATCCAGTTTTTGTCCCTTATTCTATGGGTTGTTTTCTTTGCTTGCAGTGATGTCTTCACAGGACTCCGTTAGTACAGTGTATAAATGCATGTTGAGAGGAGCTGCTGACTTTCTGGTTAAACCTGTTCGGAAAAATGAACTGAGGAACTTGTGGCAGCATGTCTGGAGGAGACAAGCTGTAAGCAAATTGTTCGATCTTTTTATACTTTTTTGTTCGTTTGTTGGTAACTTTGGACTAATGAAGTACTGATACAATTCCATTTCCTTTGAAATGTGCCATTTCAGTCAAGCAGTGGTGGCGCGTTGCCTCAAGACGAGAGCACTGCACAACAGAAGGTTGAAGCCACGGCTGAAAATAATGCTATCAGTAACAATTCATGTGATATGGCTTGCATTCAAAAGAATCGAGAAAATTTCGAAAAAGGAAGTGATGCTCAGGTAGTACTTTTGCTCAATGAAGTGTGAATATCATGTCTACTTCCATTTAGCTGTTATACATTTACGCAGTTATTGTTAGTGCCTAAACAAATATTCATGCAAGTTCCTCATTTACTGTGATTGTGTAGAGTTCTTGTACAAAACCCGAGTTGGATGCCGAAGGTGCAGAGACAGAATGCGTGCAAGACATGTCACAGCCGAAATGGAGCAAACCGCAGTCAAGTGACATTGATATCACGAAACAAGAGAGCCATCCAAATCTGAAAGTGCAGGCATTGGATTGTGTAGCTGAGGGTATATACTTTTCTTTTCGTTATCTCCTATCATTTTTCTGTTGACTCTTTCTGTCAACTAGCGACACAATCTGAAATCTCGATTCTTTCCATCTCAATGCAGGATCAAGAGAATCTGCCCGGGAAGGTACTCAAAGGATAACCTGTGGAGATGATAAAAATTCAGGTGTTCGCTGGGAAGCCGGCCTTGGGACTAGTCTTGGTCCTGAAAACAATTATGTGGACAATGATTCCATTAGAGAAGTCATTGACTTGATAGGAGCTTTCGACAACTACCTTAAATGCACACATAGAAATAGCGGCTCAAATGCTGTTGCAAACAAAGTAGATCCCTTGCCACAATTAGATCTTTCCTTGAGAAGATATCCTAGTGGCTCAGTAAATCAAGTAACAGATGAAAGGCACAGATTAAACCACTCAGATGCATCGGCCTTTTCACGGTTAGTTCCATTTTCAATTTCTTCTGTTCTGTCTACTCCTGAGTACTCATAGACGTTCCTATGCATATCTGTTTAATTTAGTCCTCTTGAGGGAAAACTGAAAATGGATCATAATGTTTAGCAAAGAATTTCTTGAAATGTTTGGCAGGTAAGTTGGGAATCAAGTCATGAGGAAGGCCAATCAGTAAAGAAAGATAATAATAAGATTTTGGTAAAGTAAAAGATTCCCTTCTTGGGTAGAAATTTCTTTTGTTCGGGGGTGGCTGGTTAATGTTATATTCCTTTCTCAAACTAAAATTCAGGAGCTGCAAAACCACATAAAAAAGAGTGGTAATAACATGATTGATCACGCTTTTCATTCCACTTTCAGGGTAGTTTTGTGAAATGAAAGGTACCTGCTAAACTGTAAACATTCTCTTCCTTTCCTTCCCTTCCTTGTTAGAATCGTAGTATTCGAATTAAAATACAAAAATATTCTGGTTTCTACGAGAATCTTACGATGGAAACAAGAAGTTCATCAGTAGAAACTAAGCAAGATCCATTGATTTTACCCAGAAAATTCCCAGAAAGATGAACCAAAAGGTGAAAACTTAAGCAAATAGATGAGTTCATCAGGTGTTGGCCATGTTGGGAATGGTAATAGACAAGTATATGTCATATAAAACCTTACATGTTTACTAAATGAAAATGCAAGCTGTCTTATGGCTTTTGCTGATAGGAAAATTCTATAATGCAGGTATGTTAACAGGACTACTTCACAACCTCAACATTCAACATCGCCGACCTGTTGCAATCAACAAAAAGATCAGCAAAGCAATTCTAATAAGCAATTGGCAAGTCCAGCTGACAATTGTAACTCTGAATTTGCCATTGCTCAGCCTGGAGAAAGTGAAACTAGAATTCCTTGCCCTCAGCAGAGATTACTACCTGCACCAGTTCCAGTAAGAGGTGTAAGGTTGGAGAATATAAGCAATGGTTATAATACTTTGATGCCCCAACTGTTTCGTACACAATCAGGCATGTCAGCAATTCAGAGTTCAGCTTCAGTTGACCACCCCGAAGCTTCGCATCAGGTGAATGCTTTTTATCAGCTGAATCGTCATCAAACAGGAAATTCACAGCAGTATCATGGCCTGATGGTTCAGAAGTCGAGCGATATGACTGAACAAAATGAGAATATGGAGTGTCATAAACTGGAAACTGCAGAGGATCATGGACATGTTTCTTCTGCCACTGATCAGAGTGCAAACAGCAATTTCTGCAACGGGAAAGTAAATCACCTCCACAGCCTGCATGGTGCAAGCAACGAAAAGGCTGATTCTGTTCCCTTCATGTCAACAGCCGAATGTGGTAACGAAGATACATTTCGAGTTCACGATGGGAACTCACTCAAATCTGTGCAAAGAGAAGCAGCTCTTAACAAATTCCGCTTGAAGAGGAAAGAAAGATGCTTTGAGAAAAAGGTACAGATTCGAAAACCTTTCCACGGCCTTTCGTGTTAGTGAATGATTACCAAAACTAGATCATTGGTTGTACTTTTGTATGATTCTTAAGCCAACTATCAATGTGATGATTCACAGCATGAGATTTGTTCATAAAAGCCATCTGTTTTTCTTTTTCTTCTTCTTTGGCATGCACATCCTTAGTTAACTCCTGGAATTTCTATCAGGTGCGGTATGAAAGTAGGAAAAAACTTGCAGAGAAGCGTCCAAGAGTTAAAGGTCAGTTTGTTCGCCAAGCGCTCCCGGAATCTCCTCCTGGAAACTAACAGCAGGATAAGGCATTGAAATGGATTGAGTTCAAACAAAGAAAAGCAGTAAAGGGCTCCCTGTAGATTGAGCAAAATCACTGTAACATAATTCCTATATCCTTGTTCTTTTTTTCTTTCGCCAGCAAGCTCTATATTGATGAGGGTGGTTTGCCATTTTGTTCATCTGTAGATGCATACGTTATGTCCTTGGTTATGATCCAAGTACACTCACTAGTTGTTAGCAGATGTTAGGTCCTTAACTGCTACCTGGCTGGCTAGAATTAGATGAGAGAGATTAGTTTGATCTTTGTTGTTATAGGAAAAAAACATGTATCACATATATAGCAGTTCTAGAACAACAGACTTCTTTAGCACTCAAGTGGGATTTGTTGTGCCTTAAATACTTTTTGTCTTTGCCTTATTACACTAGGAAGACTGCGCGTTTTGATAAAAGTGGCCACATTATCTGTCCCACTAACTAATGTAACGTGATTTTTACATGTAGTGGTACTATTTCTAGGATAGCAGCTCATAGGAGGAGGGCAAACCATATCTTTTCACCATTCTTTTTTATCCACTCCCCCTCAAAAGTTGACATGTGTTGCTTCTCCAATTGGAGGGTAGTTGAGGAGGGAAGATCTTTGGGGGAAATGCTTGCTGGTTGGCCACTATGTTTTGGCTTCGTTTTCAGCAATCAATCATAAGGAAAATAGCAGAAATTATTGCCACGCAAAAGCGTTGTGGCCTTTGGGTGTTGCGGGGGGTGTTGGGTGTGGGGGAGGAGGAGGTGAAAAATCCAAGGGGCTTTAGGACAAATGACATGGAACTATGGAGAGCTGCAAAACCAGGGGGATCATGGCCATGTGCTATCGCCTTAGAAAAGGACTGGGCTCTCACTCAATAATTCTGATGAATGAAGGTTCAATTCGTAGAGATGAAGATGAAGATGAAGATTACGTGTCGTTTGTGATCACAATTTAATCTTGCTGTCTGCCCCATTAATAGGAATCCAACTAGCGGTATCTAATTAATTGTTTTTTTCGTAATCCGTAGTACTTAAGGGAAATGATTTATTACGATTGCTACGGCTACCGTTAAAAGATATTAGAGTATAACCCGTATTTAATAGAAATAGTCTAGTACTCTATTTGATCGTTGCACCTACCATTAAAGTTAGAGTACAATCGAACGATACTGAAACTACAATTTCAATGAAGATTCCTTTAGTACGAGGTCTAATTAATATTGTTCCTTCTCCAACCGAAGTGAATAGGCATTTTCTTCAATTTAAAGGGCCACAATTGATGTGTTTTACTTGTGGAGAAAATTGCAATATTTTAACCTTGTGACACTTATAGTTTATTTAAATAAAAAGAGTGAACGGCTCATTATGTACCTATAATTTGCTTAGTTCACGGTTATGTACCTATTTTTTTTTTAGCCCAAAATATACCTATACTTTCAAAAATGCGTCGGCTATGTCCTTTTTACAAAGGCTTAATTAAGCATAACCCCCTGTAGTTTGCGAAATTTATCGATGACATCCTTATAATTTAAAAAGCTACGATTAACCCCCCAATACTTTTCCGAATGCTGTAAAGTGGACGGAAAATGTTAAAATTAACAATTTTGTTTAAATTTTCACTTTTACCCTTGCATAATTAATGACTTTTTTAATCATATAATATAAATTTAGTTTAAATTCATTTGGGTCCTATTTTTTTTCCTTTAAAAATTGCATATCATAAAGTTTACTTTTTTCTTTTTCCTTTTTCTGTATTTCTCCCTTTCAAAGAGAGAAATACATAAAATGGAAATATATAAATAATGTTACTAAAATAAAATGGAAATATAGAAACAAAAGACCGACAAGCAAAAAATGAAAAATATTGAAACTTTATGTTACCAAAAATATAAAAAAACTGAAAAAGGGAAATACAGAAAAAGGAACCTAATTTAAAAGAAAAAAGGAAATCAGCTTTTAAGTGAATTTTATGACATGCAATTTTTAAAGAGAAAAACAAAAAATAGAACCCAAATGAATTTAAACTAAAGTTATATTATATGTAGGGGTGTCAAAAAAACTCACTAACCCAAAAATCGTCCAAACCCATTGGATATTAACCCAATAAAACCCATTTTAAAAAATAATGGGTTGGGTGGACTTGGGCTAAATATGTAATGGGCGGATTTAGGGTAGCCCATTGGGTACCCTAAAACCCGCCCATCATGAGTATCAAAAATACCCATCCATAATTACTTCTAAAAGTATTTAAAAAAAAAAAAAAAACTAACAACTCACATACTTTAGTGTGCCCATTTTATTTTTTTCTTTATTTTTCGTGTCCTACAATTACTTTACGTTTTTTTTCCATTTATTTTTTTATAATATTTTTAAATTACATACTTATAATACTAATTGAAAATTCGTTCGGGTTTAGGGCCGGGTTTGGGTTCGGGCCGGGCCGGCCCAATTCGGGCCTATTTTTTGACCGATTTCGGGGCGGGCTCAGTTTCAGCCCAGGCCCAGTTTTGGGCCTCGGGATCAGTTTTGGGCCTTGGGCCCAGTTTCGGTGTCGGGGCAGGCATGAGTTCATATAAATATAAAAAAATTAAAAATTGTGTTTCAACAAAAAAAATTACATACAATTAAATATAAAAGTATATAAAATTTAATATTTCAAATTTTAGAATATATTCAAAGAATTAAATTCACTTTTAAAAAAATTAAAATGAAATTAAAAAAAAATTTTAAATTTTTTTACTAATAAACTATTAAATAAGCCTTATATTTTTGTATAATGGGTATTATGAGTACCCATAGCTACCCATTACCCATTTGAGTTAAAACCATTAATTGAGTGAATAATGGGTACCCATTACCCATTAACTTAACACTCATTTAATACCCGCCCGTTTGACACCCCTAATTATATGATTAAAAAGGTCATTAATTATGCAAGGGTAAAAGTAAAAAATTTAAACAAAATTGTTAGCTTTAACATTTTTGGTCCACTTTATAGCATTCAGAAAGGCACAGGGGAGTTAATCGTAGCTTTTTAAACTATAGGGGGTCATCGATAATTTTCTCAAATTACAGGGGGTTATGATTAATTAGCCCTTTGTAAAAAGGACATAGTCGACGCATTTTCGAAAGTATAGGTATATTTTAGGCTAAAAAAAAAGTATAGGTACAGAACCGTGAACTAAGACAAAGTATAAGTATATATAACATATATAAGAAATAGCTGGTAACAAATAAACTTTCCTTTTAAAGGGTTTCGAAAACATGTTTTAGTATTAGTACTGATGTGACGCAAAAATTACAATGAGGAGGAGCGATGCTTCTTCGCGGCCCAATGAACTCTTGAAGACAGTAATAGCCCAATTTGTATGAAGTTGTGCTGTGAAGGGAATGAACAAAATTGAAAATGATGGAGTGATCTGAGTTGCTGAGCTCGGCAAGATGATGAAGCTTTGATGATTTTGCACTGCTCCGTTCACCAATTGATGATTAATTCAGAAAAGGAGGGGCTTTCCCCCCTGTATAGGCTCCGACGATCAAGTCAGTAATATAAAAGAGATAAGCCATATAGAACAAGAGTGTTCAGAGAAATTGTAAATGAGAGAATAGCTTAAGAAATGCTAGTGAGAATTGCCAAAAATTACTTATTGGACTTACCAGAATGAGGCTTGTGCCTGAGTATTTATAAGTTTACTCTTGATGGTTCGTGAGTTGAGTAATGGGAGACATACGCTCCTAATTATTTTTTTTGCAATGATGGTTTTTGCCTTTCCGGGAAAAATGGCTTTAACTTTGGCTCCTTTGTCATAATGATCTGCACAGACTAAAATAATGGAAGCCCTAACCATGATATTTTATATTATTATCTTTATTTCAAGTCGGCTTCACCGATCTAATCTTACATAAATTACCGACCTAAATAGGGATGAGTTTTAACAATGACCGATCTATCTTCATTAAGCTTTTTATCGACCTGGGATTCTTGAGTAATACTGATATAATAATACCGATCTGTCTGGGCTATAAGGTCTATCGATCTAAGATTACTAGTTTATTCCGACCATAAGCTTTAGTGAGTTTTCTTGTTCAGTTCTTCATGACCAATATAAGATTATATGACCGACCTAAATTTGTACAAAGACTCGTTTTGTGTGATCTTTCCGACCTGAACATGGATTTGGGCTTCTTTATCTTTTACTGTTTCTTTGTTTTTAATTAATTGGGCTAGGCCCAATGGGGATTTCAATTTTATGCACATCAAGTACAAAATACGAAATTCCAAGAACATGCAAACGAACAAGGCCTCATGCAGTTCTATGAATTTTCATTGTGTATCATCACTCATTCATAGTTCGTACTATATATTAATTGGCATGTTAATTTTAACGTGTCAAATTTGTGTGCATGTTTCATATCGTGTTACACACTTAACCCCAATCAAATGTGTAGTTAATTTTCCAAAAACACTTTATTTATCTTCACAAATGAAACAAGAAGACAGGAGGGGGGCACACCATTTCTTGAAATGAACTCCAATTGACTGAAAAAGGCTATCATATATCTCCATCTCAGGAGTCAGGGTATGCTGTAAAAACACTTTAAGAAAAGACTATTCAACTTTTTCTTGCAATTATTATCGCTTAGAGAGATATCCCATGGTATCTCTATTTCTCTTTTCTTGTTCAAAAAGACTATTATATAACTAATAAGAGACCCTTTAAACTCTTTCACCAAAAGGGTTGGTAACCATGAAATTTGGTCAATGCTTCATTTTTTTCTGCTGACTTGTGATGATCAATCTTAATTAACAATAGTCAAGTTTGCTTCTAAAGCAACACTAATATTGCATCTTTGTTTGATACTATGGGCATGTTCTTTTTGTTTCGTTTTGAAATCGGTTTTGGTTTCAACAGTAAATTTAATATATTTTAATTATATTTTATCATTTTCAATACAACTTTTTACTATTTAACATCTACTTTTTACATTTTCAATACACTTTTTACATTATAATATTATTTTTTAAAATTTATTTTCAAAACCGTTTTTAAAACGTCCAAAAAAAAACAAGCCCATAGTTTTGTATGCATGTGTGTTGAACATAGCTTTGTATTCATTTTCCGTCCACGAGAGCTGTCACGTGTGATTTGAGATCGCATATTCAAGTTGTTAACATAATACTATTTAAAATAAAACCGAAGAAAAAACATACTTCGGGTATGGAATATCCCACCACTAGAAACTTGACAAATAGACTCTGTTAACATTATTAGTTCTTTCTTCACTTTTTCAAAAGCTCAACAATAATCATGGCTGTGGCTGTGGCTGTTGATTAAGAGTTTTGTCTTCATTGAATGCACCCCAGGTGGCTCTAGATGCGTAGTGTGGGAAGCAACTGCTTTTGTTATCTATGAATTCTCCTTTATTAAAATGGCTGTGAAAAGGATCAATTCAAACACCCCAAAACTAGGAATCCGAACAATGTTTCAACGGTTGTTACGCATAGAAGATATGCTCAAGTTCGATTTTTATTTATGTTAATTTTGTCTATTTAGAGTGCATACGAACAAGACTTTGCAGGAGACTCCCAACTTTGTTCTTTCTCTCCCATAGCGCCTTGGCCTTCAACACTATAGAATGACTACATAAAAATGTTGAATTCAAAAAATAATAATAAAAAAACCACCTTGAAACTCGCTAGAAACTACTACCTCTATAGTGTAAAAAGGTGCAACATTGCTTGGATTGCAGCACTAGTGAAAGAAACTACAAATTTTCACAGCCAAAACCCCACAAATGCAATGAAGCAGGAAGGAGCAAATATCAGTCAAAAGCAGCAAAAGCCAAAATAGTTGCTTCTTTCTTCATATTACTATAAGTTTACAACAACCCTTTCTTTCCTTAGCATTCTAAACTTGCACTTCTTTCTCTCTCTATCTTCCCTTATTGCAAATGTCTAAAATCCATGAACAGTCTCCAAAACATTGTGCAGCTAAAGCAAAGATTTCCATCCCACAAGTTCAAGTTCAAGTTCAACAAGAAGCTCTACTACACTTTCTCCACTTTCCTTCTCTCCATTTCAGCGCTCATCTTCCTTGTTTGGCTCACTCTTCATCCCACAAAGCCGCAATTCTCACTCAAACAAGCTGATATCTATCAGCTCAACCTCTCAGGTCCACACCTCCTCAACTCCTCCATCCAAGTAACTCTGCTCTCCAACAATCCCAACAGAAAAGTCGGCATATACTACGACGTTCTACAGGTTTACGCGTCTTACAAAGGCCAGCAGATCACTTTTGACACTTCCCTCCCTCCATTCTATCAAGGCCATGAAGAGAGCAACCTCCTTTCTGCTTCCCTGGTTGGGAATGGATTGCCGGTGGCTCCTTCTTTTGGTTATGAAGTGGGGCGTGATAAGATTGCTGGGAATTTGCTCCTTGCTCTCAAGGGGAATGGCCTGCTCCGGTGGAGGGTCGGGAGTTGGGTTTCCGGCCGGTATAGGTTCAACGTGAATTGCATAGCTATAATGCCTTTTGGTCCCTCTTTGCCAACAGGGCCTCTGAGCACAAAGCAAGGGACTCAGTGTTCTACCACAATCTGAACTATTCTATTTCTAACTCTTATCTATGAAGATGAAGATGATGATATGATTCTAACATTAAAAAAATCTGATACTACATAGACTTGTGATTAGCATCTTGTGTTGTAAGATAAGATAAGATGATTGTCTCTGTTTCTTCTTCTGCAATGTTATGTTTTGTTTTATTAGTAAATGGTTTTAAGTATTTGCACATGTTGTAATAGCTGCATATCAAGTATTGCAATGAATGATGGAAAATCATTGTATAGAGAGAGGAAACAAAAGATGCAGTTAAAACGTCGAGCTGCATGTTATGAAGTATTGTGTAATGGTATTTTTTGTTTTTTTTTTTTTTGGGGGGAATTTCAAGAAAAGTTGAGGCAGTGATGATGGGATTTCATTTTTGTGGAAGTGGAGGATGTTTTTGGGAGCTTTAAACAGTTGCCTGCACTTTAGGTAGCCTCTGAAAGATGCAAAGCCAATGGGCAAAAGACAGAAGGATATGCATTAAGGAGGATGAGGAGATTCTGCGATACAGTGAAGTACAGCAAAAGAAAGAACAAAGAAAGAAATTGCTTGTGTCAAAGGAGGAATCTTGGTTTTCTATGTCAATTATATCCCCAAACTGGCAATTTTAACACTGTTATTCCAAGCTTTTTCTTTGCAATTGAGATTCCAGTAACATCAGAAGATCTTTTGCCTCCTTAGTTTCAGGCTGTAGACGAGGCCAAAGACTAGGCCTCAGTTGTACTTCAGTTGTTTTGTAAATAAAGCTACATATTTCACGTAACACCTTACGATAATTGATTAGGTTTCCTTTAAGCACACAAGGTTCATACAACCTATCCCTTTGATCCCCTCCTGAGTCCTCACGATAAGGTGTTTACTTTGAACAAGATATCGCGTTCACATCAGAGTTTTTGTGGCAACTGCAGAGATTACCACCATCCAAACCCTCTCCCCACCCCCGTAACCTTTTTGTGAAAGAGACCTAAAGAGAAAATTCTTAAGTAAGCTAATTCACAGGCTACATTAGTTTCAAATGACCTGAAAATCTGTCAAAGCTGCAAAAGATTTAATAGAAAACCACAACTTCCATTCCTCAAGATATCGATAGCGAGTAGAGATTGTTAATTCTTGGTTAGATGAAGAAAGATGTTAGAATGCCCAAGGTTTGTAACCCCTACTGGTTTTAGCTTTAGTTCCACCCATACATCAGCAGTAAGTAGGTTTTGCTGGCCGTGCACATCAATTTTTGCTTAACCAATCTCTTACACCAAATTTAACTGTACAACACAGTGAGCCAATTCCTGCTCACCTTAAACATTCTATTACACCAAACTTTAACTGTACAACACAGTACTCCAATACAAGTGTGATAGCTAAGCACTAAGTAACATATAGTAGTCCACTTGTAAGCAATGCTCTACAATCCAGCAATCCACATAGAGTTGATGAACAGAAAACTTTCACAAAAAATAGGCTGTCACACTGCAAATTTGGCCACCTTATCAGCTGATCCTTTGTGAACTAAATCACCCCCACAAAGATACAACTTTTCACAAGTTTATAGTTATTCTACCTTTCTGCTATGAGAACATGGGATAAGCAATTCCACTAGCTAAAACTGGACACTAAAGACTAAGGGCAGGGTGCACACATGGACAGGTTAGATGTTAAAGAATATCTATGACAACCATCATTTTACATGCTAAACTTAGCAGTCCTTAAAAACAAATTTGCCACTGGCTATATTACGCCACGAATGAATATGTTCCAAACCGGGCTTTCAACAAGTAAAATAGATGATGCAGGAAATAATGCAGATCATACTCATAGTTTACGAATCCTGCAGTTTCAAATGCAGAAGTCATTATCCTTAAGGACAAATGAACACTATTATAGCAAACAGATTTTAAACTAACACTAGCAAGTAATGTAAGAAAAGCAGAAAAGTGTGCAGCATATTCCTGTTAAAACGGGTACTTACACCCCCCAAGATCCAACTAATTTTTAAACCTTTTGAACACAAGTATAACCTAAACCTGTCTGCAGATTGGCATCCACAAATGATGAGCAAATTGGCAGATTGAATCTTCAGTGTCGAAAACCTAACATTAAACTTGGTTCTGAAATGTAACTCCAAAACTTGGAAGCAATTGATGTTCTGAATCTGAATGGTAACTCCAGCTGAAACTTCAATTAAAGCTCTTTTATCTTACCAGCACTTGTTCAAATCAAACAGCATAGCCATGAAAAGATCGTAACTTTACTAAACGAACATCTTCGTGTAAAACAAACTTTCTCTGTCAGCTCAAGGCTAGTACAACACAATAACGATATAAGCTGTTTCGGAAGTCTCTGCCTATCAGCGAGAAAATATACACTGCCAATCGAAATATCTAACAAACTCAGGGAGCTGAGTTTGATCATCAATGACATTTTGGTTTCGCCAACAGCCAAAGAATTACTTTTCAGCTTAGGAACAGCCCTGAATGTTTGTCATTCTAGTATAACTGGTATCTCTATACATTCAGACACTAATATCTCACCATCAACATATTCAGTAATTTAGTAAAAACATAATACTATTGCCAAAACTTTAACTTAATCCGGACAAGGGTCCTCAAAACTGACCTCTGACGAACTCAAAGATCAAACTCAACCCTTCATGCCGGAATAAGAATCAACCCACTTCCAGTAATGCTTTTTACACGACACGGCACCATGAGCAGCTCTCTTCCCTTCAGAATCCTCGTACTCCTCAGCTTCTTCTGTGCAAAACTCGCCTTGGGGCAAGCTCTCCACCAGAGCATCCACAGTGTGAAGCACATAACGAGCTGGCAAACCCGGGTACGAGGCAGAAACCCTCTCCTCCACCTTCTTGGAATACGAACTGGGTATAATCCTAACAATGCTTCCATCGAGCTCCCCATCAATTATGGAGCCCAGCTCTTCTTTGACCGCCCGGAAAGCCGCGGCCTCAACGGATTCACCGGGCTTCATCTTCTCCGACAGAGGCCGGCAGCGATTACGAACGTCGCCGTTGGACAGCTCCTGATGGGATTCTAGAAGAAGCTTGTTGTTTTCCCCGATCACCCTGACAACCACGACATCCACGGTCCGGACGGGAGGCGTGGAGTCGGCGAGCAAGATGGTTTCGCCTTCAGAGAGCTCAAGCCAGAGGTTATGGACGTTCTTGGTGCCGGGCTTGACGCCCCAAGCGGCGAAGGAGTCGGAGGGCAGCCTGGGCTTGAGCCAATCGGAGAGCGATTGAGGATTAGGGAAGTAATTTGGGGTTTTGGAAGAAGGGGCGATGGGATTCAACATTATGGGGATTCTGAAGAATCTGCGAGGATTAAATGGGAAATTGATTTTAGGGACGACGGTGAGGGTGGCGGCAGAAGTAGATTTGGAGTTGGAGGAGGAGAACAGGAAGAAGATGGAAAAGGCGGCAAAGATGAAATCCGGGATTGAAGTGATGACGGGTTTTTTGTGGAGATGGGTATGCGTTTGCGTTTGAGTTTGCTGGAGATGAAGGTGGGGCGGCGGAGGCGATGGAGGAGATGGCGGCGGCGGCGAGAGGAAAGACATGAATAGTGGTTTTTTAAAACCAAAAAAATGTGGAATCAAATCCTAAATCCTTAAATTGTGTGACGGAAAAGAGGAGGACCAATAGGAATAGGAAAAGGGGAAAGGTCCATGGCTTTGAAAATGGAAAATCATGAAATGAAAGTTTCGAGGAAACATTGGAGAAATCATATTAGCACTTGAAGCAGAAGTAGAGGTGGAAATGGAAGCTACGTGTTGGATCAGATATTTGAATATTCTCTTCTGTCATTCTTCCGCCAATTGGATTTATTTATTTATTTTTTTTTTTTTGAGGTTCTCCTTGCTATAAACAAACTGTACAATTTACTAAGAAACGAAAAAGAATCCTGCGGTACTGTCCATCCAGAAGTCGGAGCTGCTCCGATTCCTATCAGTTTCTAATATATTTGTACTCATGCTGATAGAATGTTGCAGGTGGGCTTCCGACTTCTTTCTTCCTCTATGCCCCTCGCATAAAAGAATACCATTTATTTTACTCATTTTCAGAACCTGCATTTTATTTTACCCACTTTATATGTTCTTTTACTCATTTCAGTACATGTATTCTATTTATCTTTCTAAAGTAGGCAGCAGAATATCAAAACGTGACGTCTTCTCCAAACAAGTAAATCATTCTCTCCAGCCTCCATGGATCCCAATTGGCAGGTCGATGACTCTGCTGCAACTCGAATCCGGCCGAATGATCTGAATCCGGCAACAACTTGGCCCAGCAGACTGGACACGTCGCGTGTCCCCCGGCCACCCAAGCTTCAATGCACCCTCTGTGGAACACATGGTGGCAACTGTGAATCAGTTCCCTCACCTCATTCCTGTCCTCATCTCTACATTCACTGCTACTATCCGTTGACTTATAGTTCGAGCCTAAGCACGACAGCCTGTAACTGTCGTGAATATCTTCGTAACTACTCGTGATCATGGCATCCTCCGACGAGTTTGATGAGTTGAAGTCATCTAAGCAAACTGCACATACCTCGTCATTATCGAAGCTTCTGGTGCAAGAAGAGCTGTATGTATCCAGGGATGTTGGTACTAAGGTAATCATTTCAACAGGAAATGTCACCAACGAAGGATCATACGTTTCTCCCATCTTTCATATATCTATATATTTCAGAGATCAATGGTGCATTCATATGGAGCCACGCATCTGAGTCCGGCCACCAAATATATAAGAACAACGCTGATTAACGGGAAGAGGCTAAGATCCCAAGAAGTCAAGGAAAGGAACTAGAGTCTAAAGATAAATCCAAATGCAAGAACTATGACAACATATAAATAATTTGATATCAGAATAAAGGTCCAAAATAACTGTCAACAATATATTCTTGTCTTTGTTTCCAAGGTATGAAGGAACTCATCAATGATAACTTTTGCTGGTTAATGATGTGCACAAACTACATAACACAGGAATAGGAGACTACAAGTTCAAAAAAGACGCCCTTTAGGTCCGTCTCAAAGACACCTTTCAGAGCACAAATGCAGATTGGAAACATACACAAACCATGAATTGGAACTTAGTTGGACAACTACTCATTTCTCAATATATAGATCTACCGTACCACAAATGGGAAGAAGTGACTGATCATCAGAAACCTTGTTTTGCAAAAGACAGTTTATTCTACTACCACTTAAATCTTCGTCACATAAATAATTCAATGATAAATGAGATGTTAACCTGGGGAATTGTAAACTTAAAAATTAATGGCTGGCTTCATTAGCTAGCCTCTTTTGTCTGTCTCTTAATGTCCTGATGCTGGTAGACAAATGGAAATCTAGCAACACAGCAGACCTAAGAGACCTCGAAGATTTCTCCTTAACTATTTCAATACTTTGTTTTTTGCTTCAATGTGCTTGAACCAGCTGATTACCAAAAATTTAGTAATAACAACATACAGCACATTATTTATTTTGGCTAAGGCATCAAAGAAAATGTATACCATATGGTACTCTTAAGCATCAACTGTTTTCGTAGAAACTAACACACTTTAGTAGGGTGTACAAAGCTTGCATGTTTTTGTGCAAAGGTCCAAATGTAAGCTCAATTTATCTTGGCTTAATCATCAGGATCTCAGCACATTTCCACGAAATTGGCATAGCAATGTCCAAAACCTACTCAGAACCCTCAAAGTAAAACTTATACCATGAGATAAACCATTGATTTCAGGTAAAACAGCAAACAAGGAAAGGCTGAGAGAAAAATCCAACTTTGTCACTGAACAGATGTAAAAGTGACCCAAACTATTCATAAAATTAAACTCATAACAAAGGGAACAGACGCACTTAAGATCTTGGCCATATTGATAGGGAGCAATTGTAAAGTATGCCCCTTAACAAGTCAGCCTCAACTCGAGAATAAACGATACAAACTAGAACACGAAAACAGACAATACAAAAACACAATCAAGCAAGGCACACACTCAAATTCAAGCAAGAATCAAATAAAGCCACACTAACAATAGCAACCAAAACTGCCTTTATGGATTACTTGCAAACTAAACACAATAACTTGATTCCGAAAGTTTCATTCTAGAGATCTTTATAACTAAAGTCTATAACTAACACTGAACAAACAATAATAGGCTACTCAGCGGAACAAGCTTCCAACAGAGCAAAAATTCTACATTTTTTAAATTACCTCAAACTCTAAGCATCTGCAAAGTACTGGAAAATGCAATAGCAATCCAATCAGGCTGTGCAGCAGACCACTGAAGCTGGTTGATCTCAGCTCCGGCGGAGTACATGGACATAGGATCAATCCCATTAGGTCCAGCAACAGTAGGCAATTCCCAAATAAGCGCCTGCCCATCATCTCCGGCAGAACAGATATGCCTACAACTCTGCGGAGCCCAGGAAATAGCATTGACGCTTCCCTGATGCCTCTCCAGCTCCGCCACAGGCATCGTAGGCGACCTAATGTCCAGAATGACTACTTTATTACTATCCATCAAGATAGTGGCCATGTACCTCAAGTCCTGCTTGTTCCAAGCCAATCTCAACAGTGGAATATCCGGCTGAGGACTTTCGTAGATGATAGTAGAATGCTCTTTATCCCTCAAATCGAAAATCCTCACCGACCCATCTGCAGAAACCGATGCGAAAACCCCGGCTTCGCCCCAAGCAATATCGTACACTTCCTTGTCGTGAGCAATCAATTGGGTTTCCACAACCCCTTTCTCAATATCCCAGATGGTGCAAGTGGTGTCAATGCTGGAAGTCCCAATTCTCCGGGGCTCCACCTCGTTCCAGTCGAAGGAGGTCAAAGGGGCGCAGAATTCGCTGGTCTTGCTGTTATTCAGAATGGAGAAGGGTTCAATTGAGGAGCCGTCCCGGACTTCCCAGAGGCGGAGGTAGTCGCCGGAGGAGGCGAGGAGTTCGGTGGCGCCGTTGCAATTGGGATGGAACATGAGTTTAGTGGGCGGGTAAGGATGGTCAAAGAAGAGGTTGGGGACGGGTACAAGGGAGTGTGCTTCTTCATCGAAAGAAAGTACGTCGACCCGGTTGTTGAGACCCTCGATAAAACTTCCGATGGCGACGTTCCGGTGGCGCCGGTGGTGGGAGGAAGAGGAGACTGCAAGGGCGTAGATTGGGTAAGGGGAATCATAGGTGACGGAGTTGTCCGGGAGGACATGAGGTTGATCCTTCGCTGCTGCTGCTGCTGCCGATGATGAATTCTCCATTGTTGAGCTTCTTCCTGTGAAGAATTTGGTGGGAATTTTGATTTTCAGTATCAAGATGGCAAATGCTGCTTAATTCGCAGTTTTCTTTTAAAGTGGTTACGAAATATGAAGAAATGAATTAGTCAACAAATGAAATAGAAGTCAATCGAGGGAACTTTCATTTGGTAAGCGCACAAGGGAAGAACTTTTCATTTTTCCAGGCTTTTACTCAAATGGTTGGGACCTAGGCTGCACTTGCCACGAGTGCGATAACATCTACACGGCATGTATTTTAGGGTAATTTCTCAGGAATAACACGTATGAGAAAATACGGAAAATCATTGTTCTTAATAAGTGTATCATCTCCAGTCTCCACTATATTTATTATTTACATACCGAGTACAATTGGTAATGCTCTATTAGAATATATTTTTTTCAATCCAAAATTAAAGTCATTTTAGAGGAGTAATAAATTTTAAAATAAATGGCATTTTAGCAATAATCTAAATGAGTAATCTCAAAGTAGTTAAAAGAAGCAAGCACTTGCAAAACCTTTTTTTTTCATTGATTTAACTATATATTTCGGTAAAAATTATTTTCCTAAAAGACAGTTTATTGAGAAAAAGATTCTGTAAGCATTGCTGTGGTATATATTCCACAAAGCCTTGTTCCAACCTTTCACCCTCAGTGGCTGCAAAATTCAACAATACATGTGGTTAGAAAAATGGTCCATGGTGATTTCTGTATCCTTTTAGTCAATGGAGGTCTCGATTCACATCATTATGTTTGATAAAAGGAAATGAGGAAAGCTCCAATACTCTAGTATTGGAAAGGAAAAATATTTGTGATCGAACATGTAATTTTCAGGTCAAGAGCTTGATGAGTTGACCAATTCCTCTACCCGGCTTCCTAACCGTATCTGAAACATCCGTTCATGAGACATTAATATGCAAAAAAAAAAAAAAAAAAAAAAACCCCAAAATACGCTACTGTTTGGACAAAATAACACTAGAGAAATTTCTGAGGTTCTTCTGTTTTCATATTTTATTTTCAACATAAGATAGAAGGAAAAAAGTAGCATTTGCAGACCTTAAATTCCGTCCTAACTCTCAATGCAGCTCGATGATTTCCCAGTATGATACATGTTTGAATTGTATCGATGACACTTGAGAATCTACAAAAATAGGCTGCATTGTTGTTGCCTCCAGCTCTTGCTGTATCCTGTGGTGATGAACTCAAAAGTTACAGTTCCAGAAGATGCAAGAGATAAAATTCAGAATTCAGTCAGAGGTGCATAGGAAAAAATAGATCTCATTCTTATAATTACTAAATGCCTTATGCTCACATGAAATAAAACTAGATAAACTAGACCATTATCTCCACTTTCGGTAGCCTTTGTGAGAGATGTAACTTCTTCTCCTATGCTAAAGCAAGAGAAGAACCTTAGAAAGATACAACCATAAATTCATCTAGAAGAAAATAGCTAGAAAGAGCTACAAGAAGCACATCGATGAAATTCTTACTAATTTCAAAGTATTGATAGAAAGAAACATTATGTGGTGCATTATTACAACTTCCTGCTGAAAATTCCAAAAAACAAAGCAGGAGAATACTCAAAATGAAGTCAGATAAATGAATTATACTGCAGTTTCCTAAATTCAAAAGCATTTTTTATTGTTTGGAGTGGACTCTGAATCTTCCCTCTCTTTTTTTATTTTTTTACATTTATGAGAAAAGTATGCCAATTTTCACAAGCTTGAAAAAAACTATTTTTTAAAAAATAAAACAAAGGAAATCGTGATAAAAAGGCTACAAAGCTTTCAGAAAAAGTAGCATGGAAGGGAGGCAAGAACAGACAGAAAAAAAAAAACTAGTTCAAATCCTCCAAAATATCCACAAGTTTCCACAAAATACTGTAATCCATAAGCATCAAACCACCGCATGACAATTATTACTCTCGGATCTCCTCATATAACAATACTGTTCGAGGCAAAAAGTGAACAAAATAACTTTCAGTCTACAGGGCAGGAAACATATAGAGCTTATTAGGTAGTTAATTACAGCACAGCCATCGGTCATCATCCTACCATCAGCTCTACCCCTATACAACAGTCAAATACTTGTTCCATCACAAGCATGCACTTAGTAATACTTACAACAGTTTTACAAAGTGGACTTTTCTAATAAAACGAAGAGAGTACTATTTACCCATAACACACACACCCCACCAGAAAAACAAAAAAAAAAAAGGAAGCAATGCAGACTCAATTGATTTATTTCCAGGTATCTTAGAATCTCCAAAGCTTGAAGATGCATATGAACATTAATCAGACGTCAAACCAAAACTGAAGCAGTAAGCAACTGAGAAAGTGAAATATAAAAAATGATCACAAATTGCCTCAAGGATATCTTAGAAGTTGATCACCAAACTGAAAATAAAAAATATAATTTGGAGCAAGAGAGACTTTGTACTGTTTAATACTGAGTGGAATTCCAACACCAGGGTTCCATGCAGCATTCAGGACCCGTAATATTCTACATGTATCCCGGATGTGATTGCACTGAAATTGGCTGCCAAAGCCAACGGGTTATCATTATCAAGAACAGAATCAGAAAAATCTATTATTGCCACAGAATGAACATCAAAACCAACTTAATTTCCTATCACTCAAATCTCCATGCAACAAGCCACTTGACATAACAGAGAAGCCTCTTCTTCCATTAACTAGGCGATTTATCAATTCAAGCATTTATACCAATATAGCTATGCATTCATGTGCATACATATAAATGTACTTGTCAGAGCAGGCATACATGTGCAAGAGTAAACCAGTCTCAACACACAAAACACAAACCTCAAAAATATGAGTCACTGAGACTTACCTGAATGTCCGAGCCCAATTTTAAGTCAAAGCAAAGCAAAAGCTTTAGGCCAACACCACATTCAGGCTTCTCTGAAACCTGAATCATTTGACAGAAATTTCAGGTCACATTGCGTGTATTAGTGCATTTGTAATCAAGCAGCAATGCAAACAAACAAATAAAAATGTAGACCAATTTCTAAGCATCTTCTGTTTTCATACTTTATATTCTAAACATAAGATAGAAGGAAAGGGAGGTAAGAGAAAAGCAGCATTTGCAGACCTTAACTAATGTCCTAACTCTCAATGCAGCTCAATGATTTCCCAGCCCAATACATGTCGGAATTGTACCAATGACACTTCAATCAAACAGAAAATTTGACCTGTTATGATAAGCTACAACAAACTGACTTGAACATCTCCGGTAGATGCAAGAAAGTTCTTTAAGAATTCACGCTTATAGCACCTGGCAAGAATGAATCTTCGTTTAATACGGTAATAATAACAGTGACCTAAAAAAGATTGGTTTACAGAAGTAATGGAAGGAGGCAAAAGTAAAAGTAATCCAACAAAACTTCAGTACCTTAAATTGTGTGTGAATGATCTGGCTATAATCCTGTGAAATTCCATAGAAGTAATGAATATAATGACGGCAGGCCACCATTAAAGTAGCATGACCATTATGGTTTAACTATCAACGAAAATCTCATTAATTCTTAAAATTACTAAATACATTCTGCCTCACATGAAATAATAATAAACTATCTCTACTTTTGGTAGCATTTGTGAGAGATGCAACTTCTTCTCCTATGCTAAGCAAGAGAGGAACCTAAAATCACTTCAGATCTCCAAAATCTTGTCCAATAGCATAATAAGAATCCACATGGCAATAGAGTTCCAAATTAAGGGTGACCTACACCAACAAAAAACACAAAGAACATAAAAGAGGAAGGCTAAAAAATAAATCACTGCATTATTATCTGGAAAGAAAAACACAAACGCCTCACCCAATATCTCCATAAAGAAAACCTTTCCCGATCATTCACAAACCAAACCATGGGATCCTAAAAGAAAGATATACGAAAAAATATCCATCAAAAAGCTTGATCTTTGAAACTGCCAACTTGTTTATAAAAGAACTAATTAATTAAACTAGGTCAAGGAGGGTTCAAGTAACCATAAATAAATCTCCCAGAAAGATGTATGGCTGAGCAGTGCTGTTAACAGAATCTTCAACGCTCATGCTTTTCCCAAATAAGAATCCACATGGCAATAGAGTTCCAAAGTAAGGGCGACCTACAGCAACAAAAAAGAAAATAACCAAAAACAAAAAATAAACCACTGTATCATTATCAGGAAAGAAAAAGACAAACTACTAACACAATATCTTCGTAAAGAAAGCCTATCCTGGTCATTCACAAACCAAACCATGGGATCCTAAAAGAAAGAGATACAAAAAATCTATCAATAGGCTTTATCTTTAAAACTGTCAACTTGTTTATGAAAGAACTAATTACCTAAAAGTATGTCGAGGAGGGAACAAGTAATTATAAATAATCTCCCAGAAAGATGTATTGTGAGCAGTGCTGTTAGAAGAATCTTGAACGCTCATGCTTTTCATACAAAATGAAGAACACAACTGCCAGTGACTACACAAAAATAGAAAAACAGAAGAGGTCAAAAGAACAAAATGATTAGAGACCCCCTCGATTCATCAGATCAGATCTTCATCCAAACTATTTACCAAATTTACTGTAGCAAGGACTTCACATCTAGCTTTGACAACTTTTCCAAAATATCCAGAATAATCTTCAAGCAACTACAGTTACCGTTACAGAAAACATGGTATCAAGAGAATAAACTTAAGAGATTATAGTAATAAGCTTCAGATTCAAACCTGTAATCTTCAACGTGTTGACCAATTCCTCTCCACGGCTGCTTCCTGTAAGTATCTGAACCGACACAGAATCAGAGAAAGATGCAGATGGGCATTAATCAGAACTGAAGGTGTAAGCAATTAAGGAAAATATAAGAAGTGATGACAAATTGCCTCAAGGATATCTTACAAGTTGATCACCAAACTGGAAAAAAAAAACATTAATAAATTATAATTTGGAGCAAGCGAGCCATTGTACTGTTTAGGACTGAGTGGAATTCCAAAACTAGGGTTCCGGGGACCCGTAATATTATATTCCATACGTGTCGTGGATGTGATTGCGCTGAAATTGGCTGCAAAAGCAAACGGGATATCATTATCAAGAACAGAATCAGGAATTTATATTCTTGCCACAGAATGAAAGCGAGAACAAATTTAATTCCCTACCACACAAATCTCCATGCCACTCCTTCAAGTTTCTTAACTGCAATTCGTTGAGGCTTTGTAGCTGTAAGATTGAATTTCTTGACTGCTACCGGAATTCCGACTCCGACCTAGGATCGAAAATTGCGTCGTAAGAACAACTGAATTGTATACGCGGCTGGAGAACTTTCTCCCTCAATTCTCCGATACAGAAATCCGAGAGGGAAAAAACCCTCGGAAAGCAAGAATAAACGAGAGCGAGTCGAAAGTGGAGTGGGGGGCGCGGGAATTGCAAATTTGAAGAGGGAAGGAATAGTGGATTTGTGTATTCGCGGGGCGGGAAATTGCCTATTTATAGGGAAAATAGGGAGGGAAGGCGGTGCAATGGATACATTGCTTTATTTTGATGCAGACCCGGAATTGCCCTTCGGTTTGTGTAATTTGGGCCGGCTCATAGAATTTGAGCCCAATTAAGATTAAATATAGCCCATTGATAAATACTAAATACTACAATTTGCTATTATTTAAAAACAACTAACATGATACCAAGAAAAAAAAAAAACAGAGAAACTGTACCCAAAAAAAAAGTAAATAAATAATAAAACAAGTCAGTGACCTAGCAGTTATAAGAGGCAACAGTTAGTGTCCTGTATCAACTCTGGTTTTGAACCCTTGCTTGGGAGCTTTTCCCCCACCTTTGGTGCGAGCCTTGGTTTCAGACTGCTCGCAAATCCTTTACATTAGAATTTAGTCTTGGATCAACTCTGGGGTAAAGCATTTTGTTGGCGAGTCCTTGTGTCGACACTCTTCAACTCTAACGTTACCTGTTTAATTATTTGTCTTACACATTTAACCCGCGAATATTTTGGGTTATAGTCGAATTTGATTGGCGGATTCCCGTGTTGATATTCTCAACTCTAACCATTTCCATTTAATTATTCGTATTATTCACATCGGCCCATATAACTAGCGAATCCACCAAAGATCAACGAACTCATATATTTCGTATCATGTTATGGTGCTGTGTCAGAAATTGTCAGCTACAGTTGTGACGCATAAAAAGCCACCCAGAGGTCAAGTGTTCTATTTTTAGCTCTGTCAGTTCTATCTATTTAAAGTGCTAACTGTCAAGACTCTTATCAAAATATTTACTAATTTTGTTTTTTCCTTCCCCATAACCATGCCAGTAATAGTGTCGAGTTAAAATTTTTAAAAAAAAAAAAAAAACAAACTTTTTGATTACTTATATCCAGAGTAAAAGAATTTTAATATATATATATATATATATATATCCAGAGTAAACTGCACCTTGATCCCTAGATGTGGACCTCAAATTTCATTTTGTCTATCAGTTTGAAGATCATTCATAATAATTTATAAACTTCATAAACTACTTTTGGAGAATTGATAGCATTTTTCTTGCCCACTATCAGTGTTGATTTAGAGAAATATAAAATAAATAATGAACAACTAAGCTCCTTCCAAAAACAAAAACAAAAAAACTTAGCGTTTGTGTATGGGTTATCCGGTCATGATCACTTTGATTTGATCCGTTTAACCAAAAGCCGACCCAACATTTTTTAAAATTATTATTTAAAATAATTGTTTTATTTTTAAATCTTTTCTAAATGAATATTATTTAATTTACTTAAAACAATGGAACTGAAATATTTATTTTGTAGGCAAAAGTTCCAAGATAATTTTCAAACAAATATTTTGTCGAAAAGATTTGTTATATCATAAAATGGTGAAATACAGTTTACCGCATCTTGTTTTGTACAATAAACAATTTATCTCCTGTGATTTTAAAATTGACAATTACCCCTGAAATTTAGGACTGAATAAGACAAGTGAGTAATAAAATAAAATTATTTTGCCACATAATAGGACATGTGTGTGGTAAAGTAAAGCTAAATAACATTCATTGCCCCCGCAGTGGGTATATTAGAACAAAGTAAAATTACTTTGTCACTCATTCATAATTAAACAAGTGTGTAAAATAAAACTAAATAACATTACAAACCCTCAATGGATATAATGGGGCAAAGTAAAGTTACTTCGTCATTCATTCATAATTGGAAAAGTGAGTGATCACCTAAACTACTTTTCTCATTCATAATACGACAAGTGAGAGGTAAAGTAAAGTTATTTTGACTCATAATCCGATAAATGAATGGTAAAATAAAATTAAGCAACATTAATATCCAATCATAGGAGATAATATGACAAAGCAAATCTACTTTGCCACACATTCATAGCTTTTCTGCATAATAGGACAAAATAAAGCTACTTTACCACATTTATAATTGGACAGTATAATTGGACAAGTGCGTAATGTAAACTGACATTACTTTCCCCACCGCGTGATTATAACTTCCAGTGCATGATTCCAAAATACTCAGAGTCAGATAAAAGGATAAAAGAATTATACTGTAATTTCCTAAATTCAATAGCATGTTTATTGTCTCTGAATCTTCTATTTTCCTTTGAGATGATAATAAGCAGAGTATGAGGTTCACAAGCTTGACAAGAACTATTTACAATCAGGGAAAAAAAACACTAGAAATAATGATATAAAAACTAGAAAATATGGATGGGAAAAAATATTATGGGGGTAAAAAGCTTTTAAGGGAAGTAGCACGGAAGGTACGCAAGAACAGACAGCAGAATCCAAAATCCACAAGTTTCCGCAAAATACTGTAATCAATAAGCATCAGACCACAGGTTGACAATTAGTACTCTCAGATCTCATATAACAATTCCATTTGAGGCAAAAACTTTCAGTCTACAGAGCAGGAAACAGGCCATTTATCAATTTAAGCATTTTATACCAATATATATATCTATGTCAGTGCAGGCATATATGTACAGGAATAAAACAGTCTCAGCACACAAAACATGTACCTCAAAATTATCAGTCCCCTTGAATGACCTGTATGTCCAAGACGAGTTTTCTAGCCACATATTGCAGGCGAATTGTTCAAGTATTCTTGATGAAGATGTATCCATCTTTCAGCCCATCAAATTTCCTCCAGATTTGTTAATTCTCTAACCTTGAACCCACAAACCTGCACAAGAAGAACTGGTTTAGTAAGAAGACCCAGTCTCAACTCGCAAATCACTCTTTGCAAGTACTGTTGATCGTCTGAAGCACCGAATGTTTGCTGAAGAAATATCTCAACAATTGCTGCACACTCTTTGGGATATTCTTCATGGTAAATGGCAACAATTCTTCATTGCCTCAAGGAACGATCCTGGAATGATTTGTGACAGCTTTTGAGAATTCCGAGGAAAAAGTCAGTCACTATCTCCAGTAACAACGAGGACTGATCTATATTCAAAAAAATGTCAGCATAGAAATTAGATTGCAACTTACCTAGAAAGTAGAATAGCAGATACTTGTCCTATTGAAGGTACTAGTTCAACAATTCAACAAAGTAATACCCCAACAGATTGTACCAAAAGCATGGCTAGCAAACTGTGATTTCTAGATATACAAGTGTGTTAAAGTATATTAGAAGATAATTATATCCTATTCAAGGTACTATAGTTCAACAATTCAACAAAAGTAATACCCCAACAGAACGAATTGTACCAAAAGCATGGCTAGCAAACTGTGATTTCTTGATATACAAGTATCTTAAAGTATATTATTATTAGAAACGAATATAATCTGTTCATGATGAGTAATCTCAAAGACTTAAAAGAGGCAAGCACTTGCAAAACCTGGAAAAAGAATCTGTAAGCATTGCTAGTGTATATTCCACAAGAGCCTTTTTCCAACCTTTCACCCTCAGTGGCTGCAAAAGTGAACAATGCATGTGGTTAGAAAAATGTTCCTTGGTAGTAAATTTCTGAATCCTTTTAGTAAATGAAAAGTATATTTAATGAGCATGTATCCTTTTAGTCAATGAGGTCTCAATTCACATCATTATATTTGATAAAAGGAAATGAGGGAAGCTCCAATACAAAAATATTGGAAGGAAAAAATATTTTTGATTCGAACATGTAATTTTCAGGTCATGCCTGATGAGTTGACCAATTCCTAAACCTGGCTTCCTAAGAGTATCAGAAACATCTGTTCATGGGACAAATTATAACAACAACAACAACAACTAAGTCTTTGTCCCACTATGTGAGGTCGGCTATATGTATCACATCTCGCCATCGTGTACGGTCATGGGACAAATTAATATGAAAAAATATCAAAATACGCTACTAAATGGTCTTTTGACAGAATAAAGTAAACATACTGGAGGAATATGCTTACTGGGTGGTCTTTTTTCTTTTGAAAATTTTCAAGAGCATCCCAATCCCTGATTGTTGCCAAAGCAAAAGCTTTAAGCCAACACCACATTCAGGCTTCTCTGAAACCTGAACCATTTGACAGAAATTTCAGGTTACATTGCACTATGAGTGCATGTGTAAAAACAAGCAAACACGTAGAGCAATTTCTAAGCATCTTCTGTTCTCATACTTTATTTTAAACATAAGATAGAAGGAAAAGGAGGAAAAAGAAACGCTGCATTTGCGGACCTGAAATTCCTTCCTAACTCTCAATGCAGCTCGATGATTTTGCAGTACAATACATGTTCGAATTGTATCGATGACACTTGAGAATCTACAAAAATAGGCTGCATTGTTGTTGCCTCCAGCTGTATCCTGCCTGTGGTGATGAACTCAGAAGTTACAGTTCACAAGATGCGAGAGATAAAATTCAGAATTCAATCAGAGGGTAAAGAAAAAAATAGATCTCATTCTTATAATTACTAAATACCTTCTGCCTCACGTGAAATAGAACGAGATAATCCACTTTCGGTAGCCTTTGTGAGAGATGTAACTTCTTCTCCTATGCTAAAGCAAGAGAGGAACCTCAAAAAGATCATGCCAGTAACTATAAGTTCTTCTAGAAGAAAATTGCTAGAGAGAGCTGCAAGTGGCAGTCACTCACATCAATGAAATTCTTAACAATTTCAAAGTATTAATAGAAAGAAACATTATGTTGTGCGGATGTGACTGAGTGGAGTTCCAACACCAGGGTTCGATACAGCATTGAGGACCCATAATATTCTACATGTATCGCGGATGTGATTGAACTGAAATTGGCTACCAAAGCCAACGGGATATTATTATCACGAACAGACTCAGGAATTTATATTATTGCCACAGAATGAAGCAAGAACTAACTTAATTTCCTACAACAAAAATCTGCAAAAGATGACTCCATGCACACGCCACTTGACATAACAGAGAAGCCTCTTCTTCCATTAACCAGGCCATTTATCAATTTAAGCATTTTACACCAATTATCTATGTACCCAGGTGCATATATACATGTGTCTGTATCCGTGCAGGCATAACAAACAAAAATGTAGACTAATTTCTGAGCATCTTCTGTTTACATACTTTATATTCTAAACATAAGATACAAGGAAAAGGAGCTAAAAGAAAATCAGCATTTGCAGACCTTAAATTCTGTCCTAACTCTCAATGCAGCTCAATGACTTCCTAGTACAATACATGTCCGAATAGTATTGGTGACACTTCAATCAAACAATATATAAGAAGAGAAAATTTGACCTGTTATGATAAGCTACAACAAACTGACCTGAACATCTCCGGTAGAAGCAAGAAAGTTCTTTAAGAATTCACGCTTATAGCACCTGACAAGCATGAATCTTCGTTTAGCACAGAAACACTAACAATGACCTAACATAGCTAGTTTTACAGAAGTAACAGAAGGAGGCAAAAGTAAAAGTAATCCAACAAAACTTCAGTACCTTAAATTGTGTGTGAATGATCTGGCCTGTATAATCCTGTGAAATTCCATAGCAGAAAAAAACATTGCTATTGTGTATATTCCACAAAACCTTGTTCCAACCTTTCACCCTCAGTGGCTGCAAAATCAACAATACATGTGGTTAAAAAATTGCTCATGGTGAATTTTGTATCCTTTTAGTCAATGGAGGTCTCGATTCACATCATTATGTTCGATAAAAGGAAATGTGGGAAGCTCCAATACAAAAGTATTGGAAGGGAAAAATATTTTTGATTCAAACATGTAATTTTCAGGTCACGAGCCTCATGAGTTGACCAATTCCTCTACCCGGCTTCCTAACAGTATCTAAAACATCTGTTCATGAGACATTGATGTGAAAAAAATACCAAAATACACTACTGAATGGTCTTTTGACAGAATAATAAAGTAAACACAGTAGAGCAATTTCTGATGCTCTTCTGTTTTCATATTTAATTTTCAACATAAGATAGAAGGAAAAGCAGCATTTGCAGACCTTAAATTCTGTCCTAACTCTCAACGCAGCTCGATGATTTCCCAGTACGATACATGTTCGAATTGTATCGATGAAACTTGAGAATCTACAAAAATAGGCTGCATTTTTGTTGCCTCCAGCTCTTGCTGTATCCTGTGGCGATGAACTCACAAGTTACAGTTCCACAAGATGCAAGAGATAAAATTCAGAATTCAATCAGAGGGTAAGGGAAAAAATAGATCTCATTCTTATATTTACTAGAAGAAAATTAGACCATTGTCTCCACTTTCGGTAGCCTTTGTGAAAGATGTAACTTCTTCTCCTATGCTAAAGCAAGAGAGGGACCTTTAAAAAGATCGTGCCAGTAACAACTATAAGTTCATCCAGAAGAAAATAGCTAGAAAGAACTGCAAGAAGCACATCGATGAAATTCTTACTCATTTCAAAATATTTATAGAAAGAAACATTATCTGGTGCATTATTACAACTTCCTGCAGAAAATTCCAGAAAAAACAAAGCAGGAGAATATTCAAAATGAAGTCAGACAAAAGAATTATACTGCAGTTTCCTAAATTGGATAGCGTCTTATAGTTTGGAGTGGACTGTGAATCTTCCCTTTTTCTTTGACATAATTATGAGCAAAGTATGCCAATGTTTACAAGCTTGACAAAAGTTACTTTTGTTAAAAAAAGAAAAGAAAAATGGAAATCGTGATAAAAAGGCTAGTATGAAAGGGAAAAAAAAAATATCAGAGTACAAAGCTTTCAAAGAGAATAGCATGGAAGAGAGGCCAGAACAGACAAAGAAGAAAACAAGTTCAAATCCTCCAAAATATCCACAGTTTCCTCAAAATACTGTAGTAATCAATAAGCATCAAACCACCGCATGACAATTATTACTCACGGATCTCCTCATATAACAACTGTTTCAGGCAAAAAGCGAACAAAATAACAGCATATAACAGTCAAATACCCGTTCCATTAAAAGCGTGCACTTTGTAATACTTAAAGCAGTATTATTTACCCATAACACCCACACACCACCAGGAAAAAAAAAACAAAAAAAAGAAGCAATGCAAACACACTTGATTTATTTCCTGGTATCTTGAAATCTCCAAAGCTTGAAGATGCATATAAGCATTAATCAGACGTCCAAATAAAACTGAAGCAGTAAGCAACTGAGAAAGTGAAATATAAAAAATGATCACAAATTGCCTCAAGGATATCTTAGAAGTTGACCGCCAAAATGAAAAAATAAAATTAATTTTGGAGCAAGAGAGACTTTGTACTGTTTAATACTGAGTGGAATTCCAACACCAGACTTTGTACTGTGATTGCACTTAAATTGGCTGCCAAAACCAACGGGTTATTCATTCTCAAGAACAGAATCAGAAATTTCTATTATAGCCACAGAATGAACGTGAAAACCAACTTAATTTCCGACCACTCAAATCTCAGTGCAACAAGCCACTTCGCATAACAGAGAAGCCTCTTCTTCCATTAACTAGGCGATTTATCAATTCAAGCATTTATACCAATATATCTATGCATTCATATGCATATATGTTAATGTACGTGTCAGAGCAGGCATACATGTACAAGAGTAAACCAGTCTCAACACACAAAACACAAACCTCAAAAATATCAGTCATCGAGAATGACCTGAATGTCCGAGCCCAGTTTTAAGTCGAAGCATCCCTGATTGTTGCCAAAGCAAAAGCTTTAAGCCAACGCCACATTCAGGCTTCTCTGAAACCTGAATCATTTGACAGAAATTTCAGGTTACATTGCGCGTACTAGTGCATTTCTAATCAAGTGGCAATGCAAACAAACAAACAAAAATGTAGACCAATTTCTAAGCATCTTCTGTTTTCGTACTTTATATTCTAAACATAAGATACAAGGAAAAGGAGGTAAAAGAAAAGCAGCATTTGCAGACCTTAAATGTCCTAACTCAAAATGCAGCTCAATGATTTCCCAGTACAATACATGTCGGAATTGTATCGGTGACACTTCAATCAAACAATATATAAGGAGAGAAAATTTGACCTGTTATGATAAGCTACAACAAACTGACCTGAACATCTCTGGTAGATGCCAGAAAGTTCTTTAAGAATTCACGCTTATAGCACCTGACAAGCATGAATCTTCATTTAATACAGCAACTCTAACAATGACCTAAAAAAGATTGTTTTACAGAAGTAATGGAAGGAGGCACAAGTAAAGTAATCCAACAAAACATCAGTACCTCAAATCGGGTGTGAATTATCTGGCTATAATCCTGTGAAATCCCATAGCAGTAATGAATATAATGACTGCAGGCCACCCTTAAAGTAGCATGACCATCATGGTTTAGCTATCAACAAAAATCTCATTAATTCTTAAAATTACTAATTACATTCTGCCTCACATGAAATAATAATATACTAGATCAGTATCTCTACTTTTTTTTGGTAGCATTTGTGAGAGATGTAACTTCTTCTCCTATGCTAAGCAACAGAGGAACCTAAAAAAGATCACTTCAGATCTCCAAAATCTTGTCCAATAGCATAACAAGAATCCACATGGCAATAGAGTTCCAAATTAAAGGCAACCTACAGCAACAAAAAAGACAGAACCAAAAAGAGGAAAGCTAAATCACAGCATTATTATCTGGAAAGAAAAATACAAACGCCTCACCCAATATCTCCATAAAGAAAGCCTTTCCCGGTCATTCACAAACCAAACCATGGGATACTAAAAGAAAGATATACAAAAAAATATCCATCAACAAGCTTGATCTTTGAAACTGCCAACTTGTTTATAAAAGAACTAATTACTTAAAGTAGGTCAGAGAGGGAACAAGTAACCACAGATAAATCTCCCAGAAAGATGTATGGCTGAGCAGTGCTGTTAATACAATCGTCGAAGCTCATGCTTTTCCCAAACAAGAATCCACATGGCAATAGAGTTCCAAAGTAAGGGCGACCTACAGCAACAAAAAAGACAGAGAACGGAAAACAAGAAGGCTTAAAAGTAAACCACTGCATCATTATAAGGAAAGAAAAAGACAAACTCCTCGCACAATATCTTCATAAAGAAAGCCTATCCTGGTCATAACAAACCAAACCATGGGATCCTAAAAGAAAGAGATACAAAAAAAATATCCATCAATAGGCTTCATCTTTAAAACTGCCAACTTGTTTATAAAAGAACTAATTACTTAAAGTATGTCAAGAAGGGAACAATTAATCATAAATAAATCTCCCTGAAAGATGTGTGGCTCAGCAGTGCAGTTAAGAGAATCTGGAACGCTCATGCTTTTCCCGAATAAGAATCCGCATGGAAATTGAGTTTCAAACTAAGGGCGACCTACAGCAACAAAAAAGACCAAGAACCAAAAACAAGAAGGCCAAAAGATAAACCACTGCATTATTATCAGGAAAGAAAAATACAAACGCCTCACCCAATATCTCCATAAAGAAAGCCTTTCCCTGTCATTCACAAACCAAACCACAGGATTCTAAAAAAAAATATACAAAAGAATATCCATCAACAAGCTTCATCTTTAAAACTGCAACTTGTTTATAAGAGCACTAGTTAATTAAAGTAGGTCAAGGAGGGAACAAGTAATCATAAATAAATCTCCCAGAAAGATGTATTGGCTGAGCAGTGCTGTTTGAAGAGTCTTGAACGCTCATGCTTTTCCTACAAAATGGAGGAAACAACTGCCAGTGAATAAACAAAAATAGGAAAACTGAAGAGGTCAGAAGAACAAAATGAATAGGTGCCCCCTCGATTCATCAGATCAGATCTTCATCCACACTACGAACCAAATTTCCTGTAGCAAGGACTCCACATCTAGCTTTGACAACTTTTCCAATATATCAAGAATAATATTCAAGCAACTACAGTTACCGCTACAGAAAACATAGTATCAGAAAAACAAACTTAAGATATTCTAGCAATCAGCTTCAGAATATCATACAAGAGCACATGTAGGGACAGGACACTTCCTCTTTGGAAGAGGAGAAACTAATTAATATGGGTCGCGGCATAGAGGAACTACTGGCTTTTTCTGCATTCCTTGGTTACAGGCTTGATAGCATAATCAAACATAAATATGAAGTGAATCTGTGTTTTTACCATACTCCAAGTGTAATATAGGCATGCCATCTTTCACCAATGGAAAGAAAAATCTCTGGTATCTTGGAAAAAACACAGATTCAAACATAGATATGTCCCTCAACAAGTTATTATGCGCTTCAGCAGCAAGATTTTCGACTTCTTGATGGACTGCATTCGCGCTTTTCTCCGGTTTCATCCATGCTAATTTGTATTTTATTCAAAGAATCTGTGTTTTTTCCAGGATACAGAGATTTTTCTTTCCTATTGGTGACAGATGGCATGCCTATCTTACACTTGAAGTGTGGAAAAACTCATGTTAAAGAAGTCAGAACAAGACCATTCATTTTTTTGTACTTGTTATCCTGTTTTCGGCATCAGACAAAAATAGCATGCCGAATCTCACATTACAAGAGCTTAATTTAGGGTTTTCTTTAACTCTGTACAAGATCATCTTACATCGCTCTGTTCAGTTGAAAATCGAGACCGACTGCATCTGTTTCGCCACGGAAGTTTATATGGTTTTCTCAATTACCAGCGGCTCCAGTTTTTCTGCTTCAAGTTCATGATCCTGAGTTGACCAATTCCTCCTGCAAGTATCTGAACAGACACAGAATCAGAGAAAGTTGCAGATGGGCATTAATCAAACGTCCAATCAGAACTTAAGGTGTAAACAACATCTAACAAGTTAATCACCAAACTGGAAAAAAAATAATAATAATAATAAAAAATTATAATTTGGAGCAACCGAGACACTGTACTGTTTAGGACTGAGTGGAATTCCAAAACTAGGGTTCCGAGGACCCCTAATATTCTATTCTATATGTATCGCGGATGTGATTGTGATTGCGATTGCGCTGAAATTGGCTGCGAAAGCCAACGGGATATCATTATGAAGAACGCGATCAGAAATTTATCGGAATTCGGTCTCCGACCTTGGTTTTCTAGCGGATCGATACCTTTCGCTCTCATTTCTCCGATAGAGAAATCCGAGAGGGGAAAAAACCGTCGGAAAGCAAGAATAAACGAGAGGGAGTCGAAAGAGTGGAGTGGGGGGGCGCGGGAACTGCAAATTTGAAGAGGGAAGGAATAGTGGATTTGTGTATTCGCGGCGCGGGAAATGCGGATTTATAGGCGAAATAAAGAGGGAAGGCGGTGCAACGGATAGATTGCTTTATTTTGACGCAGACCCGGAATTGCCCCATAAGTCGGTCTAAATCTGGGCCGGCCCATAAAACATGAGCCCCATTGATAAATACCACAATTTGCTATTATTTAAAAACAATTAACATGATTCCAAAGATAAAGAAAAAACTTACAAGCTGTACAAAAAAATACTAGTAAATAAATAAAACCAAATTAACTTTTTGATTAATTACATTCAGAGTAAAAAATAATTATATATATATATGTAGTCTAAGATTACATTTTCTATGGCATATTTTTAATTTCTATTGCATTTGAAATGACTTGTATAGGAATTAATTGTAGCGAGAAGATGTACTAAAAACCCAATGCAATTTAGGGCATGTTCTTTAAGTTTTGGTTTTGGTTTAGTTTTGGTTTTAACAGTAAATTTAATTTATTATAATCAGTTTTTATCATTTCTAATACAACTTTTTACTATTCAATTATACATTTTTATATTTTTAATACACTTTTTACATTATAAAACTATTTTTCCAAAACCAAAACTCGAACCTTCCTAAAAGAACAGGCCCAGAGAATAAGTCATCTAGTGTTTATATGCACAAATAAACCTATTGCAGAAGTTGTGATTCTCCAATCTATGCAATTTGTAAATACTAAATATGACTTCAAAATAATAGGAGTCAAAGTTGACCAGTGAAATGATGAGGGGATAAGCTTCATGATCAAGGGAAAAACTGCCCGGATCACTAGCTAAGGCCTCTAAATGATCGTTCAGTGATAAAAGAGTCAAAAGTGCATATTGAGGCAATTAAGATATTTGCTTAGAACAGCCACACTTTCATCTTGAAAAAGTGCTTACGCTGAAAATGACCGATGTTAAGTCATTTATCAAAATTATGAGATGTAAAAATACACAAGTGTAAAGAACGATAAAAGCAATTAAGGTGTACGCTCGGTGGTTTCCCATCAATATGTCCCATGTCACAATATTCAACAAGTGGGATAAGAATTGATTTGTGGATTGATGGCCAACTGAATTTATGAAAACCGTTTGCTGCTTCTTCTTCTTCTTCTTTTTCTTTTACTTTGATCTATTTACTGTTTATGCGTTCATTTGGACTTTGAATTGACCCGTGATCCATCAACTACTACTACTTTTGAATTGTAGGATCTATCAAAATGATTCAAAGTATATCCAAAGTATCTCTTCTTTTTTTACGGAATAATCCATAAAAGTAGGGGTGTCAAACGGGCGGGTTGGGCGGGTATTAAATGGGTGTTAAGTTAATGGGTAATGGGTACCCATTATTCACTCAATTAATGGTTTTAACTCAAATGGGTAATGGGTAGCTATGGGTACCTATGGGTACCCATAATACCCATTATACAAAAATATAAAGCTTATTTAATAGTTTATTAATAAAAAAAATTTTAAATTTTTTTTAATTTCATTTTAATTTTTTTTAAAGTGAATTTTAATTCTTTGAATATATTCTAAAATTTGAAATATTAAATTTTATATACTTTTATATTTAATTGTATGTAATTTTTTTGTCGAAACAAAATTTTTAATTTTTTTTATATTTATATAAACTCGTGCATGCCCCGACACCAAAACTGGGCACAAGGCCCGAAATTGGGCCCGGGCCAAAACTGGGTCCGAGGCCCAAAACTGATCCCGAGGCCCAAAACTAGGCCCGCCCCGAAATCGGTCAAAAAATTAGGCCTGAACTGGGCTGGCCCGGCCCAAACCCGGCCCTAAACTCGAACGAATTTTAAATTAGTATTATAAGTAGGTAATTTAAAAATATTATAAAAAATAAATGGAAAAAAATAGTCTTAGAAAGCGAAATTAATTTCATAAGAGCCGGGCAAGCCTTGTTTAATAAAAAAGTAGTGCAGCAGCAGCAGCAAATTAAAAAATTAAAATCTTTATTTGCAATGATATAGCAATGACAAATTTCAAAATCGATCTGCCAAAATTTTTTTTAATACTTTTAAGGGTAATTGTGAATGGGTATTTTTGATACCCATGATGGGCGGGTTTTAAGGTACCCAATGGGCTACCCTAAATCCGGCCAATACATATTTAGCCCAAGCCCACCCAGCCCATTATTTTTTAAAGTGGGTTTTATTGGGTTAATACCCAATGAGTTTGGGTGGTTTTTGGGTTAGTGGATTTTTTTGCCACCCCTACATAAAAGTTTATCCTTATTCTATTCTGCAAGTGCATGAAATTAATGATTTCTTCTATTTTTTTTTTTTTATTGTGTTCGGGGAAATTTGAGTGAAATAAAATTTTGGTTGGGATGTGGAATAACATTTGTAGTAAAAAGAAGATTATTTGTAATGAAAAAAAAAAAAAAAAAAACTCGATTTGTTCCATTAGAATAGTCAGATTTCTAAATTTATGATTCTTAGTAATAAAATATACCCTTTATGATTCATTATAAGAATTCGATTTACAAAATGTAAAACTTATTATGCATTTCAATGTAATACCTAAAATAGCTCTTCCGCTAATGTCTTTACTTTCCAATTATGCGTTAATTACCAACTACACATTATTATAATAGTAAAGGCAGGAATAATAAAAAGTTTGAAAATGAACTTCTGTTGGAAGAAAAATAAAATTTGAAAGTAGACTATTCGGGTGAAACATATGGAGTAATAAAATTTGGATCACGTTTCCAAACAATGCCCTAGAGTCATGTTTGTTTGAGTGGGATGGGGTTGTCCTATTCAAAATTCCAAAGCCTAACGATAACATCATCAATCATGAACCACCAAAATGTTAAGGTAGATATCCAAACACTCCTCCCTTCCTCACAATTTTATTTATGCTAATATTCCTCAACAACTACTACTTCTTGGATTATACTACGTCGTATTCTACTTTGTGGTCAAATATTTATTTATTTATTTGAATATTAAACTCTCCCTTTCCTTCTTTATTTTTTATTTTCATTGTAATTTTTATAATACAATAAATATATAAGAATTATTTTGGCTTTTGGCCTTTGCGCGTACAAAAAGGTAGATATTGGTTGGAGTTGGGCTTTATTTATATTTATTTATGTTATGGCCCCTAAATATATTATTAATTATTTTTTGATGTGTGACTTTTAACTATTGGCACTTTTGGCATGGCTGTCGCGACAAGCTTGGGCAACACCGACATAATTAACAGAAAAAAGTAGGTTCATGAAAGTTGCTTTTCCATCGACAATTCTATTTTCTTTTCTTTTTTAAATCATTAATGCGGAGTATATTTTCGACAATACAACAATAATGTTGGATATTTTGGATCTCGCAACTTATTTAGCGGTCCTCCAAATTACGATTACATTGCATCTCATTTTCTCTGATTTCAATTAATGTATGTTGGATATTTTGACGGATTATTGTTGTCCGGTTCAAAATACGTCTCAAATCTACAACAATAAAACGTTAAATCGCATTTTATATTTTATAATATTTATAATTTGTACATTTTTGTAAAGTTAATAGTACGGGGATAACTAAAACTAATGAATGCTAGGAATAATATCTGTGCTGATTGGTCCATATCATTAAGTTTAAAAAGAAAAAAGAAAACTTCTAAGGGCTTGTTCTTTTTTATCGTTTTGAAAACGATTTTGAAAACAAGTTTTGGAAAATAGTTTTATAATATAAAAAGTGTATTGAAAATGTAAAAAGTATATGCTTAATAGTAAAAAGTTGTATTGAAAATGATAAAATATAATTAAAATATATTAAATTTACTGTTGAAACCAAAACCGTTTTCAAAATAGAACAAAAAGAACATGCCCTTAGAAAAGGGAAAGTGCCATTAGTCGTTACCTAATACCTAACCTCCTCCACACTCCAATCCAACTTCAATTCGGCAATAAATTTATATGTACTTTTTAGGCCTAAGTTTAAACACTATCCCAAACGAGCATCTAAAGAAACTAGATCCCAAACGTGCAAAACAAATTAGAAACAAAATTAGCCTCATGGTATATATGCTAAAACGAGAGAAGGACAAATAACCACCTCAACTATCTATTATTCGTGAAATGATGGATGCCATTCATCGCGCCCATACACCCTTTTGAAGGAATTTCAAGCCGGATATGATAGTCACTTTTCACCCGTTTATAAGCCAAGTTTTCTTTTTATATCGAAAGACTAAAATAGAGCGTCATAGCTTATACTTGCAAGCTAGTTTGTAAGAGTACTCAAAGAAATACTTATAGCCAGAACAACATATTTAGGAAAAAAATTCTTGCTATAAAATGTAAATTGATAGATGAAAAATATATAAAACATAAAGTAAAACAAAAGATAATATGTAGTTAGATGCGGTCGCTATAGTTAATAAATGATGATTGTTTGTTTGCATGAAAATTGAAGTGGAAATGATGGTTGGAATCATATGATTAAAGAAACTATAGCCGCTCAATGAATCGGTGCTTTGCTGTTTCTTTATTTAATCAATCAGCACTCTACTAGTAGTATACAATTTACAAAGTGAGAGTGACGAGTGACGATTGCTACTACACTAGCAGCCTTCAAATTAATTCAAATACAATAAAGGAAATGAAAACGGCAGCATCTCAAATTCGAAAATAGATAAATTTATCATTAAATAAATATTAGATTGCCTCGTCTATTTCCATTCCTGCGCGCCAAATGCAACCTTAATGAGTTACAAGTCATTTACGCTTTATTTTTTGTTATATTCAAATAAATATTTTACCTCTTTTAATCATAATCAATTTCAGGAAATTATAAAATAACAATCTTGTCTCAATTAAACGTTAGGTCACACGTATTATAGTTGTATGTATTTTAATATTAATTTAAAATTCATGATTAATTTTATTATTTATGTAGTACTTTTTTAACTTTAACTAATAGTCAAGTGAGATAAAATGTATACCTAACATGATAAATTTAAAGAAAAAAAACAACAATTCTCGAAAACACGGTCACTAAATTTAACTTTAGATACATTATTAATGTAATTGTATAAGTTTTAGTACGAATAATTGAATAATTTTTTTAACGAAACGTGTCTAAATAAGCCTACAAAGAGAACGACTCAATGCAAGCAAAGCAATTTAAGTGTGACATGGACGTCCATCCCCAAGGGGCCACCGCCACCGCCACCCCCAAATGGGCACGCACGCGTTTCAATCGTCCTTGGTCCTCTTTACTCCTCCAAGTTTTCTACTAATTAATTACTACGAGCTTGTTCTTTTTCATCGTTTTGAAAACGATTTTGAAAACAAATTTTAAAAAATAGTTTTATAATGTAAAAAGTGTATTGAAAATGTAAAAAATAGATGCTGAATAGTAAAAAGTTGTATTGAAAATGATGAAATATGATTAAAATATATTAAATTGAAACCAAAACCGTTTTCAAAACAGAACAAAAAGAACAAGCCCTACATAGTTTTATATGAATATAAAATAGGAATTTATTAAATGCAGAAACTATTTTACTATTAACAATATTATTTTAAGATTCTAGTGAGTAAACATATATAAACTTTACTTGTGTTATATATAATATTTTTTAAGAAAAAAATAAAAGAGATGGAAAAGATTGTGATTAGGGTTGACAATCTATGACACGGTACGAAACATGATATGGTATTAACAGATTAGGGTTGAGTTTTAATGGGTTTGCGAGTTATATGGGTTGATTTGATTAATATGAATAATTAAACGGGTAAAGTTAGGGTTGGCAAAATTGACACGTGAACCCACCAACCCGAACCTGATACGAGAAATTTATACTACAACACGGAAACACAACACAAACATGAAATGTTCGCGGGTTAAATGAGTCGACACGAATAACACGATTAATTAAATGAGTAACGTTAGGGTTGAAGGGTGTCGACACGGAAACTCACCAACCCAAACACGGCACGAATTACCACCCCTAATTGTGACAACCTCTACGCTTTTTTTTAATAATTTTTTTAAGGTATAGTTAAAGGTGATAACTCTTTTGATGAGTATATCGATATTTTTGTACTTTTAACTCTTCGATTTTTTAAAATAGTTACTGCATCTAGTAAAATAATTATAAAAACAACGTGCCCTAAAAATACTACATCTGTTGCACTCTGCCGGGAAAAAAAAAAATACAAGAGTTTCTTTTAGTCGAATGACTTGATTTATATCCGCCGTTCATGGTATTGCTTTACTTAATTTGTTTTAGTTTCGGTTTTGTCATTTGTGCCTAAAATAGTAAAATCCCCTTTATTTATATGCTTTTTTTGCTTTCGGCAAAAGTAAGAAAAACAAAACAAAACAAAACAAAACTGTCGTAATCGAAAAAGTTGCATATTTTCCATATGCCCAAATATATACCCAAACCTTTTATGTCCACATTGAATTATTATGATTATATCAGGAAATCACTTAACTAAAATATTATATTTGCTCATTTTCAAATAGTAAAGCAATGTAATTTTGAGTTTAAACTTTTTTATTTTACTAAAAATTTTGAAGTAAAACGACATTGTTTTAAAGTAAACTGAATCGTTTCATCAACATGGATAAGATCTCATCTAACTACATTTAATAACCTAATTAATTAACTGATGTTGGTTGAATTAATTGAGTGACTCAATAGATTCGGGAAAGGATGTTACGTTTGTGGTTTTTAATTATTTCCTTCTTTTTTCTTTTTTTTTTATTCCGTGAGAATATAATATTCATATTGATCATAATTAGAAATAGGAAAAAAAACAAAGGCGAAAAGAATTTGATTTGAGCACAATATCCTATTGGCTTGATTTTAACGCTTTGTTCTATGATTAAAATTTTTCAATTTTTTTAAATGATGGAAATTAAATAAAATAAGTTTTCTCTATAAATTCAGTGTATGATGCATCATTTTGAAAAGAAAAATTATCTTTTGAAAAATGTGGCCTTGAGTTGCCAAGTCCAAAATATGTTTGGAATATCTCACTTTTATAATATAATGTGTTTTAAAATATTATTTGGCATTGGGCCGAACCACCATTGGATCGCCTCATGCCACCACTTATGAATAGTAACATACATGTCTTAAAATGTAGTTTAGAATAACATCTCAAAATAGATATTTGAAATGTGTTTTAAAACATATTCAAAACATGTTTTCAGAATGAATTCCATATATGGCCGTATATTTTGGAAAAGTACATTACAATTACACCATTTTATGAATTGTTTATATTAGAAAACAAAGTATGTATACCGTAAATCAATAACAACAATTGGATCTAAGGGCTTGTTCTTTTTGTTCTGTTTTGAAAACGGTTTTGGTTTCAACAGTAAATTTAATATATTTTAATCATATTTCATCATTTTCAAATACAACTTTTTACTATTCAGCATCTACTTTTTACATTTTTAATACACTTTTTACATTATAAAACTATTTTTTAAAACTTATTTTCAAAATCGTTTTCAAAACGATGAAAAAGAACAGGCCCTAATTCAATGACTAAAAAAAATAGGATCTAAATTTATGGAAAAATAATGCAATTTATTCCCTTATAAATGCGGTTGAGGCAGCGAATTCTTATTGGCCAACTTAAACCCTAGAATGTAATTAAAACAAAGAACTACACCATAAAAACTTCCAAACTATAGTTTTGTTACCAAACTATAAAGCTATTGGATAATAACCTAAGCAATAAAATTGATAATTAATGTATCGAGACCATTATTCAATAGTTGAATATTCCATAATGAGATTATAATTTTTTTCTATAAATTGTATGAGTTATTTTTAATGCATTTAAAGTTATAGAAGTATTTTGTAAATATATTAAAAAAATCAAGGGTTAATATAATTGGCCCTTAATAAAAAATTGTTGGTTGTGTTAGGCGGCATCCATGTCATACATAGTATAGAATCTGATATTTTATTTACCGTAATACGAATACCACTTGTACTGCCATTCCCCTCTGTTTCTCTCTCTCGAATCCTCTTCTTGCTTTTTTATCTCCTCTCTCGTCCATTGCAATTTCGTCAGAAAAATTCGATGAAATCTATATAAATATCCGCCATTGTTTGTGTTTCGTGCCGTTCATTCATACCCCACCAACATTGTCGTCTGTACAACCACAAGAAAATCACAAAACCTTTACAATATTTATCTTAAATTCTTTCCTGGGTTCAAGATTTTCTTCCATTGTTGCCTTGCTCCCTCTACAATCCATTCATCCGGGTCGTTCTCTATATTCGGGTTTTGGGAGTTTCTTGGATTCGTTTTCTTTGCGCGGAAAATCATTAGTATTACTGCTTAGTTGTTTGCACATTGTGCTGTAATGGGAAGGAGGAATAGAGGGTTAACCAGCAGGGGGAGGGTGTCCCGGATTGGAAGCTATGCTATAGCGTCCTCCGTTGCCGATCCCACTTGTATTTCTTGCACCACCTTTAATATCCTGGCTCCTATTTATAAGCGCCTCAATCCTGAGGTAAACCTTTAATTCTTTAATTCTTCCTACGTTGTTGTTGGTTTTCTGTTTTGAATTTGATGTTGATTGAGTTGCTGGGATTATGGTGGAGGGAAGAACAGGACCAGAGTATCAGGGAAAGCGAGATCAGGGCTAATTGGTTGAATCGTAATAATTCAATATTGGACTGGCTGTTGGAGGAAGGATCTTCCATTATTTGTCTTCAGGTAATCTCCCAGTTCTTCTTCTTTCCGCATTTATAATATCTCTGTTTTATGATCTATGGCGTTTGATAATGATGATCACTGAAACCCTTTTCTTTCTTTTCGTTAAGGAATTTTGGGTTGGTAATGAAGAGCTTGTGAATATTTATAACAAGAGGCTTGGAGATGCGGGCTACACTGTATTCAAATTGGCCCGGACCAACAACCGCGGCGACGGTATGATTTACTGTTTCTTTCTCTCTTTTCATGGTTCTGTCGATGATGATAAACTGAAATCATTGTTCTCCTACCTTTCTGCACTGTGTGGAATATTATATATGGTTTTGCAATTTCGTTTTTTACAATCTGGCCAAGATTCCCAACGCGGCCTGCTTTCTGCGCCCCCACTATTAAGTATTCTAACTTATTTTTTCCTCTTAGTTGTTGTTGTTGTTGTTGTTGTTGTTGGTGTTGTTGTTGTTTTTGACTTGAGCACTTATTAGTTGAGTGGAGGGTCCGAAAGTGTAAGAAAAAGATGAGTATTCTAAGTATTTGTGGACAGAATCTTTCTCTTTGACATGTTTCCGTGTCTTGTTGAATTTGACAGGCTTGTTGACTGCTGTACATAAGGATATATTTAGGGTGATAAACCATCGAGAGTTGCTATTTAATGACTTCGGAGACCGAGTTGCTCAGCTGTTACATGTGGAACTCATTGCTCCTTTCTCATCGTGCCGGAGTAGTTATGTCCGGCAAGAGATTCTTATTGTCAACACTCACTTGTTGTTTCCGCACAATTCAAGTTTGTGTCTCGAGAGACTGCGGCAGGTTTGTTATAGTCTCTGCTGGATCCTTAGCTTGCACTTTGCTAGTTTTCTAATGGCTTTGTTACCTCAGATCATTGGCTGACTCCACATTTTGGACTTTTGTTTGCCGTGTATTGTTAGGTGTACAAAATATTGCAATATGTGGAATCTTATCAAAAGGAATACGAGCTTAATCCCCTGCCTATTATCCTTTGCGGGTAACACTCTTATTACTTTGTTTTGCTTATAAGTACACTGTTTGAATATACTCATTGCCAATATAACTGGTAACTTTTGCCTTTCAGTGATTGGAATGGAAGCAAGAAAGGTCATGTTTACAAGTTCCTTAGATCACAGGGATTTGTTTCATCATATGATACTGCCCATCAGTATGCTGATCATGATGCACACAAGGTTATTACACTCTTTTGATCGATAATTCTAATTGGTTTATGCCTTTTTCATTCCCTTATCTGATGTATTGTTTTTGTGCAGTGGGTAAGCCATCGTAATCATCGTGGCAATATCTGCGGTGTAGATTTCATATGGCTTCTCAATCCTAACAGATACCGGAAATTACTCAAAACAAGTTGGAGTGAAGCTGTTTTCGGTATGTTCAAGGTGAGAAAATTTGTCTAGTTTTATTATTTCCAGGCTGTTAATTGTTCTAGTATCAGTTATTGGTTTGGAACTTTCGATGCCTTAGTTTTCTTATGGAATGTTAAATAACTGCGCTTTTACAATTGGCTGCAGATGCTATGGCATTGGATGTTGTAAGTTGTTTTGTTTTCTTTGTCCCCTGTTTTCTCCAACTTACCATATCACCAGCACTTTGGGGCAACCAAAAATTGAGATTTGCATGTACGCTAAGGAGATGTCTTGGTGTTCCTTCATATGGGCTGTCTTGATTTTGTTTCATTACACAATTGATGATACCGATACGTGAATTTGAAAATTTGGTTTCTTCGTATGCTTTCGGAATATTATCCCTGAGCGACAGTTCTCTTAATTTTCTCTTTGGTGGTAAATGTGGATATGGATGAAGTTTTATTTTCTTAGCATGTTTTTGCTGCTTCTGTATGTTTTAAATAACAAAAGTGTGTTCTTTCATGCAATATCTATTGATTTAGTCCATAATCGATGATGAAAATGAGTAATTCAGTATTCAACTGTTAAAATGGCCTCACCATGGAGAAGAGGATGCCATATCTTGGTGCGCTAATTGTGTTGCATGAAGTGATGTTGCTGTTCTGCATTTAACAGGATGCACTTGATTTGGATCTCCCCTGAATTTTTAGAAATCTTATGTTCATTAGTTCACTTTTGGCCGCACTGATTTTTTCCCCCCCCCCCCCCCCCCCCCCCCCCCTTTCCCTATCAATAGTTTCTGTTTTGCTTTTATACTTTTTTCCCTCCTTTTTACTTTCAATTATTGATGCATTTTCTTTTCACGCTTTCAGTATCAGCTTCGACAAGCCTCATTGACACAGAAGGATGCATTCGCTTTTTTGAAGGCAGATAGTGATGGTGATTACATTACTTACACTGGATTTTGTGAAGCATTGCGTCAGGTATAAGGAATTTTGGAATCAATCAAAGAAATCCGAACTCTTTTTGAGGAACTTATCATTTTCATTTTATATTCTTAACTTAGGCTTCTTCTCAAGTATGATCTGCGTGCTAACTATTTTGTTGGGTATTCTTCAGCTCAAATTGGTTGGCCATTGCTATGGACTAAGCATAGAGGAGGCAAAGGATCTGTGGGTGCAAGCTGACATTGATGGAAACGGTGTTCTAGATTTCGAAGAATTTGAGGTACGAATGTTACCCGGACGTTAATAGACTTGTGCCTACGTAAATGATGGAGTATTCGACAATTTTTACCTTTCAAATTACATGTGTGGGATGTAGCATTTCACCATAGTATGATTGTTGATGTTTTGATTTATGAAACTGGCAGCAGCGCATCTGGAACCCTTCCTGGTCAGAGTGTGGAGATGAGGCAAGCAAGGATGCATGTGACGATGTCGCCAATGGCACGGAGCAAACGATCGGGTTCAGTGTGAAGAATGCAGTTCTTTTCCCTCCAGAAGTGGAGAAAGGGATGTGGCCTGAAGACTATTCCCTCTCCGATCACGCCCGACTTACAGTGGTTTTCTCACCTGTAAGAATGCCGTGTTCACGCCTCACATGCTGACAGTTGCAAAGACTTTGTTGCGTCTCATATGTGATGATCCAAGGAAAAGGGAAAGCTCCAAAGGGTTGGTTGTTGTACACAAACAATCCGAGGTTGTGCAAACTCGACGAAGATCATTCCATTCCTCCGGGGCCAAAAGGCATAAAAGTTGCCGGTGGATTTCATCCTGCTGTGGCTCTCTGGACCATCGGAGAGCTGCGCTGTGCTGCGACTCTGAAAGGAGAGCAGGATTCTAACACCGAGCAAGCGTGCCCGTGTGGGCGGAGCAACTGGCAACAGTGAGCTTGGGAAATTTCCTGCTGGTTTTAGATGAATCGTGCCTTATATAACAGCATTTCGTAGTTTAGATGGTTAAACATTTAGCGGACGGCCATTTTGCAATTCTTCTTTACTATATGCATTGTGCATTATTATATAACTTGGGTAAAGAAAGCAAAGTTGTAAACACCTGCAATTTGGTCTTCTACAGCATACTCTTGCAGTTTGTTTTTTTAACATTTTTAACACATTAAGGCCACTCTGAAACCTTCCCTGTGGCCATGGATTAAATTTTGGTTACCTGGCTTACAAGGAATGTAACTGTAACTATGAAGTCGTTTGTGTCAGCTTACGCTCGGTAGTCGTATCAGCTTACATCCTAATCCCGTTCATGAAAGGAATTTATATGCAAAGATGATTTCGCCTTTCTTCGGCCCATCAACAAGTCTCTCGTAAGGCCCATGCGTCAAAAAAGCCCACCTAAATTTGGGAAAGGAAGCAATAGAACATTCTAACAAAAATTGTTACTAACGTACAAACCATTGTTTTGTCTAATTGTTTATTTATTTATTTTTTGGGAAATAAATAAATAAAAGTCTCATTACCATGCAGTGGTACACGTGTAATCTATAAACGATACTTTTTGAAGTAGAATTTAATATTTTTACTACATTACTTATGGTAATTTTTGCGTATTTACTAATGGAAAACGAATAACTACAAATTTCTAGTCAATTGTTTTAAATGAACTTCAACTACTACCCAATATTTTCTCATCTTTCTTCCTAAATAGTAAACTGTAAAATTAATTAACATCGTACGCCACGTGGAATTTACAGAAAGGAAAGATAAAGCAAAAGATGACTGCACTTCGCCGACGTGGAAACTCCCAACTGGCCCATTGACTAATTCCACATCTAAGCTTGCTCGTTAAGTTTCAGCTACACAATGAAAATAGTCCAAATACCAATCCTACCCCTAATCCATAATAGTACTATTAATACTCCCAAAACGTCAAAAACACTAGCAGACTACAGATGGCAATATCGAAATTAACTCCAAAAACCACGTCCGAATCTTCCCATAGATTTCCTCACGCGGTATATACACAGAACCAGAACCACCAAATCTTGAAAAGACGCGGTCCCACACACACTACTTTATTCATAACTCTCATTTGATCAGATTATCGTAATAGTGTAAAATTATTGCAATGACTTTCTCAGTAGTTTCTCTCTTCTTCCCCTCCTTCTTATATAGTGATAACCCAAAAAAAAGTGACGCTCCAATTTTAATTTTTGCTTTTTAGCTTTTTCGCTTTCGCTTTCGTCAGTTTCGGTTTCCCCTTCTTCTTCACCTTTTAGGGATTTGGATTTGGATTTCGGTTCGCATCTCTCGCTAATTTTTGTGGATTTTTCTCTCTGTTGAGTTCGTTTTGATTCGTACTAGTTTCGGTTGTGTGTATGGCGGTTTTTCCGGCGAAATCTCTGCCGGTGGGCTACCGGTTCCGCCCGACGGACGAGGAGCTCATCGCTCACTACCTCAGGCTCAAAATCAACGGTTTTGAGAAGGAAGTCAGTATTATTCGGGAAGTCGATATTTGCAAATTGGAACCCTGGGACTTACCTGGTACAGTCGGTTTTTACAATTTAGCTTTATTTTCTCCTACTTTTTCGCACCCCCGAGATATTTGTTAGGGTTTTGCTGTAGTTGTCTTTCGATTTTGATGCTTAATTTAGCAGTTTCCTTTATTATTTTAGCTGTTTTAGTAATTGTGAAAGGTAGGTTGCATGTATGGGAAATGATTGAACTGATTTGGACAGATAATCTTCGAACGCATACGCCATTGTTACAAAGTTGCAATTTTTTCTAGGGATTTTGACATTTCTTCATCTCATTATATGCCGTGAATTTAAATGCTTTTTTATGTGAGAAGTGTGGAAGTGTGGCAGGTGGTGTGATCACCATTTTGTATATAGAAGCATATTTTACATACATGTGTGCTTCCATTAGTTAAACTCGGTTGATGCATGCTTATTAGGGTTTCATTCTAGGAGTTTGGAAAAGGCTTTTTTTTTTTTTTTTTTGGTTTTGTTTTGGCTTAATGTGTTTGCTTGATCCATTACAGATATGTCTCTGGTGGAGTCTTATGACAACGAGTGGTTCTTCTTCTGCCCTAAGGATCGCAAGTATCAGAATGGTCAGAGGCTGAATCGGGCTACGGTCAAGGGGTATTGGAAGGCTACTGGAAAAGATCGGAATATCACTACTAGGAAAGGAGCAAAGATTGGGATGAAAAAGACTTTGGTCTTTTATGCTGGTCGTGCTCCGGATGGCAAGAGAACTAATTGGGTTATACATGAATATCGTGCTACTGAGAAGGAACTTGATGGCACCCATCCTGGGCAGGTTCGCACTCTTTCACCCGACTTTCTTAACTTTGCATCTCAAACTGAGTTACATGACTGTATCTTGACATTGCTATTGTTATGGATTGTTTTCTGAAAATAATTGTGACTTCTTGCTGTTGATGATGCAACACTTGATATATTCTATGACTTCAAATATTCCCTTTTTTTAAATTTTTTTTTTATTTTAACATTTCAAGATTGCACAAATGGTATCTTAAATTTTGTTGCATTGCTAAAGCGCTAGGGTGAAGTAAATTTTTGTTGCATTGCTCTCAAACAGTTTCCTTTTGCAGGGTGCCTTTGTACTCTGCCGTCTATTTAAGAAACAAGACTTGAAGCAAGAGGAGAATGTTGAAGGTTCAAACTGCGATGAAGCTGAACAAAATATTCCTTCTCCAAGCATTGCTAAATCACCACTTGTGAATGGAAATTCAGAGCCTTTAACTCCAGTACTGGGATGCCAAGGTGAAAGTCAGCCTCCAAGAACAGAAACTTCTCCTGCTAAAGCTCCTGAGGAAGCAACTGTACTCAATTCTTTACCCATTAATTATCCAAATGAGAGTTGGGATGGAATGCAAGATCAAGTTTTGAACCCATCCTGTATTCCAGTGAGTTGGTAACTTTAACTGACTGAGTGATAGCCTTTTGCTTTCATTTATATGTTTTCTTTGAATACTTCTGTGGATATTGCTTAACTTTGTTGTGTCATGCTTCAGGCTGATCCAGAACTAATAGAATCCCTGAGGGACATTTTTGATGACCCTCCACTGGAGGCCTTGGACTGGAAAATGTTCTCACCGCTGCATTCTCAGGTTCAGGTGGAGCTTGGATCTAATTATCTTTTCAATCCAGTCACCAGTGACTTCACCAACGGCAACCAAGAAAGAAGCATTCCATTTCAATATGGGACAAATACTCCTGATTTTACGAAGTTCCTGAACTCATTGCTGGTCAGCTCTGATGAATACTCACCTGAAGACTCCAGCATGAATGCAATTTCAACTGTTGAAAGTGGAAGCCCAGAAGTTGTTAATACGCATAAATCTTTTGCTAAGGATAATGGATCCTGTAGTGAATCTGAAGCAGAAGTTACACAGGGACAGGTAAACAAAACTCTAAAAAGATACTATACTTGAACTTTCACGTTAAGTTGTTTAAGATCGATAGAAGTTTTCAAATCTTAATCCCAAGTTCTAACTGATCTTTGCAAATTATGAATCTGGCTGTGTTTTTTGCAGATTGATTCGTTCTTTTTTGAAGGAGACTTTGTTACACCAAATATTGTGCAAGCGGATATCCTTCAAGGCTCAGGACATCAATCTTTGCCGATGGCAGCTATGCCGGATGGTGGTTACAGAACCTACGTCAGCAGTGATAACCAAGGGAGGAATTTGAGTACAATGGAAATAAATAACGGTGGATTAAACGCATATTCTGGTGTTCGTAATGTTAATCCAGTCCCTGGCTTATTTGCTGCTGAAGTTCCTTGCGCTCAGAACAATGTCTCAGGCAATGGCGGTGCTTCTGGTACTGGAATCACAATAAGGCCTCGCCACCAGGGACAGAATCGATATACGAACCAAGAGTTTGTAGCACATGGGACTGCCCCAAGAAGAATCCGACTTCAGAAGAAACTTCAAATTGGACCTGTGCAGTGCGGCATGGCTAAAGAATCACCTCGTAGTGAAAAACCAGAATCTGCAGTCACCGAGGTAAACTTCTTATCTTTTTTGCAGCTGGTTAGAGTTAGTTTTCAGTTTTGTTAACTTTTTTTTTCGGGTAATTGTGCAGGATGAAAAAGATTCTAAGGTTACTGATGCTACTGATTTGGAGGAGTTGCCTAAACCAAATGAGGGAGAAACTAGTATGGTTTCGAGGGATATGTTGGCGACTTCTCTGAAAAATATCATCACCAGTCCTACCAGGAAAACAGCATTGCTCGTAAATCCATCGAACGTGTACGTGCCTAAGTTGGTTGTGGTAATCAGCTTGCTGTTTGTCTTCATCAGCATCAGCATATGGGGTTCCTATAGAGTTGTTGAGGTATAGGAAGATAAGAAGAGCAGGTTTTAGTAAATTAGAGTCCAGAATCCCATGAACAATGGTTTCGTATTTATGTAAACATGCGGGGATTTTTTTACTTCCATTTTCTCTTGTTTTTGTATAAACTAGTTGGAGTTGGAGTTGTAGCTGACTTTGAAATGGTAGCATATTTATATATATAATAATGAGACTGGAATAGGTAGATATTGTATATAAATCCTCTTTTGCACGGGAAGAGTTCTTTTGTCAGAAGCACACTTCCCGTGCATGACTTGCCTTAAATTTTTAGTTATCGCTAATTTCTCCATGTTTTTGGTTCAGTTAAAGCTCTGTAAAAGATTTGAAAAACAAACAGGCAGCTTCAATCAGATCTAAAAACTTAAAAAAAAAAAAAAAAAAAAAATTATATTGCGTTTAAATTGTGCAGCCTTATGGTGGTATTTGTGGTAAGAGTTTTTTAGAACCTGTGCAGTCGTTTGGTAGTATTTGTGTTAGAGTTTCTTATAATCTGTGCATTTTTTAGGTGGTATTTGTGTTAGAGTTTCTTATAACCTGTGCAGCCTTTTGGTGTTATTTGTGTTAGAGTTCCTTATATTCCGTGCAAACTTTTGGTGATAATTGTGTTAGAGTTCCTTATATCCCGCAGTCTTTTGGTGGTATTTGTGTTAGAGTTCCTTATTTCCCGAATGAGTACTTTTCAACATTGAGACGTCAACTTCTATTGGATTCTTCATTCCGATCTTCTTTTCTTCCATTTCTTGAAAAGAAACCATCGGATCCAAAGCTTAACTCGAAGAAATAACAGTCTGTAGAGAAGATATTCATGTTTTCAGTGGTCAAACCTTTATCCACTCTGGTGGTGGTACTAGTCCTTTTCTGGGTCAGTTTCTTGGCGGTGGCAGTTCTGGGCAAGTATGATGAAGAATATTCAAATGAGATTCTAAAGTCAGCAAATAGGGATAAAGATTGGTTGGTTTCCATAAGAAGGAAAATCCATGAAAACCCAGAACTTAGATTCGAAGAACACAGCACCAGTGCTCTTATCCGCAGTGAGCTCGACAAACTGGGAATTTCTTATGAATATCCTTTCGCTAAGACTGGAATTGTTGCCCAAATTGGCTCTGGTTCTTCTTCTTCCCTTGTTGTTGCCCTAAGAGCGGACATGGATGCCCTCCCTTTGCAGGTATTCTTTAATCAATTCGTCTCTATTCTGTTCTTTGATTAAAAGTTTGAGCTGTGGAATTGTGAAAATTACCATTTTTTGAAATAAAATCTTTTAACTAAAGAAACACCTTTATATTTTACAAAATTTAAAATTTAAATTCACTCATATCTTTTTAAAAAATAACACAACCATTACACTTTTTTTCCACTCTTGCACAACTTCTTAAGAAAAATTTCCCTCCAATTTTTTTCCCCTCCCAAACCAACCATTTCCCAGTTTGGTCACTAAAAGAACAGATACCCTTGTAGGAGCTAGTTGATTGGGAGCACAAGAGTAAAGTGGATGGAAAGATGCATGGATGTGGGCATGATGCCCACACCACAATGCTTCTTGGGGCTGCCAAGTTACTCCATGAACGGAAGGACAATCTCAAGGTCAGCTTACTATTTCAGTGTCTTACTCGGAATGTTCGTTAACGAATGGTTTTGAAAACATGTTTTTAGAAAATAATTTAATAATATAAAAAAGTGTAGTTGTATGATAAAAAGTTGTAAGAAATGATGAAAAATATTTCTCTATCTGTTTTGAAATATAAGGCATTTTAACTTTTTACACATGCATTAGGAAGGGTTCAAAATGACTACCAAAACTTTTTATTAATAGCATGTCATGTGAGATATGAAAAGCAGGTGTAATAAATAACCAGAATGACTTATATTTTGAAATAAAGTTGAAAAAGTAAAATGACTTATATTTTGAAACGAGAGGAGTGTAATATATTAAATTTACTGTTGAAACAAAAACAAAAACATTGAAAACGAACCGGGCTGAAATAAACCAATTTGGGGAAAGTAATTAGTAATAGTCTGATTGGTGTTCCTTGGAGGGGAGTTTTCAAGTTGCAGCAACAGCAAGGAGGCTGTTAGGTCTGGCTAGCTGCCTTGAAAAAGTTCTTGCGATTGATTTATTCAGTTTTAGACGCATTTTCACTTCCATTAACAAAACTAGCAGTGAGGGTGATGGAAGTCTACGCAGATATTTGTCCCTATTGCGATGAAAATTTTATTCTGCTTTGCCGTATACTTTTTGAATGCATAAGCTTGCAATAATTGAAAGAGAAGAGCCACTTTGATGATATCCCTCTTCGTTTTGGAGAATAACAGTTGTCTTGCAGCTTTCATGTATCTCTTCTCTGATGATATCAACTAGATATTCCTGTAGTGTTTATATATCGTTGTTCTATCTAATTCTTGACCGAGGTCTGTCATCAAGATGGTTAAAATGATTCAATCTGAGTTTTGTTTGTCGAAGGGTACCGTGAGACTTCTTTTCCAACCTGCCGAGGAGGGAGGAGCTGGTGCAGCACACATGATAAAGGAAGGTGCGCTTGGTAATGCAAAAGCAATATTTGGAATGCACATTGGCTCTGAATATCCTACAGGGAGCATTGCAAGTAGATCAGGACCTGTTTTAGCTGCTACGAGTTTCTTTGAAGCAAGAATTGAAGGAACGGGTGGACATGCCGGGATACCTCATAACTCTGTGGATCCAATCCTTGCAGCATCATCGGTCATTTTAGCGCTGCAGCACATTACCTCCAGGGAAGTGGATCCTCTTGAAAGTCAAGTACGTCGGCTCACATTCAAGATTTCATTTCTTTTTCAATTCCCTTGTAGCTTGTACTTCTTGTTTCATGTTTCTCTAATACCTTCGATTTAAAATGTTTATCGCCAAGTTCTCGGAGCCAATCTGAAAGCTAAAATTTCGATGTTTTGTTGTAGGTGCTTTCTGTCACTTTTGTCAGAGGTGGATCAGCGCTGAATGTGATTCCACCCCATGTTGAACTAGGAGGAACTCTCAGAAGTTTGACCACTGAAGGCTTGCATAGACTCCAGACAAGGGTGAAAGAGGTAAAATTCTTACTTCACTTTTCTAGGTCTTGAATTGAAAGCTACAAGAGTTACAGCTGTGAGAATCAATGATACATCAACTGTGACTATCCCTATTATTAATGTGTGCTTGTGTCTGCAACTGTTAAATTAATTCTTCAATGTTAAGATTGGTATAAATATGATCTAACGGCTTGCGCTGGATTCATTGGAGGGAGATCAGATCTTCAATCTGCCCTACTCCTGTTTTCCATGTCTACCTTCTCACGATAGAGAAGTGGGTCCCACCCATCATTGTAAGTGCGTAGACAGGGAAGACAGAAATAGAGCAGACGAAAGATATGATCTTCCATTGTACTACTACTGTGCCATTTACTCTGTCATCATGCTCTGTCATCATGTATCCTGTTTTTTTACCCGATCAAACACATAGCAGAGATTCTGTCAGCGCGTAGAATCTTGCTCTACAGATTCTCTTTGAGATGTTACATTAATCCCGATGATATCTGGGCATGAACTCGTGGAATTAAAGTCTGCTAAATATGTGAGTGATGATTGATCTTGCAGGTTATTGAGAAACAGGCTATGGTACACAGATGTAATGCAAATGTTGACCTAAAACTGGAAGACACAGACTTCATACCATATCCTGCTTGTACAAATGATGACAGCTTACACCACCATGTACTGAGAGTTGGCGAACTCCTACTCGGTCCGGCGAATGTAGGAGAAGGAGTAAAGGTTATGGCCGGTGAAGACTTCGCGTTCTATCAACAGCTGATCCCCGGAGTGATGTTCAGCATCGGAATCAGAAATGAGACCGCCGGCTCTGTTCATTCGCCTCACTCGCCCTACTTCTTCCTCGACGAGGGTGTCTTGCCGATTGGTGCAGCTTTACATACTGCTATTGCAGAAACATATTTGAATGGAGGCCTCTGAGAAGTCCTTGTGTCTTCTTTCTTAACATTATATATATATGAATTGGCAATTTTAACATGGTTTGCTTCAATTCTTTTCTTATTTTCTCCAAGCATATACAGAGGTCTGAGATTGGAAGAATGAATCCTGCGTCTTAAAACTATCAGAAAATTTGAGAACTAACTTCATTCACTAAAACCAAAATGTAATAAACTACTTCTCTTCCGTTAAAAGAATCCACTTTGTAATATTGAAAATAGTATTACAAAGTGGACTCTTCGGATGTAACGGAAAGTGTATATATATTTTTACATACCCACATGAATGGGTACAAAACTCTCCTCCCTAATTCTAACTGTTTTTTGGATCTTTCATTATTTTCTTTCTCCATCTTCTGTAAGCGTATGATGTGTGGAATAAATTTCTATTTATTTTTTAAATCTATTTCATTGAATTTTTTTTTTCTTTTTCGCTGCATGAATTTACGTGTAAAAGGTGACTGATTTAAAAGACGCATATCCAATACAACATTTGATCTTCAACAAAGATAGATAACTATCGACTTCGAGTATCAACCAACACCAGTGACCATATTATTTATTTATTTATAGGATTCGGTGCTTTAGTTCTGGTATGATCGTATCCAAGAAAAGAGAAACTCTTGAAACTAGTGACCAAACGTTTAAGAACAAACAAAGAGTTCAAATTGAACAAGCTAGTAGGGTTCCTTTACAGGAAATATAGAATTCGTCTAGTCACGATTGACATTTATTTTTCTTTGACAACTTTTCACCAACTTTGCAGTACCTATATTCAACACGCACGGCACACTATATAACTATCGGGGACTTGCACTTACACAACGTGTGCGCACCATGTTACACCACGTCAAGGACTATAGGAAATATATATATATAAAAGTATTACATGCATGGTGTTGGTGTGCGTCTAATCAAATTAGGTCAACCTAACAAGATTATGATGGTAATTAAAATGTGTGGACTGCTTTAATTATTTCTCTTCCTTTCTTTCTTTCTTTATTTCTTGATGTTGTGGTTCGTGATGAACGTACTCTACTTTTTACCAAACAATTTAAGGCCACAAATTCATCAAATTAATACTACAATCCACAACCAATTCTAGATTTATCACTGGGATCGGATTTTGTCAAAATCATTACTAAAGATTACGACAATCAATGTCTATAATCAATGGATTCATGTAGAACAAATTAATGTTATTTGTCGATTTTTCTTGCATTTTTTGGTGAAACAATCGAACAAAGGGTTGATGAGCACATGCATGCATAGATGCAATGCCTTACAAATTTATCTTTTATTTTTTTTAATTATAAAATTTTTAATTTAAATCCAAATTTATTAATTATATATTTATTTGTAATCGTCTAAAACGTCTTTTATTCTGAATACGTACGTAAATGTAAATGGTCCCTTGATTCCTCTGAAATTATGAATCATATCATCCGAGGCTTGAGAAATGAGAATTGAGAGATGGATATATAACTTTGAAATAGGGTTTCCATATTGAACTTTTTACGGACAAATTTGTAGGAAGCTGAGTCATCTCCTTTGCTTGCTTAACCATCCATGATTTGGATTTGCACTCACATTAGCCTACAAAGACAAAAAGTACCTAAATTATTATTTATAGCTTAATTTGGAGTCCCTCCATTTGAATTTTGAAGAGTTTCTATCGTTATGGATCTGATAATGTGTAATCTACAATTAATTAACTACAAATTTAAGAAAATATAAATACATAAGTAGACGGTTAATTAGCTATACAAATTTTCACACCTTCAAAAATTTCCATTTGCACATTTATTTCTTAATCAGGAAGAATACCTTAATTAACAAAACTAATCCCAAAATAATACAAAAATAATTTTCAATTAAATTATTTATTTATTTATTTTTTGTTGTCTATTATTATTGGGGGATGGACCGGGTCTGTTCTTTTTGGGCGTTTTGAAAACGATTTTGAAAACAAGTTTTGGAAAATAGTTTTATAATGTAAAAAGTGTATTGAAAATGTAAAAAATAGATGCTGAATAGTAAAAAATTGTATTGAAAATGATGAAATATGATTAAAATATATTAAATTTACTGTTGAAACCAAAACCGTTTTCAAAACGAAACAAAAAGAACAGGCCCGTAAAATACTCTGAGATTTGTGGGATGATTGTACTAGTATTCGAATCGGGGGTGCATTTGCAGAACACCCCATGTGTGAATGAGACACCAACGGCAACTTTTATTCAGCCCTCTTTGGATTCTTGAAATAAATATATAAATAAATATATATATGTATATATATATATATATATGATGAGACTATAATTTCGTCAAAAGAATTATTCGATCATTAGATTTGACTTATATGAATTACTATATAATTGCATATTCAATTGAAGGTCAAATTTAATGACAGAATGATTCGAAACTGTAATTTTTTCCATATTTATATAATTTAAGGAATAATTTGAATGTATATCGATCTCTGTCGTGCAAGTTACGATTTATTCTGATAAATTTTTTGAAAAAAGGCAGGCAATGAATTGTCCTTTTAGCCGACTCATATCTGCACATACAGAATTGATAAGATGTCAGTCTTTTTTTTTTTTGAAAGAAATAAATCTGCAATGGCTAAAAAGGTAAAAGTATCACCAAATTAAATCATCTACTTCCTCCCCCCAAAAATGACGTAGCAATGGCTAAAAAATTATTCAAAATGTATTATTTTAATGAGACAATAATTTTTTTAAAAAGCGGACTTTTTAATCGAAATGTTGAGACGGAGTAAATAGTAATTTTCTGAGAACCTAATAGATTTTTTAAAATTTTTTTTTACCCTTGTATCCCTAACAATAGAACCCATAACCTCGGATTACATGACTATTTCCTTACCACCACCACAACCCTCCCCCGAGAACCTAATAGATTATACATAAACAAGTACGATGTCATATGGATTTTGAAACCTTAATTAGTACGAAAAAACAGACATAAACTGATAATAATATGTGGTGATTGATTAGTGATTAGTGATTAATTAAAGAAAAAGAATATAGTAAGTGAAAATTAATGCATTTGAATAATTTGAACTGATATTCATTTGATGGTTGAGAAGGGACAAAGCTTGCAAATCAGGAGCATAAAACAACTACCTAATGGTACTTTTTATATATTAATTGGTCATTAATGCTTCTTTTTATATATTTATTAAAAAAAATCTACTTTAAAGTGTTGTATTTTGTGACTTATAAGTGGACTTTTCTAGTAGAACGAAAATAGTATATATATATATATATATATATATGTTGTGCTTCAACTTTATATATACTAAAAACTTATTGTTTTAATTAACTAAAAAAGAGAAGTTGATTATGTGTATTGATTTTAGGTGTAATAATTGATTCTTTGGCATTAGGGCCAACCAAGGCTACACTCTCACCCACCATTCTTTCTTCCACTTTAACCACAACCATACAACTAAAATACTCCATAAACTTTACTTCTATCATAGAGTTTTTGTAGAAATGAGGCATATTTTAGTCATTGTGAGGAAAAGTTAAATAACAAAGATCCTATTTTATAATTAGTATGAAAATAATCTTAAATAACAAAGATCCTAATTTCTAATTAGTATGAAAATAATCTAAGTTTTGTATATACGTGGACTTCATTCAATATTTTTTGTTGAGAAATACAAATTTTGTCTCGATAAAAGAATTCATGTTTACAATTGGTTATCTATCTTACAACTTTTTTGGATAAAGGAAAATGAAAAATGAGTGGATGAATGAAATGTAGAGCGAAAAAATTCAATGAGTGGTGTAGTATCATACGATTGAAGTCATTAACCACTTATAATTTTAAGTATCCAATAATATAGCTTAATGTGATTGCCATGTCAATTAGCCGAAACACTCCGTCTAAATTTTCATTGTACGTATCATCGCTCTCGGAAAGAAAATATCAAACTAATAACAATAAATACTAAAAATGAATATATATGTCCATACGCCTAAGACACTGGAGGTGAAGGTAATACTTTATATGCCATTTCCCATACTTTTGAAAACCAAAAAACAGTTACAAAAGACACCCAAAAAGTGGAGAATTCCTTCCTCCTCCCACACCCACTCCCATCCTCACTTTCAACTTCTCCATGCTATGCTTCCCATTTTCGATAAAAACAGAATCTCCATAAAACAAAAACAATTGAAGCACATCCCATACTTTTCTGCATATAGGGGCATACTATTTGCATGACAATTTTAATATTTACAATAATATTTTTTTGTAAAAAATTTATTTTACCTTTTAGCTAAAAAAAAAAAAAATTCTTTTTTATATTTTTCATATTACACGGTAAGTAAACAATCTACATTTTTTATGTAAAGTTTGTTTGTTAACAGAAAAAAAAACTTTGTCTGGCCCGAGATTGACAAAAATATTTTGCCAGAAATCTCGTCATTGACAAAAATATATTCCAAAATTCGGCCCCCTATTTGCAAGAATATTACCAAAATACCACCCAAAGTGGGCGGTATTTTGAATCAAAATACTACCGCCCAAAGTGGGTGGTATTATGGGTCAAAATCCTGCCCACTTTGGGCAGCATTTTGATCCAAAATACCGGGCGGGTGGTATTTTGATCTAAAATACCGCCCATTTTGAGCGATATTTTGGAAGAAACCCAATCTAACATGAAAAATGTATAGATTATTATTTTTTTTTTTGGTTAAAAAACCAATTTTACGTACAAAAAATGTATAGATTATTTATTTAACGTGTATTATGGATTGTCTTTGTGACTATCGGCCATAATTAGATTAAAAAAGATTTCTTTTATTTTTTAAAAAAACTTAAAAAGTATTATAAACTTTTTACAGAAAATGTTACTGTAAATAGTAAAATTGTCACTGAAACTAACAATTCCAAAAATATATACATTTTTGAAAAAGGTTCGTTTCCCTTTCTATTCTTTTCTCCTAAGTAGGAAGAATGAACATTGGTAGACATTAGTGGCCCTGCATGTGCTCTGCCATCGCAGACTCTGCCTTTATTGGGTAATAATCCCACCGCCCTTTCTTTGTTTTACTTTACAATTATACTTCAAATTTGAGGAATTGGGATTATAAATATTCTTGATTTCTCTTCTCTTTCCCTCCCTCCCTCCCTCCCTCCCACTTTCTCATTTTTTTCAGCAATTTTCTATTGTAAGTATTTTGTTAGCAGAAAAACAGAGCATACCCAATGGGTGAAGAAGCGCCGGCCAAACCGGTTAGTTTAATTGTTTTTCATTTGTTTTGATTGATCGTTTTGGCATTGTTGGAATTCTCAATGAAAATGGTGCCGAAAATTGCAGGAGGAACAGCCTAAGGCAGAGGAAAAGAAAACAGAGGAAGTGAAAGATGGAGAAGAGAAAAAGGAAGAAGAAAAAGCAGAGGCCAATAACGAGGAGCAGCCACCTCCGCCGCCACCGCCTCCGCCTCCGTTTGTGTTGTTTGTGGACTTGCACTGCACGGGATGTGCCAAGAAGATTGAAAGGTCCATTTTAAAAATCAGAGGTAAACTGAAATTTGATTCATATAATCGACTACAATCTTGTATTTTAAGAATTGAAAAGCTTGCGTAAATAAAAACGCTGTCCATAAACACTGAAATTAATATGTTCGTAGGCGTGGAGGGGGTTGTGATAGACATGGCTCAAAACCAAGTGACCATAAAAGGGGTGGTGGAGCCTCAAGCTATATGTAACATGATTGAGAAAAAGATCAGAAGAAGAGCCAAAGTTCTTTCGCCGTTGCCGGCTGCCGAGGGCGAACCGATTCCTCAAGTTGTGGCTTCACAGGTTTGTGCGTCTATATGCGTGTGTGTGTTTTTTGTCCTTTTTTCCTTCTAATTCTTCAATCGTAATAATTATAAATGGATTAACGTGTCTTGACCGTATTGATGGTAATGTATGATTTATATGGTCAACTACATAATAAGATAAAATTTTAATTTAACTGTTGACGTTAGATAATAGGGTTTATTTATGGTTATAATTTGTGACATATAAATGCAGGTGAGAGGATTGAGCACAGTGGAACTGAACGTGAACATGCACTGTGAAGCATGCGCCGAGCAACTTAAGAAAAAGATTCTCAAAATGAAAGGTTTAACTAATTTATTATTTCCCTATTATTAGTAATTATTTTGTTCGCGAATATTTAAAAAAAACAAAATTAAAGAAAATTATAAGAGAGACAAAAAGACAAATTCCATGTGAATAAAATAATAGTACAACCACATGGGACAAACAAAACATAGTTATAACTAATCCGTATGTACTTAAAAGTGATCATCATTGTCTTGAAATTAAAGTAATCTTAGTAAAAATAACGGACTCAATCAGTTTGGTGTCGTAGTCAAAAAAACAAATATATTTATTTTTCGTTAAAAGATTGGAGACCCCCCCGCCCCCAGAATCAACATGATCGAATTAATAATTAAGATTAACTCAACTGATTAATTTTGTGAATAATTAGCTGATTATTTTACATTTTTTTTAGTATTTATTTAAATTAGTTGTTTTGCATTAAACTTAATGATGAATTTAAAAAATTATTAATTACAGGAGTACAAACGGCGGAAACGGAGTTCACCACCGGAAAAGTCACCGTGACCGGAACTATGGACGGAGACAAACTAGTTGACTACGTCTACAGACGCACCAGAAAGCAAGCCAAGGTGGTTCCTCCACCGCCCCCGCCTCCACCACCGGAACCCGAGAAGCCAGCGGAAGAACCCAAGCCCCCGGAAGCCGCAAAAGAAGAAGAAAAGGCGGCCCCGGCCTCAGGCGGCGAGGAGGCGAAACCCGATGAAAAGAAAGAAGGGGAAGCCCCGGCGGAAGCAGAAAAGGGTAACAAAGAAGGCGAAGGCGGCGGAGGAGATGAGGTGGTGATGGTTGATGGGGTGAGCATGCAGAAGCTGATGTATTATTATCAATATCCGCCACTTTATATGATTGAGAGAATCCCGCCGCCGCAGCTTTTCTCCGATGAGAATCCGAATGCTTGTTGCATTACATGACGAATTTCAACGACTTTTGAACTTTGATCAACAAAAGTTTGTACTCAAATTCAAGTCACATATGCAATAATATTATATAAATCGATGAAAAGTTTTATATACCACAGAATATTCTGATTGCGGTTTTAGTCTTTCGTAATTATTTTAGAAAATGTAAAATGTTCCATTCAAAACATGAAAGAATGTATTTGGCAAGAAATTAAACCCTAATTGCCTTCCAAAAAAAAAAGAAAATATTAAACCCTAATTCAACTCATAACCGTAACAAGCACATACTACTGTATATATTTTGAGTTTAAACAACGGTTAAATTTTGCTTTTTCTAAAACTCGCATTTTGATACGTCATATTTTTGGATTTGTTTAAAAAAATAAAACAAGACAAATTAATGTACTTATGTAAGCATGATGTAACTTTCTTTTTGAAGGCAAGAATTAATATATAATTGAAAAATAATAGTGTGAGATATTGGTTAAAGTTATGTATGTAGGAGATCATGATTTAGTTAGACAACACTTGATTGGCTTTATTATGACCATGATCATACACACAAAAGCAAAAAAACTACAAGAGTAATAATATTATTTTTTACTAATTCATCACAACTTTTTTATAGTACTAATTTGATCGTCGTAACTTAATTACTTCCGAGACAAGATCCCGAAAACCTCTCACGACTTTCTATTTGAAAGGTTCGACGTCCAAGCACTCTCTTCGACACTCTAGGAAACCCTACGGTACCATCCGGACGCCCTTCGGAAATTTTAGACAACATCAATGATAATAATAATAATAATAAAAAGAAACGTTATTAAGGAATTAAGTTGAGAGAGGGGGTGTGTGTGGGTGGGGATGAGTAGGAAAGTGAAGTGAGATTGGGATCCACGTGGTAGGACAGAACGTCTTTTGATAAAGAGGAGAAGTGAGTCACCCTCTGCTTATATTACGTGGCTTTGGATCATCGCCGCTTCACTTCATTAGATGCTCATCATATGCTAACCCTCTTTTTCTTTTTCTTTTTTTTAGGTGTCATTTTTGTCGTATTTGTTTCTTCACATGATTCCAACATAATCACATACCTATGTTTCCTCGTCCTCCATTTTTTTGTCCTTTTCTTTTATATGTTCTCTCGGATCCATATAAAAAGTTATGATCAGAAAGCCACTGTATTACTTCTTTCTGTTACACTAAAAGATCGAGTCCATTTTATAATATTATTTGTTCGAATTAAGAATCAATAACAAACACAGCATATGGAAGGAAATATATATAATTACTTGGTTAGTAAGTAAAGACAAAGCAATCAGCCCACAAATCCACATGGGTTAACCAATATTGTCTCTTAACTTTCATAACTGACCATCATCTTCATCATCTTCTCTTTCATTATCTCCAAACCCTATCTTATACATATCTGCATGCATGCATGTGTTCTGAATGGATAAAAAAACAAAAAAAGCAAAAGCAGCAGAGACCCCATCCCCCATGAATTTGAAACTTCTCTTTTCGCTTTTTTAGTTTTCCTAGCTAGCTCCACAAAAGATTCTAGTTAACTGTTAAAAGGACCCGCATACACGTACGCATTCCACATTTAAGCAAGTTTCGTGACATTATACGAATTCGACACGATATAAATAGTTTAATGTTAAATCTTAGTAGGTGTACAGAATGCCTTACAAGCTAGAAATGTTGAGTCAAGCCAAACTCATGAATTTGAACTCAAATAATTTCATCTTCAACTCAGAAAAACATACCATGAATAATCAAATAGCTAATTAGATTAATATAGAAAGATACAAACACATAAATCCGTCAACACAAACACAATACGAATCGTCACCCACAATGTCCACCCAAACCCATTCTATAAAGGTTATATGTATGGATATGATATGTGGCATTTTCCAGATTTGAGTTTAAGATTCCTTACGATGTTTGTATGACATAAGATTTCCAATTTGTTAGTAACTTTTTGCTATATAGTATACCGACGCAATCAATAGTTAATACGTAAAATGGATAATTTATTGAACAAAGAAAAAAAGTAAGATAATGCATGCATGGATTGATGGAGAAAGTAAGAAAAAAGCAAATAGGGCTGCCTAGAGACGACTACGTACTAGACTATAACATGCGCTTTTTTAAAATCTTTGCATGGTTTTTATTGTCCTTTATATATATATATATATATATATATATATATATATCCACAAATCGATTTTAGTGAAGAGAGAATTGAAGTTGGATAAATGGCAGACCTCCAAATAGTTGTAGCAAAGAAGAGCACTGTGGAGGCACAATATGTAGAGATGAAGGTTCCCCTTTACTCTTATGGCTGCGAGAGGAAAATCAAGAAAGCTTTGTCACATCTTAAAGGTATAACTTTCCGATCCCTTATATATACTCACTCCGTTCTAACAAAACGATTCAATCATACAACTATTTATCAGTTACAAACGACACTGAATTCGGTGCATGACAGGCATATACTCAACTAATGTCGATTTTGAAGAGCAAAAGGTGACGGTTTGGGGAATATGCAACAAATTCGACGTGTTGGCCACCATCAGGAGCAAGAGGAAAGCTGCCTGTTTTTGGAAGCCGGAAGACAACGCTGGACTAGAGGAGTCAACGGCGGCGCCGGAGTTATCATCGTCTGATTCTGATTTGGAAGTAGTGTGTCAAGGCCCAAAGGCCCATGCACCTAATCCAGCAGCTTTGGCCCTCATTAAATTTAGAGCCCGATCACTTAGCTGGAAGTCTTGGAAGAAAATCTTCATTAGATCCTACTCTCTTTAAATCTTCTTGTATAAAAAATCGCACTTTTGATCTCTTATGTCTGATCGATTTACCGTTTTGATTCCTGTTGTTATAATCGCTGGATAAATACAGTTGTGGTTTTATGATCAGCAACAACCAGTTTTTTATTATAAACAAAAAAAAGTTTACGTAACTTTCATTTTTATATTAAAATTTTGACGACACGAACAAGGTTTCGTCATTTTGTAATTATGAAAATTAAATTGGCGTTTGGTAAATAACTTAATTAAGTGACTAAATTAAAATTGAATTAATTGAAATTGCCGGAGGATCGATCTCGATTGCTTGGCGGTTTACGCAATGCACTAGTCGTAGTCAAGTGCAACATTTATGGTTAATCATTGCCTAATTGTCTCCTAATCTATTGATTAATTAATTAGTTTGTGATGGTTCCATAATTAGTAATTAATTAATTGAGTGACATAAATATTGGAATTATTGGTGTGGTTTGCAGACATTTCACCGATTTAGGGGAGGGAAATTAATTGATGTTAATTAGGATTAGGTAGCTAGATTATACAAAACTAGGGCTGACAATCTCTAACACGACACGAAACCGACACGATATAAGCAGGTTAGGGTTGAGCCTTAACGGGTTCGCGGGTTTTATGGGTCGACCCAAATAACACGAATAAATAAACGGGTAAGGTTAGGGTTGAGAAAGTCGACACGTTAACCCACCAACCCGAATCCGACACGAGAAATTTATACTACAACACGAAAACACGACACGAACCTGACACGACACGAAATGTTCATGGGTTAAATGGGTTGACACGAATAATTAAACGGGTAAGGTTAGGGTTGAGGGGTGTCAACACGAGAACCCGCCAACCTGAACCCGATAACCCGGACACGACACGAATTGCCACCCCTATACAAAACTATTTATTAAGTAAGTGGGTCCCAAACGTACGTCACCCTAATTTCTTAATTCTTAGAACATGAATAAAGACTATTCAATTCAAACGTCACAGCCGGTTTGATTATGACGCGGCTTTATATTTTTTTGGAGGTTCAGTATAAGATTGTTGCCTCTAAATTCACTATGAGATATATCAAGATAAACATAATACATCGGAGGCTAAACTCGACACACAATACTTGATCAACTCACTCATAACTCCATACATTATATGCTGAAATGAAATACGCGATATATTAGGTGTTATACACATGTGTGCCGATAACATTCATACGATACTTGTAAAGCTAAAATTGATACGTGAATTATTGGATAGTCAGATGCGTTAAATACAAGTTTTGTATTATTTGTGTGTTCTCAAATCATATCAAATCATATAAATAATTTGAATTAAAACAAAAGTTTTTTTTAATGAGAACAAAATAATAATAATTTTGTCTCCAAACTTTTTATGACTGACAAAAAGTATCAATAGTTTTCCACTTTCTCTTTTTTGATGTAACGTCTGGTTAATTTATTCATTGTTAAATAAAGAAAAAAAATAAATTATTTAATTTATATATTGTACCTATAGTAAGTAAATATTGAACGTATTGTAGAATTCAAAATTTGAAATTTGACTAGAGCTTGAAGTTGAACGCCTCAATATTACGCAGAAAATAGTGAATCAATTAAAACGGAAAGGAAAATAATTAATGAAAGTGAAAGTGTGTTATTTAAGTTAACCACAATTTCCGACAAAATCCGAATAAGTATTAGTAGTAGTTAAGAAAGCATCTACCTAAGGGATGGCCTCTGGTATTGAATTTGATCAAACTAAGGAAACCGTCGGTAAAGGGCTTGTTCATTACGTTTTTATTTTTCGTTTCAACAGTAAATTTAATATATTATAATTATTTTTTGTCATTTTTATACAACTTTTTATTATTTAATTATACATTTTTATATTTTCGATACACTTTTTATATTATAAAATTATTTTCTAAAAACATATTTTTAAAACCGGATTTTAAAATATCACGAAGAACGAGACCAAAGACTAGGAATAAAGAAATTGTGGCACGAGATTACCAAATTCCTTTGACTATTAGCAAATGGGAACATAAAATAGGACAAAGAAAACCGAGTAATCAGGGATTAATTAATTTTGATGACGTTAAATTATTTAATTAATAACTAGTGACTTAGGCTCCGTTTGGACAAGTGCTTCAAATATATTTTTATAAAAGTGCTTTTCAAAAACATTTTATAAGATAAGTTTTTGAAGTTTTTTAAATGAAATATGTGTTTGGACAAGTATTTTACAAAAACATTTTTTAAGTTAAAAATAGTTTAAAAGATGTTTGGACAACTATTTGAAAAAAAAAATTTTAAATTATATTTGATGCGGGAAATTATATAAAAATTATGTTTACAGTATATAAACTATTTTTTTTTTACAGGGTGGGCAGGAGTCGAGGTTCGAGATGGAGTCGTGCTGGGGCCGGGGAAAGGTCAAGTCTGGGGACAGAGTTGGGGCGATGGCATGATAGGGATTGGGGCCGGGGCGTGGTCGAGTCTGGGTGGGGGTTGGGTCTGGGACCGTGGTCAGGTCCAGGGTCGGAGCCCGGGGTCGAGTTCGGGGTCTGGGTCGGGTTCGGGTTCTGAGTCGGGGCGGGGGAGTGGTTGGGTCCTGGGTCGGGGTCAGGGTCGGGTTCGAGGTCGGGGCAGTGGTTGAGGTCCGGGCCCGTGGTCGGGGTTGGGGTCGGGGTCAGGGTCAGGGTCAGGGTCAGGGTCGGGGTCGGGGCTTGGGTCCGGGGTAGGGGTCGGGGTCGGGGGGCGAGGTTGGAACGGGGGCCGGGATGAGGTCGAAGTGGGGCTGAAGTCGAAACGTGGGCGGGGCTGCCGGGCCGGGGTCGGGGGCGAGGATGAGGTTGAGGTCGGAACGGGGGTGGGGGCGATGTCGGGTCGGGGACGGAGCCGAGGTCGCAGAGGGTGGGACCGGGGTTTGGGGCCGATTGGGACGGGACTGGTCGACCCGCGAGTTTAACTTAAAAAGAGTTTAATTTTTTTTAAGTATTTTATAAAACATGTTTAAAGTGTACTTCAAAAATTGTACTTTAAAAACATTTTACTTAAAATTATTTTTTAAAAAACATTTTGCAATTTCTTGTCCAAATACCATTTATTTTTAAGTTTTTTATACTCTTAAAACACTAAAAATGTTTTTGAAGTACTTGTCCAAACAGAACCTTAGTGAGTTAGGAACCAAATTTCGTTAGCAGACTAAAGATAAAATTTGCGTCTAATTTTCAAACATTGAACATTCCGAATCCGCCATAAAAATCAAAGAGAGTCCAACTGAATTTAGCATTAATTCAAGATTGAATTAGTGGGGGGGGGGGGGGGGGGGAAATTGTTTATTACAATAAATGAATAGTTAAAACAGAATAAATGACGAGTCTTATTATATATGTGACAACGTACAAAGAGTCATATATTTGTGATAGCATAAACTTACATAGTGACGCTGTTGTTGAATCCTCTTATATTTGAAACGTTTTGTTTCTTTTCCTTCAAATTAATTAAACTAATATGAAACTTATTGACTTCAATTTAATTGAAGTGATTACTCTAATTTGGATAAACATGACGACTAGTGTGAAAAGCCACAATTTAATTGGTTGTTTGACCAATTAGTATCTCAATCAATCTGTTATATATATAAAATTGCCCCAACCAAACCGTAAAAAAGTAATGTTGCTAAAAAGTCCACACGCCAAACACAATATTTCAACTTCAAGATTATGACTGGTGAGGACAAAATTATAGAGTAAAAATGGAGATAAAATAATAATGAATTAATTATTATTATTATTATTATAGAGTCGTCAATGAATAATTTTCTTTTTTTCTTTCACGGGAGCATGTCATATCATTTAATTTATAATTTTGCTATTGTAATCATCTTTCATATTTTTTTGTGTCCTAATAAATGTATAATTTTTTTTTATAACTCGTGACAACGTATAATTTTAAAATAGATTCTTATAATGAAACGGAAACATAATATTCCATCAATTAGAGATGTGCACGCCTAACCTGCTCTATATATGAAATGAAGATATACCACGAAACCTAATTTAGAAACGTGTTTCCTGCCTTACCTTGTTGTTGACTCTCGTGGCACTGTGGAGTGCGTCCGTTGGATTAAATGAACGGTAAAAATCGGTGGGCGTTTCCGCTTTACGTACAGCAAAAAAAAAAATTGACAAGTCAAACTACGTAGTACTATTTCATTAACTTGAGAAGAATTAATTAAATAAATAATTGTTAATGAATTATTAATGGAGAGAGATGTACATGTATATAAATATAAAATGGAACATTTGCATTTATAAGCGTGTCGATCCATCTAGCAGCAACCACTTCATTAATTCCTTCTAGTTTTAAGTTTCTCTCTGAATCGATCTGGGCTCTGTGCGTCGACTCAAGAACAAGAACAAAGAAGAAGAAGAAGAAGAAAGAAATCAAAGATCAAAGAAGATGATAAGATTGGGGAAGATGGTGGAGCTTTTGGAAGAATACAGCTTGCTGATGGCGAGAGTGACGGAGCAGCTTTCTGAATCTCCATGGAATTTCCGGACTCTCTTCACAGTCCTTCGTCGTCATCACATTATCAGTAGTTCTACATCATCATCATCGCCGCCGTCGTCGTCGTCGTCTTCACGCAACCATTACTCCTCCCCCTCCCCATTCTTCGTCTACTTCTAGTTTCTATATATATATATATATATAGCTTTCATTCTTTTAATTTCTTCTTTTTTTTGGATCGGTTAATAATTAATTAGTGAGTTTTGTATGTATGAATTAATTCAAACATGATATTGGAGTTAATTTGTGCCCAGAAATTTCATCGCAAAGAAGAATCAATGAATTAAGTTAATGCCATTCTCTCTCTCTAGTTGTTATTTATTCATCACTCAAATACTGTTATTACCTTTCACTTGCTTTCAGTTAACATAAACTTCGAAAACTATCATCGATGCATAGCAGCTAAGATCATCTGGATCGTATCCGATGAAATCATATGTTATACTTCTGAACTAAATTGACACGAACGACTGTTTGAATTACAATCAAATCGATCCATAATTATAGAGTATATATGTATGTTTATGTTATAGGACCTTTTTTTTTTTTTTTTTTATAGAAAAAACAACTTATCACTATTACATCACTATCTTATCAATACCGTTAAAGACAATGACGGTACAAAAGGGAATAACAACGTTGAAAAGTTGGCGGCAAAGTCTTATCAGAACTGATAAAGGTAAAGAATCAAACTTAAACTTTGTATAATCTTCGGCAAACTAACGGAGATAAGAATCAAACTCCCGACTTTTGGGTGGCAAGATCTTGGTTGAGGTGATGATTGAAACTTGTATAATGAGCGTTTGTGTTAGTGAGCTGCGTGTATGGTCCGTCCATGTGTTGCCAACCACCTCCACCCCCCCACCGGGGGTGCCCTATCTAATTTCATTTCAACCATAATTTCTCTTTAATTTGGAGGGTGGGGAGTGGGGCCCTTCATTCAATTTGTTTATGGATATTTGGGGTTTTGTATACATCATGAATCCTACAATACTCTATGCCAATCTCACCTTCTTCTTCTTCTTCTTCCTCCTCATCATCATCGATCTCTCCTTAATTCCTCCATAATGGATAGCATAGTACTCAGAAATCTGAGTCTTATATATCATATTCTATGTATAATTTTTCTCAATTATATATTTTTATTTCATCTTTAAAATATTAAAACTTATATAAAACATATTTTAAAAATAGCCAAAAATCTATTTTAACCATCAATTTTATATTGGGTCGAATAAATCCCCAGAGCTACATCGCATCCAAATAAACTCTCGAAATTTATGAATTAGACACAATTTAAATCATCTATTTGTAAATGCACTTTTACAGAGAGAGAGGCCAATTTGGTCCGATTTTGTAAACGTCGATGGCGTATTTAGACAATAGGTAAAACGTCGATGATGCCTTTGGACACAACATTATACGTAGATGGTTTATTAAGGCGCAACGTAACATTATGGACTCATTTGACCCAAAAATTAAAATATTAGAGGCTAAAATTTAATTTACTTTTACCCTATAAATCATTGTTAATACAAACAGGTACAATTTTAAAATGTCCCCATACAGCCCTTAAAACTTTGATAATTTTATTTCCCCTCTCTCTCTCTCTCTATATATATATCATATCATATCATATAGTGGTTTCAAACTTATTTTATATTTTATCATTTTTTTTTGTTGTAAATTTTCATACTTTAAATACATTGTAATTTATGGCACTTTAAGTTATACTTTAGTTTAGATATTGATAAGGTTATATTTGGTGATTTAATTAGCTGTAAATTTGAGGGCTATTGAGGTAATTTCTGCATTTAATTGGTTTATTTTATTGCAGGAATTAATGAAGTGGCAATTGAGCACGTGAGAGCAGTTTGGATGAGAATTGGTTTCTTTAAATGGCAAAATGTAATTCGCCCAAGGCAAAATCAGAATGAAAGTGGGAGTCTAACTCTCACTCGGAGGAGATTAAAGAGCAGTTGCTAAGGAGCAGTTCAAGAAACGATCAAAGAGATTTTGGATCGTTGATGAGAAGTTGAATCTCGGTGAGGATGAAGGAACGACTTGGAGACTGCAGAAGAAACTTCCGTCGGTTGAAGAGAAGTTGGAGATGCAACGGTTATCAGACGTAGTTAGAGATGCAGTTTTGGATGAAGTTGACGAATGCAGTTTTCACTCCTGCGGTTTTTCTTCTTTTTCTTATAAATATTAGAATAGGAGAGAGCAAGGGGGTGTGCTGGACGGGGCTGAACGTCTTAAGCGTTTGGTTTCGTCCATGCCCGTAGAGTAGTTTTCTTTCACTTCTGAATAGTAGGGAATGCATATTTTTCTATTTTCTTTGTCTTGTATTTCATTTCCGTTTCTTTTAATTCCCTTTCTTTTAATTATGTTTAGTAGATAGTTATTTCTTCCGGCAATAATATGATGCAACTCTGGTTTAAGTTCGTTCGAGAGACCGAACTGTTCTTTAGTTTAATAAATGGAAGTTCTTCTTATTCTTTATGATAGTTCAAGCATTGTGTAGGTTTTCTTAGGTATTGATCACGCTTAAGTTAAACTACAATAATGGGAAGCCAGTCGGGTAAATTGAGGCGTCCTCTTTGAGTCCGATCAGTGGTAAGACTACCTTCAGGTAGGGAGAATAATAGGGTTTCGAATGGCCCTGCGTCAGAGTCTTTTGGCTACAATCAGGTTCCCTTCTTTCTTAATGCTGTTAGTTGGTTAATCTAGTAGAGCGTCTCTCTAGGTTGCTGGTTAATTAGGAGATTAGTTAGAGATGCGTCATCCTAACTGTCCAGAAAATAAGAGGGATGAGGTTATGCATGGCGCGTCGCTGGTAACCATAACTGGTTGATTTTTATTTGTTAAACATATCCTTGCGTCGATGAACGAAGTTCTTGAACTAATGTGAATTCATGTGCTTGCTGGAGCCCTTTTATATTTGTTTTAGTTTTTATTATTATTTTAGTTTCTTTAGTTTTCCTCATTTTAATCCTAAATAAATTATCTCCCAAACTTGTGTTCAATTAACTGAAGGAAGGAGTAATCCCGTTCCCTGAGGAGACGACCTTACTCACCACTATGCTGAATTGAGTAGGTTTATTTTGGTGTAAAAACGATCCACCAGATATATTTTTCAAATATTAAAAATGTAGAATTTGTATAGTATTAAACTTTGATTTCAAAATATAATTAGATTAATATTTAAAGTATAAACTATCATAAAATGTTAAATATTATTTGAATGACAATTTGAGTAATAGTACCACATATACTTAAATATCAAGTGTATATTTAAAGTTCCATTGTTAACAAGCATGCTATATATTCATAATATATTAAAATTGCATTGAAGATGTAAAAGTCTTATTAGAAATGATGAAAAATTATTATAAACTATAAAATAAAAATTTAAACTTGGTTTAAGCCATTTTATTATACATACAAGGACTAAATAGTTGCAAAGAGGCATCAATAATATTCCAAAATTTTTTGACGAGATTGATAATTATTTAAACAATTTCATGAAGGTAAATGTAAATAACTTTTTTTTTTTTTGGTTGTAATGGAATCATTTCTCCTTTCTAACTATAAAAAGTTGTAGATGATAAAATATTAAAAATATTATTTTAGGTAATATTAAGAATCAAAAAGTACAATTTAAAAAGTAATATAAAAAATTATTTAATATAATGTGAGATATAAAATAAATAGATTTTAAAAAGTGAAAAACAAAATATATCAAATAGAAGAATGTAAAGATTGCTTTTTCAATTTAATGTTTTTTTTAAACATAAAACTAAATAAAAAAATCAAACAAAATTATTAGCAAAACTATATTTTGATTCTTTACAATTTATTAAATTACACTTTAACTCTTGAAATTTCAATTAAATATCAACTAACTTTTTTAAGAATTGAAATGTTATACTTCCTTCGTTCAATTCAAAAAGTCCATTTTGTATGACTAAAAACAATATTAGAAAAATAGATTGTGATAATAAAACATAGCGAGTATTTTTGAAATACTAATATGTAAGTTTCATGGGGTTATAAGAGATTTTCTATCTCTCTTCATGAAAAAGTTCTCTGGTACACACGTTTATGAGCCACAGTATACAATTCTAAACATAACTATTTATGATCAAAGATTGTTTAGTGGTGTGTTAAAACTTTAGGACTGCCGATGTAATTTGTTAAAATATTAGAGGTTGAAATATAATTTTCTTAAAATATTATACCACGTAATTACGTATTATCAATTATGGGGCTATATCACAATTATGCAAAAGTTGTAGGGTGGTGAGTAATTACATGAAGGAATACAGTAGAATTCTGTATCACTACCACTAAGGCTCTGTTCTCTTGTGGTTTTGGTAGAGGAAATTTTATTAGAGGGAAGTTTTTTTTTTGGAGGGAAGTTTTTTTTGATAAATTGTGTAGGTGAGAGATAAAAAAGTGTAATGATTGTGTTTTTTTTTGAATTTATGTGAGTAGATATTTATAGGGAATTTTAAAATTTTAATTTTAAATTATTGAAAAAGTAAAGTTGTTTTTTTGTGTAAAGTTTTGGAAAAAAAAAAGTGATGATTCTCTACCAAAGCCACAAGAGAACAGAGCCTAAGCTAGTAAAATTTGTTCCCGAAGGAGGAGAAGAAGAAAAGGCAACAACATTTCCAAACACCGGTCCGCTGCCTGAGTCGCTCTTCTTCCACTGGTAATTTTCCACATCATTTTCCCTGTTCTTCAACAATTGAATGCGTTTCTTTATTGTGAATTGGTTTAATTTCATGTATGAATTGTAGTTATTTTTTGAAGTTGGTAATCTTCTGAAAAAAATGATCTAATTTTTTAATTAAAATTGCAGCTTCTGAGTGACATGTTTGAGGGGAATTTATCTAGGGTTTTGGAATTTCTCATCAGTTTAGGGTATTTGGGTTATGGAGGGGCTTCATTATTCGATATTTTCTGAAAAGATTTGATTTTTGATTGAATTGCAGCTACTGTATGCCTGAATTGAATTTCTTTGCGGGGTGGTGATTTTCTGATCAATTGAGTGATTAATTGCTGAAAAACAGCAGGGATGATGATGGGTTTCGGTTCTTATGGCTATGGAGGGCCATCTTCCTCCTCATCATCATCATCATCGTTATCATCCTCGTCCAGCTTGTCTGCTTTAGCCCCTCCTTTTACTGTTGATCGGTTTAATTCAAAACCCAGTTCCAATTCAGGTCTACAATTCCCTGAATCGCCCTATCCTTCTCCCTTTGGTCAAACGTGGCAACCTTATAGAAACCCTTTAGCTCCTAGACCAGATTCTGTGTATCAGAAACCCGAAATGGAGATTGATTCCACTAGGATCACTTCTGTGCCTTTACCTGATGACTATAGTTTTCAGTATTCAGTGTCCCAGACTAATGATCCTGCTCAGGCCTTTACTACTTGGTCTACTGTGAGCCCTAGCCCTAAAACTTCCTCCAGCACAATGTTGTATGATCGTAAAATGGATTCATTTGAATCATTTTATAAACCGTATGTTCCTTCCATGGTCGATCATGATTCTCCCTTGGTGGCCCTTAGTGAGCCCAGTTATGACCTGCTGTCTTCAGCTGATCTATCCTCACAGGTTGATTATACTCATAATTTACATGGTTTGGACTATGGAACACCTGTGCATGGTGTTTGGAATGCAACGTTTGATGGAAAGCTGGGTAAACGGTCAGAACTCAATGGGGCTTCCTTCTTGGATAACACAACAGCTGTCGGTTCTAGTACTTACAAGAAGCAAATTATTCAAGGTAGATGTCTTCAATCTGAGATACTGTGGTTTAAAATTATTGTTTATTTACTTATACTGGGATGAAATATTTTATTTTAGGCACATGCTTTTTATCATACAAATCCTTGAATTAGTTGTTGTTCTTTTGTCCTGCATCTCGCTTGTATTTGTTACTCATTTGTTTTATTCTTGATTTGCTGTAGTATCTTCAGAAGCTTCTTAATCTTAAGGTTTCAATAGACCTTGAGCTGTATTGAAATTATGAACCTTGACTTGAGTCGACATTTTAAATCATCAATACATCTTTTAGAAAGATGTAAGGTGAGCCTTGAATTTTGTTTCTGGTCAATTAGTGACAAGATTACCTTCTTCAAATGCAAACAAAGTTTACCTTATTAAAGAAATAGTTGTGCTTAAGAGAGCCATTTTTCAAGGGTGATTGGAGATGATAATTTTAGCTCTTTTAATACCATCTATTTTGAGAGTATGGCTTATGGAATTTAGTTTGGTGGTACCTCCTGGTTCTGGATTGTCTGTAATTGGATCAGATGTTCTTTGTCTTTTCAATACAATAATTGCAGTCTTGTTCTTGATTTTGTCTTACAAACTATAGAATTTCATATTTCTGATTTTCGGGAAATTCTTGTAGGAAATTCTTCATGTGGTCGGTTTTCAAATAATATTGCAATAGAAAACAGTAATGGTTTGGGAAGGATGGAACGCAAGGATAACATGTCACATTCAGTTCAGAGTGTTCTCTCCCATCCTTTTGACTCCTCAAGGACTACAATTTCAAGTTCCGTTTATCCAAGTCCAGTATCTCATCCTCCTGGTTCCTCAGTGCATTCATCCTCTAGTGTTAGTGGTTCTATATCTGTAACAAAATCTTCTCCTGCTTTGGTCATTCGGCCACCACCTTCTGGCAGTGTGCCCCCTAAATCTTCCTCTGGGAAAGCTCTGAGTGTTGCAAATCTTGCAGTGTTTCAGCCTAGTGAGGGACCAGACAAAAGTAATCCCTTCAAAGGAAAGGAATCTCAGATTATGTTTGATTCAGAAGGTGAAGAAGGTTCCTTTTTCACCAGCCAAGTCAAGCGTCAGAAAGAAGGCAATAGCCAGATATTTTCTGCATCATCTGTAATGGGGGAAATATCGGGCAAGTCCCAGAGTATGAATGACTCAAAAGTAAAATTTGAGTCACCAGTCCACAGTATAGATGCCACAGTTGGCTCTTCACTCTCTGTGGATAACTTTCAAAATGTTAAATCTTTTGATACGGGCCCTGATTGTTTGGATCATCATTTTGCTGTGGATTCTCCCTGCTGGAAAGGAGCTCCTGCTTCTCATTTTTCTCCATTTGATGTTGTGGATACTGAAACTACACCTCAATTTGCATCGAAAATGGATAAATTTGGTCTGTTGGGTGTTCAAGTTGATGAGACTTTCTCTCCCCCAGTTGATGCAACGAGATGCTCCTCTGTAAAAGCTGGTGAAGACAAAGTGCGTAAATGTGGCCACGTTGATAGAGACGTATCAATAATTCCAGGAAATATTTCGGAAGCTGATTGCACAGCCAGAGAGCAGAGATCAGTTGATGCTGTAAAAGCTATATTGAAGGGTCCAAATCTGATGAACAGTAAAGGAGTTCAATTCTCTGAGGAATTTGATGCACTTAAAGAAGAATATAATCTGCTAAAGCACTTGAAGAATGAGCATGATTCAAAATCTTCTGGTGTCAAGCAACTTAGAGTTGAAGAAGGTAATATTACCTCATCTGACCTAAGTTTTGGACCTGCAGTGGTGGACTCTATATTGAACATCAGCAATACTACTGAAGGCGATGTTGCTGTTCGTGCTGCAGAAAATGTTCTGTGTTCACCGTCTTCTGAAGAAGGTGCTTCTGAGCTGGCTAGACCATGTGTAGGCCAATTACCTCCCAAAATGGATGTTCAAGCATTGATTAAAGCATTGCATGGCCTTTCAGATTTGCTTCTGTTTAGTTGTTTCTCTGATTCATATACACTCAAAGAAGAAGAGATTGTGGTCATTAAGCATGTGATGAAAAATCTTGACGGACTTACTTCAAAGAAAATGGAGTATTTTACTGAATCAAAAGATGCTGCACAACTTTGCCCCCAAGTTAGTTGTGGTAAAGTTGGGGACTCTCCTGATTCTCATATGGTAAGTAACCATAATTGAGCATGCTTTAACTGCATTTATGTTACCAAATCTTTTGAACGTTGCTTGAAGAAGGATGCCATTTTTAGTTGTTAAAGTGAAAAGCAAAATGACCAAAAATCCTTGCTGACTGTGACTTTCATGAGTAAGTGTATTATGAGTTTAGTGTTTATAGTATTTGAGGTAGTTTCATAAGCCAAATTCCTTATGGTTTCACCAGCACTCTGTAGTTCAGATTGTTGGCTTCATACTCTTTCTGTTGTTCTGATACTTTCTTGGCCTTTGGATGTGTCTTTTGAGGTAGTGGAAGGTAATCAACTCATTTCTGACAAAAATTTCATTGTGAAGTTCTATTTTCTTGTGATATTGCGATTTTTAGTACTTTAGTAATCCTCAAATCCTTCTGCTGATGCCTGCAATGGAAACTAGATAAAGTCTTATTATGTTTCTGTTCTTGACATATTTTCTCTGCCATTTTAACTTGTTCTATATATTTTCGGAATAGATGTATATTGGTTAAGGCTTCCAAGAGGGGATCAAACATTTTTGGCAAATATTTACTTTTAGTATCGTCATTACAAAATCTCATTTTTATGTCGAGTATATTCAGAAAAATAAATTCCTTGTCTAGAGCTTCAAGGGTTATATGTACAAACTCTTCTATTCTTGTTTATGCTGTCAAAATCTTCTGTTCTTGTATATTCTGTCAAATTTGGTTCCTTCTACAGAGTCATGCTGCAAGCAAACACCAATTTGAAAATGAAGTAGGTAGAAAATCACAGGACTACATTAACAGAGACAATAAAATACGGAATGACTATATCACCAATGAAAAGGCAGAGATTTTTCAGCCATTTAATCCTCCAAGAGATGATTTAGATGTTCTGGGGGATGATAATATGGCCCAGGTAAGCTTCAGCTGCTCTTTTGAACCTTCTGTGCTGGTTTGAAAAATGTATCATTTTCCGTTGCATGATGACTGGATCCTTTATCACAGGCAATAAGGAAGGTTCTCGAGGAAAATTTCCCTTGCGGACAGGAAATGGAATCACAAGCTCTTCTGTTTAAGAACTTGTGGCTTGAAGCAGAAGCTAAATTATGTTCCATTAGTTACAGAGTACGCTTTGATAGGATGAAGATGGAGATGCGGAAGTTTAAGCCCTACGAGGCAAACAGTAAGCATTGCTCACTTGCATTTCTTTACCTACCATTAATGCCCTTTCTGATTTTCTCTGTGCTTTTGATTGTTCAAGAAAGCGAAGCTGCTTCAGAGAAAACATCAGGTTGTAATAGTTTGGGTGATCTGAATATGTCTGACGTGCCCTCATTTAACATTGGAGACGACTCAAACCCAAAATCAATAATCTGGAGCCCGCTTAGTTCAAGCTCCACCCGGAAAGCAACTGATGTTGAAGCATCTGTGATGACCAGATTTGATACCTTGAAATGCTGTGATGACTCAATAAGTATGAATTTGGTAGGAGAAGAAGCGGATAAGATTGGTGGTGTCAGTCCAGTGAAGTCACCGTCTCCTCAAGACCAATCAAATGATAGAAGACAGAACCAAGCAGTGGAACCTGACTGCGATGTCAACCAAGGCCATCCGAGCTTGCATATCAGTGGCTCTGGACATGAACCAATTAAAGATGGTTTGTACTCAACCAGCAATACGGATGATGTCGAGGCCTCTGTTATGACCAGATTCCGTATTCTGAAATGCCGTGATGATTCAATTACTACAGATGCGGTGGTGGAACAAGCTGGTAAGGTTGATAATACTGTCTGTTCTGATACGATGCCATTTTTCAAAGGCCGAGCTGAGGAATTTAGATTGAATTTAGCTATGGAACCTCATTCTCAGACAACAGGAGATGTTAACCAAAAGCTCTTTGGCCTGCAAACCGATGGTCCTAGGTATGAGTTGGTGAAAGATTTTTTCCCTTCTATGCCTGATGATGGAGGGTCTAGTGCACCCAATGCACCAAGAAACCAGTATTCGTTAGGGTCAAGTGATAATTGCTCTTCGGATTGGGAACATGTGCTGAATGATGATGTATCATGGCGTTGAGAGATGAAACACCACCGATAAAGGCGCAGCGGGTGTTTGCTTCAAGGCAATTAATCTCCCTTTCTTGTATGCTCCCCCCCTCCCCTTTTAAGAATGTTTTGAGAAGTGAAATGATGTGTATATGTGCAAACTGGATTAGCAACTTCCTCCTCTGAATTCTTAACTGTTCTTCTGACTTGTAAAAAATGTGCTTTTTACGCTTTCGGCTAATTGTGATCAACAATGTTTATGGTAGTGATAGCCTGGCTACTTATATTTACTAGTGATGATACTTGCCATGAAGTTTTGCGTTTTTTTACCACGTGGATGTCATATCAGTCATTGAGGGATGCTATTGAGCTTTCTTTACTGATTTCTACTCGTCGGTCCTTCCTACTGCTACTCAAACGAACAGTGTGAGTCGGTTGGAAAGATGATGAAATGTACAAAAAATAACAATCTGCCATTTCTATCTATAGCTTGGTGTAGGGATTTGAGGTTCCCCATGCCCTGAAAATCTGGTTCATAACCGAAAAATCCCAATTTTCTTTTCTATTCAAAATGCTCAATTATGCAGAGCCATGATCTGCCCATTGCTCATTAGTCTTTCTTGAAGCTGTTATGGCGGCTACAAGTCGCCTATAAATACTGGTAAGTTTACACAAAGAAAGAGCAGAAAAGCAGAGACTAATGGCACTGGCTATGCTCTTAGGCTTAGGATTGTTGGTACTATGTTTCAGTGTCGGAACTGAGGCACAGCTTCGGGTCGGGTTCTACGATGGCGCTTGTCCTCAGGCGGAGTCCATTGTCGACGAGGAGGTCCACCGAGCCTTCTTCAAGGACAGGGGAATAGCTCCTGGTTTAGTCAGGACACATTTCCATGATTGCATGGTTCGGGTAAGGCATTATGCATGCAAATGTAACTTATAAATGAGTGGAAAAGTAAAGTTCATTTGTCCTTGGTGGTCAGAATAAAACATGGTGAAATGGGTAGATGATCCAGACTCTTAACTTAAGAGAAACTTCTACCCAACTTGATTTGTTTTTATTCTGAATAAGCTTGGGTTGCGATTTCAGGGTTGCGATGGCTCTTTGCTGATTGATTCAACGCCAACGAACAAAGCAGAGAAGGACGGTCCACCGAACGGCATCACCCTTCGTGGTTTGGAAGTGGTGGACAAGGCAAAGGCTAGACTCGAAACGCAATGCAAAGGAGTCGTCTCCTGTGCTGATATTCTGGCATTTGCAGCACGAGATTCTGTCGTAATTGTGAGCAAAAAGTCTTTATCCTGTCATCCTCTAAACAGTGACTAATGTGACATCACACTATAGTCAGTCGTAACTTGGCAGCTTTTATTTTAAGAGTTCAATACTTTTTTTTGACGTGTAGTTATACATTAGTGGGTACGAGAATTCACGGTGTATCATCACTCGTTGCCTAATTGTATTTCCTGGCAGACCGGAGGTCGTGGATGGCAAGTTCCGGCAGGGAGGCGAGATGGACGGATCTCCCGGGCTGAAGAGACCGTGGATATCCCGGCACCATTCAACAATCTGGACGAAATCACCAGGTCCTTCGCAAAGAAGAACATATCTCAGGATGACATGATAGCACTCTTAGGCAAGTACCTTGATCGAAGTTGGGCAGACACGCAATATTTCAGCAGCTAAACTCAATACTATACTTATTGTTTTAAACATAAACGTGATAATTCAACAGCTAATAACTTTTCATGAACAGGAGCACATACAATCGGCCGTTCCCATTGCACTTCCTTCAGCAACAGATTGTACAATTTCAGCCCAACAAACAGCCAAGATCCAAGCTTGGATCGGTTCTTCGCGGCGCAGCTGAAGCAGCAATGTCCCTTGAGTTTCCGGGGAAATGTCGATCCAAATGGAGTCGTCCCGATGAACGCGAGCCCGTCTCTATTCGAAAACAGCTATTACAGAGACGTTTTGGCGCACCGGGTTCTGTTCACATCGGATCAAACGCTCGTCAGCAGCCCGGAAAGCCTGGCGGAGGTAAGAGATTACGCATTCAACGAAGACAAATGGGAGGAAGATTTTGCTGAAGCGATGATCAAGTTGAGTCAGGTTGAGGTCCTCACTGGAACTGCTGGGGAGATTCGATCCAACTGTCGAATCGTCAATCCATAAGTCTTGCTTAAATAACTACTCGATAGTCCCTTTTAATTTGTCGCCTCTATTTATTATTTGAACTATGACTTAAAATTCGATACTGAACTGCAAATTTATGTACCAACATTTCCAATATCATGTCTTTGAAGAGCACAATATTTGTCTGGTTGTGTTTATCATTCAATCCAATCCTTGAGCTATATTTGATATATAATTGTGATGTGTTATTACTAAAAAAGTTTGATAAGGGTTTATAATCATTAGCTCCCTATTGGGAAAAACTACAATCTCGTTAAGGAACCACTCAGTTATTGATTTTGGCCGTGTATGTATTACTAATGTTATCGCGTGTGCAATAGCATAGATCATTATCTCAATGACATAAGAGGATTGTTAACATGACGTAATAGTGCAATTAAGTTATAATCCTGACTCAATGGACATAAGCTCGGCAATTTATATATGGGTCCTTAGTTGCCTATTGTAGAATTTATAATCCGGATATACTTTTATATATAAGGAGTGTACATTTCAGCAAGAGGATTAGGAGTTTAGACGGGTCATAAATGGGTTGATGGGTCACTGTCAACGTATTAGAACTTATAAAAAGTTGTCTCTGAGGAATAGCGATTTCGGGTCATATATGGGTTGACGGGCCACTTTATCATGTCGTATTTTTATATCGTGTCAAACATCGTCAGCCTCGATAAATGTGTATAACTGTTGGTTAGATTAGATAAATGACATGGCAGCTTAGGGAGTCAGAGTGTAGATGCTATGCTAGGTGTATATTGAAGAAATCCATGGTACTTAGCGAAAAAAAGAAGAAAAAGATCCATGCATGTTTGTAATATTGTAATGCATAGTTAAACTTCATCTCTGAATTCTTCACCTATAAATAACTACTGGCAAGTCTACAGAAAGAAAGAGCAACAATGGCTATGGCTATACTCTTAGGCTTTGCATTGGCAGTAATATGTTTGAGTCATGGAATTGAGGCACAGCTTCTGGTGGGATTCTATGCTACCACTTGTCCTCCAGCAGAATTCATAGTCGACGGAGAGGTCCGATGAGCCTTCATGAGAGACAGGGGAATAGCTGCTGCTTTAGTCAAAACACATTTCACTGATTGCATGGTTGGGGTAATTATACCGTAAAATCCAGTTACTGAATGGTTCTTTAACGAGACGGCAGTCTCACCCTGTCGTACTTACAATTTATTTGTTTTCACAATTTCAGGGTTGCGATGCCTCCTTGCTGATTGATCCAACACCAAACGCTATCACTCTTCGTGGTTTGGAAGTTGTGGACAACGCAAAGGCTAAACTCGAAGCGCAATGCCCAGGAGTCGTCTCCTGTGCTGATATTCTGGCATTTGCTGCCCGGGACTCTGTCGTAGCTGTGAGCAAAGCCAAGTCTTTAAACACAATATTGATCATTGCTGCTCTTTTAACTATTTTTTCTTTTTTATATTCTATTTTGATCAAAAGTTGTTGTTGTTGGGTAATTGTATTTCTTGGCAGAGTGGAGGCCGGAGAGGGAGTGTCCCGGCGGGAAGGCGAGATGCACGAATCTCCGGGGCGGGAGATTTTCCGGCACCATCCCGCAATCTGGACGAAATCACCAGGGCCTTTGCAAGCAAGGGCTTATCTTAGAATGATATGATTGCGCTTTTAGGCGAGTGACATGTTCGTTATCATTTTCAATGCATTTTATAACTATTCAACTGTACCGTTTCACATTATCAATACATGCGTTTACCAAAAAAACATGTTTTAAAAACGTTCCTTAACAGGAGCACATACAATCGGCCGTTCACATTGCACTTCCTTCAGCAACAGATTGTACAATTTCAGCTCAGCAAACAGGCAAGATCCAAGCTTGGATCCAATCTTCGCAGAGCAGATGAAGCTGCAGTGTCCCCTGAATTCGCAGGGAAATGTCGATCCCGATGAAGTCGTCCCGATGAACGAGAGCCCGACACTTTTCGACAACAGTTATTACAGAGACGTATTTGCACACCGGGTTGCGTTCACATCCGATCAAACACTCGTCAGCAGCCCGGAAAGGCTGGCGAAAGTCGAACTTCATGGATTAAACCAGGCCTATTGGGAGCAAGATTTTTATCGAGCAATGTTCAAGATGAGTCAGGTTGGGATACTTACTGGAGCTGCTGGGGAGATTCGATCCAACTGTCGAATCGTCAATTCATAAGGCTTGCTTAAATAACTACTTGAACGTCATCTATTTTCATTTGTCGCCTCTATTAATTTGATTTCAATTTAGCGCAGAACTGCAAAATTTATGTAACAGCATTTGCAATATCATGTCTTCATGGGAAAATATACCGTCCTGATAAAGAACTATTTGGTCACTAATTTCGGTCTTAGGTGTATTGTTAATGTTATTGCATACGCAATTACATAACTGTTTGTTGAATATTTTACAAATGACATATAAAATGATAAGAAACTACAAAGAAAAGTGTTAAGAAATAAAATAGGACTTTAATCCAATAGTTATTTGACAAATATCCTTATAGAATTAGATTGATCAAAGTGTGGACTCACTTTATTGTTAATCATTATATATATTTCTTGTTTTCCTCTTCTGAATTTGCACTTATGGGTTCGATTGTAGAACTCTTGAGGTTGTAATTTCAAGTGTTGTGACAGTTCCTATAGGATATGATAACCAATCGTCTGATGATTGTTAGATATTGTGACTTTTCAATTATTGAAAAATTTTCAATAATTTTTCCTATTTTCAATCATTGGAAATATTGAATCCAAAAATCACCAAAAAGTCCTCGATAACATGTGTGTCAACACTAGTGTCTTCCGATTTAATCAACGCTCTAGTGAAATTGATCATTTGATAGACAAGTTTTTGAGAATTATTTACAACTCAATATTCCAATAGGCAAGTCCATACTCTTACATATATAGGGCTGACACGATTGTTAACGAATAAGCTCGAGATCGACTTGATAATAAACGAACATGAATATGGTTTTTAGAATCGATTAGTAAATGAGCAAGGAGTTGAAAATTTGTTAACATTCATAAACACAATCAATTAAAATATTAACTATATATATATATATTATAAATAAAATAAGTATATACAACATTAAACTGTTAAATGATACAAATAATTGAATCTTTATATACATTCATACGTACATAGATATCAATTATTAAATTAACTAGACATTACAATTTTATATTAGTTAATGACAAGATAAAATGTACATGGATGTTTACAAACAAATTCAAGTTCGGATCGATTAATAAATAAGCGAACAAAAGATTTTATGCCTCGATAAATAAATTAACTCTTCAAAGCTCAGCTCGCTCCGGCTCGATATCATCCTTACTCTCATAGTCACAGGTTCTTACAATGTGAGCAAGTAATTTCATACTCCAGACATTTGCGTCATTCTTATGGACTTGTTAAGAACAATCAAGTTCAACCTTTATTCCTCTTTGGCGGAAAAAATCATAACTCTACTCTTGGGGGATGAATTTGAGTGTTCAAATCACTAATAATGAATGTTTTTATATATACATCAACTGATTAAATGATTCCTTGGCCAATCATCATAGTACTCCTTCTCATGAGCATTTATATATGATCATAATAAAGATAACCAATCATTCTAAATAATGAATATGGAAAGCAAACAAGAATTATTTCTCCTAATGTCTTGTGGAGGGACTGTTCTTAGAGTTAGAGAGAAAGAAGAAGATATACTCCCTCGGTTCCATTACAAAGTGAACTCTTCTAATGAAACGGATTGAGCAGTTTTTAGGGAGCGTTAGTTGGTTTGGTTCTAATCTCCATCCTTATCGGTACATATTATTATTCTGTATCATATGTAAAGACAGACAAATTTTACCTGCTTCCTTGAAATAATGTATGTTTCCATCAATCAAAAAACCGTTAATTTATCAGCCAGTGACAGCAATTTTAGTTCATTCATTCAAGTTTCTATCTAAGTTTTGGTATTTCAACTTTCTCAAGAAACCTCCTCCACCGACTTCCCCATTAATCAGCAGTTAGCACTGTGTCTACATTAGAAAAAATAAAGGGGAAACGGGGGGCCAAGAAAATGATGCAACCGATTAGACTAATTGATGATGAAATTTCAATTACTCACATCTCGAGCAGCCTGTGGTTGACACGAATTCGACACGTTAAAAGTAACCCGTTAACAATGAAATTGCCACCCCTCATGCTTAAGATGTATATCAACCATGCATGATGTAGATCTTTTCACGCGTATCGATTAATGTCGCTTTCCTGCAATCTTCTGATTCCGAAATATCTGTTAATCACCAAATGGCGTAGACCCTTTTCCCCAATTTTAGGTTAAATCAGCAAGAACATTTCTTTATCCTTTGTTGTTGTTGTTTTGTTGACAATTCACTTGGGTTCTAATCTTAAATGCTCATACAAAGATTCAGAGTCCAAAAGGTGACAAAAAACCTATAAAATGTTGAAAGAAAAGTGTGACATTAGTGCTGCATTACACAGCAAAAAAAAAAAAATGTTATGGGATAAGCCGATAAGGGAAAAAGTCAGCAAATGAGTCCACTTGTCATCAAAAAAATTGCAATTCTCCAGTATGCTCTAAATCCAGAAAGAAGAATGTCCCAAACATTGAACAGTTGAGTGGATAAAATATATGCAAATAGAGATATTGTCTTAACTACTCCCTTTGTTTTTTATGCACCAAAGTCAACATGAACCCAATTTGATGATGCTGCAAAACTTCTTGCCGCAGTCCCATATAGAATCATTTAGGCCGACACAATTGTTCCAGAATTATCACTATTTGTGATAATTTTTGACACGATACGAATTTGACACATTAAGAGTGACCCGTTAATCATTAAGGATCTACTGTTTGTTTAGCATCACAAAATTTGCTAGTAATTTAGCCTGACCTACTCCAGTTGTCTTTTCTTCTTGTAGTACATTAAAATAAAAAAAAAAAAAAACGACGTTGTACAGCTGATTGCCCTCTCACATGGCACTACAAAGATTAAAAAACTAGCCTAAGATTTTTCATTTTTCTGCATGAACTTAATGCAACACTCACAACTCAACTCAACTATTATATAAACACCGTCACTGAATTAACCGTGACATCAAATTGAATCATGGCCTCCAAACTCCATCCAACGTTTGCATTGGCAACTTTTGCTGTTCTGCTAGTAATGTTTGTGCCTCTGAATGCTCAGCTTCAGGTTGGATTTTACGACGTTTCTTGCAGATTTGCAGAGTTCGTCATCAAGAATGAGGTTCGGGCCGCTTTCTTCGCCAACGGGGGAGTGGCTGCTGGCCTTGTTAGGATGCATTTTCACGATTGTTTTGTTCGGGTGAGTACAAAAGTGGACTTTTCTAATGGAACGTCTCGTGTTTTTTTGAGCTAGCGTTTTGTTTTACAGGGTTGTGATGGATCGGTGCTGATTGATTCAACTCCTTCGAACCAAGCAGAGAAAGATGCACCAGCTAACAATCCTAGTCTTCGTGGTTTTGAAGTCATTGATAATGCTAAGAGAGCACTGGAATTCCAGTGTCCAGGAACTGTTTCCTGCGCTGATATACTTGCTTTTGCAGCAAGGGACAGCGTCGAAATAGTAAAAATCTTCAAACTCATCACCACATTCATTTATTTTCTTGAGTTTTCTTTCTGTTTGTGATTCTTTTTTGTTGTTTCTTTCTTTCCCCTGCAGACCGGAGGGTTCAGCTACGACGTTCCGGCGGGGAGAAGAGACGGCAGAATTTCATTATCCACAGAGGCGTCAGCAAACTTGCCAGGTCCATCTTTCAGCGTCAGGCAGCTCACTCAGGCCTTTACCAACAAGGGACTTAGACAGGATGAGATGGTAACGCTCTCAGGTAAAGACTAAGAGTTTGAGCGATGCATTTATGTACCACAACTTAAAAACACGCTATTAATGTGGGGTCGTGCAGGGGCGCACACCATTGGGCGGTCCCATTGCACTTCATTCAGCAGAAGGCTTTTCAGTTTCAACACTACGACGAGCCAGGACCCGAGTTTGGATCCCATTTACGCGTCGCAGCTCAGACAACAGTGCCCACAGGGAAACGTGAATTCAAACCTGGTGGTGCCCATGGATCCTTCCTCCCCGACCACCATGGATACGAGCTACTACAACGGTATTCTTGCCAACAGAGGCCTGTTCACTTCAGACCAAACGCTGTTGACAGATTCAGCGACGGCAAACGAAGTGATTCAGAATTCTCAGGACCCTTCTGTTTGGAGTAGCAAGTTCGCAGATGCTATGGTCAGAATGGGTCAGATTGGCGTCTTAACTGGAGAAGCCGGCGAAATTCGAGCCAACTGCAGGGTGGTTAATTAACAGAGGAGAAGAGTCTCCTCTGTTTTTGCTGTTTTCCACTTATGTATTTATGTAGTTTCCTCTTCAGTTCAAGAATGAAGTAAAACAACAATCAGAAATTAACATGCGAATGTGAAAGAAGCATAGTTATGCATCATTCTTATATCCATTGCAGCTAACTTCAATATCAAAGCCTATATTAATGAAAATCATTAAAGGAAAACCCTTAAATGCACAAAAATGGCGCTGATAGCAACGGTTTAATTCAAGGATTCAAGAGCGCAGTACAACCATATTCCAGAAACTCGTCGATAATACGCATTAATTATCAAAAATGTAGAAGACTCTAGTAACTTAGGTGGTTAGCTCCATGATAGCGCTGACAATATCTCCATCGTGGTGCTTGAGAGCTTTGACAGCCTTGCTCCTCGACACCCCTGCCTGTGTCATCACCAAGTCAATGTCACGAGGCTCAACTCCATTCTCATCGACCTCTTCCTCTTCCTCCTCAGCTTGTGCTGCAGCAGCCGAAGCAGACATATCTGACTTTGCCATCACAGAACCCATATCTGGCATCCTGAATTGCTGGGCAGCCTGTGTCTGCAGCTGAGAGCTCAAGTCCTCTATCTTAGCTTCACCAAAGATGACATAGGTCTCTGAATTCGGGCTCTTGAAGACATCGGGTTTTGAGATGAAAAACAATATCTGCAAACAACAAATCAAGTAGTTAATGAAGAGGAACACAATCTACCAACACAAAGCTCACAGCAACAGGCATCCAGTCTTTACATTTTTGGTTCTTTTAATGGTGACCCTGCTGACACCAGTAACGGGTTTCATCCCCAACTTCAGCATTGCCTTACGACTCTTCTTCTCACTTCTGCTCTGCTTCGAACCCTCGGTAGTGCCTGCATCATAGTAACCATCCAGATCACTATCATTCCCAATTTCCCATAGTATTGTGCATATAAATCAAAGTAGAAGAAATGGAAACATAAAGAATGAGCCAAATTGCAGCACAGAAGTTACCGAAAGAGAGTATAAACACAATATTATCATCGCAAAGGAACCCAAAGCTCTGAAGTTTGCTAAGAAAAGGTTAATCAACACCACAGGTCATACAGAAGAATCAATGATCAATGGACAACATTTTCAGTGAAAAGTAATATCCAAAATAGTTGCCAAATGAATGTAAGAAAATCCATAGGTTGTAGTCTCGCGAAAACGCAAACACAAACGCATTCCCATGCAATCATACAAAGCCCAAGAAGTAGATACTTAACAGAGAAAAATTCAACATATAAATTAGCAACATTCGAATATCCATTGAAGTAGTATATACTTAGTAAGCAACAAAAATGGAGCGTAAATGCTTGAGGATTCCAGCAAAATTTTAGCATTAGAAAAGTTGTTTCCTTCTCCCGGAAACATTAGAGCCATTTCCAACCCAATTCACTAAATAGGTTATGAGAAATTTCCAAGCTAACTGATTTATTTACAACACAAAGCTAAACAGAACCAATCAAACCTAATGCAGAAACGAACCAAAATGAACGGGAACGCCACAGGCAAAAATTAAAAGAGTTTAAAAACCTTGAGCACCGTCGTCTTTGTCATCATCCTCGTCGTCGGAATCGTCAGCGTCAGCCTCGTCTTCTTGGTCATCTTCATCTTTCACGTCCTCCACCAATGGTTCCTCGCTCTGCAAACAGAAACCAAAATTTCGCAAACAGTTATGAAAAAGAGAAATAAAAATTTAAAAAGTAGATTATGAAGTGAAGGTAACGGACCTCAAGCTTCTTCTCGAGCTCAATCTCTTCCACGACGGGGCCCGGCATGGTTCTTCTTTTGCTTCAATGAAACTTCGACAACCGTGGAAATGGCGGAGGTGGAGGAGCTGGTGGTGGTGGTGGTGATGTGGATAAGCAATGGAGAAGGGAAGGTATAGAACGATGCCATTTTTTAAAGTAGGGTTTCCTTCTTAATGGGCCGGACTATTAGACCCAAAGTCATTGTTGCAGCCCAGATTCTTAGTGAAAACTACATGAGACTGGTGGGCCTTGTGGCCATTTTCTTGTTCAAGTATATTTATTTGGACAATGATCTATCATATTTGTTGGATATAAAACGTCCGGAACTTCGATTGGGCAACAAGTAGTAAAGTCTAGCATAAGGCCTAGGTAAGTTAAACAGAACCTTTTGGGTTGGACACGTGTGGCTCATAAATTGGTTCCACACGACGATCGAGAAAGCGGTTATCTTTTTTTTTCCAGATCTTCCTGACGACGTTAGGAGCTGACGTATTTCATCTCGTGTTCTACAAGCAATTGTAAGTATTTTTGCCTATAAATACGGTATTGTCTCACTATGTTCAGGTAACATATAGCCATTTGTTTTCTCACATTACATTAGCTAAAAAACTAGGTATCGTGATGAAATTGGGGAGTTAGTCCCAAGTGTATGTATCAAAGTGAGGACGAGCTCAGCAGAAACCTCGGCGGCGACGAAGGCTTCAATAATATTCATGGTGACTTTTTTATGACCGCATAATATAAGATAGTAATGTTACATTTATAAAGGGTTAAATTTTTTTTTTTAGAACGTATTTGTTATGACTTACATTAACACTTAATTAAAAAATATCACATCTATCACTATAATTACTATAATTTTTGTCATTATTATTACATTATTTTTCTATGAACTAATTGTCATATCTATTATTAAGGAAGTCTAGAATGATCTTAATTTTCTTTCTTCATTCTCCAAAAAAAAAAAAAAAAATCTTAATTTTCTTAGTGTGATCTTAAACTAACAATAATGAGATTACTTTTCGTTTTGTACACATTTCAAAGTATACTATTTAAATGGGACGGAGGGAGTATTTTTTTATTTTTGTTCAGCACGTAAATGTAATTAACCCTGTTTTCTATTCGTCTCAAAAAACCAAAAAAAAAAAAACGCCCTGTTTTCTATCATTATAGTCATAGTTTGCAAAATTGCAATTCTATTGATTATATCATTATAGCTCCAATTTTATCCAATTTCTAAAAAATTTATTACAATCCCACCATCCAAATCGATGCGTGGAATCTCGTTACTACAAACTATGATTATAACTATACAGTCTTTCATTCATATCAAATCCTTTTTCACATTAGACAAAAGAAAAATCAGTGTAGTTCTATGTACCTCACTTCAATACTTCACAAATTCTCAGTGTTCAGCTTTCTGAAGTATGCATCAAACAAAATCTCAAATTCCCACACTGATATAAGTCACAGAACTGCTTAAAACCCCAAATCGACAAGCAAAATTTTATGTTTGCTAAGCTGATTAAAGCAGCAACATCAATGATGAATGTTGGAACACTTTGATAGAGCTAATACAGTATTTACAACCCTCCAAAAGCAGCTTCTTCATCTTCATCTGTGTTTTGGTTTCAATTGAAGTATACGGTTTCATGACTTTTGCTTCAGAATGCAGCAAAATCACCAACAACAGAATTTATGCTCTTCAAAGATCATATTATTCACTACTACACAACTTCCTCTTCAAAGTCCTCTCCAACCTCCAAGCTTCATTGTCTATGGCGTGGCAATGCCCGGAACCTCCACTCCAATGTTTGCATGGCGCAGCGAAATCACAAACGAAACAATAGCACTGCAGCAAGGCATGATCACATTCATCAATGGCCAATTCAATTCATGGAGTCAAAACAATAACAAAATAAGAGAGAAAGAAAAAGTTTTTAAAAGGAATGAACTTGAACTTTACCAGTTCACAGTAGCTCTCATGGGGTGTTTTTGCAAAAGGGAATTTCAAGCACAAATGCCTCGAATGTGGGTAATCTCTGCAAGCAAGCTGAAATTCAGACAGTAAAATCATCATCAAGTTCGGGAACCAACAGAATCAAGAAACACTAATCAAATTAATTCAATTCAAAACCGAGGATTTCATCAAGCTCAAATAATACTAATAATAATAACCCAAATATCTTGAAACAGGAGTAAATTAAATTTTCATTCACATAATCAATCTAAGTCCAGTACAAATGGCAAAAAAATCAAATTTTTATCATCATACCGGGCCCTTTTCTGCAACAACCGAGACGTCAGGGGAGGCAAGACCATCGTCGCTCAGATTGTTGAGATTCTTGGTTGGGACGGAGGAGAGGGTCAAGGGATCATCATCAGGATCAAAATCCAAGATGAAACAATCCTCCCTGTTTTCAATCTCCCTCATAGCCTCTCTATTTTTGACGCAGAAAATAGGTCTTAAGGGAGTCCCATTCAGCAATTCGGCTTCACGAGGAGGGGAAATCGAGTAGCACAAATCGATTACCACCACCTCATCTTTCGGGTTCGACGGCGGCGACAATGGTGGTTCGGACATGTCCGGCGATTGGGTTACTGAATTGCCTCTTCCTCTACCTCTCCCTCTCCCTCTCCCTCTCCCTCTCCCTCTCCCTCCCGACCCTTTGACAGACTTTGATTTTCCTCTCATAACAAAGAAAGGGGAAATCGAAACCTCAGGAAACCTAACGGCTACTATCGCCGGCGTTTGGCTACTTGCTGGAGTTTCTTGGAACTGAAAGTCGATTTGAATTTTGAAAGACAAACATGGAGAATTTTGGAGGGTTTATTTTATTCTAATAAAATATTTAAACACCCTCCGAGCGCCCAAAAAAAAAAGAAAAGAAAAAATCAATGTAGAAGGCCCAATCATTACAAGAAGCCCAATATGAGTCGAACCAGGCGGTCCAATATCAGTCATTTAACGGGCTTCGCTTAGATGCCACTAATTTGCAATTTGGGCCAACTGATCGAATCAAGGCCCAAAATCTTTTCCTTGCATATCCTTCAATTTTCCTAGTACTAAATAGTTCACAATTAAAAACGAAAAAATGATAAATCTTCCTTAGACTCCAAGTTCGAAAATGTACACTTTTTAGAGGCTTTCAGTGTATAACACTTACATGGCTCATTTGACTCCTTGTTTTTTCACCCCAATTCTTGGCTTTTGGATTCAAAAAATTATATATTCTTACTTTTTAGTTATGAGTTAATTACATATCATTAAAAAATAATAATAATAATAATTGTAAGTAAATTTTTCGAGTGAAATGAAAAATAACTTATTACTACTTATGTTCCATTAGAAGTTTGGAATATATATAATTATAGACTTTTATGACTTTGCAAAGAATTTGGAAACAATGTGTGTGTAATATATGGCTTACTTGATTATATTTGATTTGATTCAATCAAAATAGAGTTTGAAACTTTGATTGTAGTTTCCAAAAGAAAAGACTTAGCAAATGATGAAAATTTCCAAGAACTCTAGAATATATATGCATGGTGGGCCATGCATGATTAGATGAAGACCACAAGCACACATAAACTTTGGAGGGACCCGCAATAAAAGAGTAGTGGTCACTTTTTCATCTTATCCATCTTATTTTATATTTTATAGGAACATACTATTTACAGTAATATTTTTATTATTTACAGTAATATTTTTTTGTGAAAAGTCTATTTTACCTTTTAGCTAAAAAAAAACTTTTTTTTAAGTTTTATATTACACGGTAAAAATATAATTTATACATTTTTTTACGTAAAGTTTGTTTGTTAACAGAAAAAACCCCGTCTGGCCCGAGATTGTGCCAAAAAAACCCAAAAAATAGAAAAAATTTTGCCAAAAATCTCGCCATTGACAAAAATATATTCCAAAATTCTACCCCCTATTTGCAGGAACATTACCAGTATTTTGGATACTTTGGGCAGAATTTTGATCCAAAATACCACCCACTTTGGGCGGTATTTGGAAGAAAATTCCAGGGTCTCGCCCCCTATGTGCAGGAACATTTTTAAGTTGGATTCGCGAAAGCTGTGATTGGATTAAGTTGCTTTTGATACCACGTTAGAAATGGAATTTCAAAAGAGAAGAAAAAAACATGAAGAATGTATAGATTTTTTTTTTTTTTTTTGTTAAAAAAACCAAATTTACGTACAAAAAATGTATAGATTATTTACTTACCGTGTAATATGGATTGTCCTTGTGACTATCGGCTATAATTAGAGTAAAAATGATTTCTTTTATTTTTTTAAAAAAAACTTAAGGGACATTATAGACTTTTCACAGAAAAATATTGTTGCAAATTGTAAAAATATTAATGCAAATAACAATTCTGATTTTATATTGGCTGAATTATGTTCACCAATTCAAGTTTCACTCAATTACAAATTAAATACTATTATTTTAATAATTACATTTACACCTCATTTCAAATTATTCTTATTATTTTACGTTGTTAAACGTAAAAACTACAAAATAGACATCGTAAAGTATTAAAATTACAAATAAATTCTCTGAGGTATGTAAATTGTAATGTATTTCAGTTTTTTTTTCTTCTATAATCTTTGAAATTAAAGGAGTATTTTATAATTTAGCAAAATGATAAAGTTCATTTATAATTATACCCAAACATTAAAGGTAATTTACTTTTTTTTAATTATTATTATCTTGAATGAATCCATGCAAAGAAGTAGTAGGTGGAGAGGTTGGTGAGAAGATGACTTTAAACTTCAAATAAAACTTTAAAAAACTGCATCACAGTGATTGATTGGGCTTGCGTTTTGTTGCAGTGTGAAGCAACGACGACTCGTTCTTGCTGCTTATGACTACTTCCTTACAAAATAAAAGTCGTGTAGAGTTTTTTAGACCGATTAAAAATTTATTTAAATAATAAAAAGCCACTTAGCGACTATAATTTAATATTATAAGGGTATGCTTGGTTTATAGAATGAAATAAAAATGAGAATGGAAATAATAATGATAAGTAGGGAATAATAGTAAAAAAATCGTTGAATCCCGAAAGACAATGCATCGCGAATAGGCAGGCTTGCTCTTTTCGTAGTTGGTGAAGGCTGTTAATCCCTTTAAACGACTTTTATTTGGACTGGAATGGAGTATTTATTTGTGAACACAAAATATAACTTGTTTTAGGCAAAAACAATTTCTCATATTTTTAACAAATACTTCATCTGTTTCACTAGAAAAATTTACTTTCACACGTATACAACTTTTTATGAATGTCAATGTACCTAAAATAGCTAATTTGACATTATTTATTCCATTGTCCTTACTTTTAAGTGTGAATTAATTATAAACCACACATAATTATATTAGTAAAGGTAAAAAGAGTAAAAATAAAATAAAATTTAAAAGGAACTATTGTATTAGAACAAAAAAATATTGTTAAAAATGAACTATTATGATGAAACATAGAAATTAAATTCTTACTTGATTTATTGGCATGTTATAAGAAAAATAAGTCCTCATTCTTTTATTAATAATATATATATATATTTATATATTCATAACTGTATTAAGAACTTACGTATTCAAAATATTTTATTTAAATATATCAAAATTAATAAAATCAAGTAATTTTAAAGTAAAAATTACTTTGAAATTACGTCCACATCGTTTCGTTTAGTATTTTGAACAAGCAATCCCCGCTCTTTTGACTCCACTGGTGTATCAGCGTAGAACTGCAAAAATCCAAGCTTTTGGTGGGGGGTGGGGTCTAGAAAAACTGGTAGTAATTTTCACCACCCACCCAAAGACAACGACGCTGTGAATCCATTGACAATTGAATCTCACCTTCCATTCCCACTTCCTCTGTTCCATTACGAATTCCACTATATATTATATCTCACTTTCCCTCATCCATTCATCCCACTCTTTTCCACTTTTCTCCATTAATTTCCGATCAATTCTTCAATTTGAAAATCAAATGGGTTCGTCGGTGGAGGACGAGCAAGCCTGCCTATTCGCGATGCAGTTGGCCTCTGCATCTGTGCTTCCCATGGTGTTGAAATCCGCCATTGAACTGGACTTGCTGGAGCTGATTGCCAAGGCCGGTCCCGGCGCCTACCTTTCTCCGGCGGAGCTTGCCGGCCAGGTGCCGACTAGTAACCCCGAAGCTCCGGTCATGCTGGACCGGATCCTCCGGGTGCTGGCTAGCTACTCTGTTCTCAGCTGCAAGGTTCAGAGTGGGGGGGACGGCGGCGTAGTGAGGCTTTATGGGCTGGCGCCAGTGTGTAAGTACTTGACCAAGAACGCCGACGGTGTTTCCATGGCTGCTCTGGTTCTCATGAATCAAGATAAGGTCCTCCTGGAAAGCTGGTAATTATTTTATATTAATTCTATTATATTTTCTCTTCTATTTAAAGAGTCACTTTTCAAAATAAAATTTTATCATATTTAAAGAGTTCATTTTAAATTTATGTATATTATATATCCTTACTAATATTACAATATGTGGCTCACAATTAATCTTTACTTCTAAAGTAAGAATATAAGTGAAAAATATGGTGATAAATTACTTATTTTAAGTGTTATACCTCACTAACACATAATAAATTATACACATTTCAAAGTGAATTATTTAAATGGGATGGAGGGAATAGTTTTTTCCTTTTGGGAAAATGAATTTGTGCAACAAATTCCAGTGATTCTCTAGTCTCATCAAATAATTTCTTGGATAAAATTGTGTTAAGTATAATATTTTTAGGTTTCACTGAAAGAGTATAGTGATATAATTGATCATAAATTATATGATATAACTCCAAAATAAATTATTCTAATATAACTATTTTTGAATAATCAAGTTTTAAATTTAGTTCTGGTCTCACTGAAAATGGAATAAAATAAACGTTGATAAGGGTAGTAGGTACCATACATGAGTGACAGCTTTCCTCTGTTAGGTAGCACTTTTGGTGCAGCAAAAGTCCATTTTCTTCCTTCCTAGGTTTTCTTGGGGGCAAAAATGCGACATCTCTCACCCGTAGGGTCCACATGCCCAGTCTCATGAGTTTTGTGTGAGAGGTAAATCAGAGTGACTCAGCAGTGATCTTGGTAGGATGACCAGTACCTAGTACTCACAAGGATCCACCCTCCACATTGGGGGATGAAAATCCCACACTAGGGCTCGATCCTTCCTAGGTTTTCTATTTAGAGCTTATATGGATCATATTAGTTTTTTTTTTTTTTTTTGGAGATCTAAAATTAGTAATGAGTGTTTAGGGGCCTGTTCATTATGTTGTTTTGAAACAATTTTTGAAACTTGGTTTTGAAAAAATAATTTTATAATTAGTTTTTATTATTTTCATTACAACTTTTTACTATTTAACTATATCTTTTTACATTTTTAATACACTTTTTATATTATAAAATTATGAAGAATGACATTTTTAGTACTAAAAGTTTGGACTGTTTGCAACTTTAGTATTAAAAGTTTACTCGGTTCCAAACTTGACATTTATGTTTATACTTTGTTGCATTTTTAGTACCAATACATGCTATAGCAAGTTTTACGTAGTCAAACCAAAATCAACGGTGATTTGAGGGTATTTTACAATTATACAATTTTATGGGGGTTGAAAATATAATTTTTCTAATATAATTTCCAAAATATTTTCACGATTTTCGTTCTCCTCAATCGGAAGAAAACTTGTACATCGACTGAGGAGGAAAAAAACCACGAAAATATTTTGGAAAAAATATTAGAAAATAATCTTTTCAACTCCTACAAAATTGTATAATTTGTGAAATACCCTCAAGTTACCTTTGACTTCGGTTTGACTACATAAAACCTGCTGTAGCAGGTATTGGTACTAAAAATGCAACAAAAAATAAATATAAAGCATAGGTTTGGAACTGAGTAAACTTTGAGTACCAAAATTGCAAATAACCCAAACTTTTAGTACCAAAAATATCATTTTTTCTATAAAATTATTTTTCCAAAACCAGATTTGAAACTTTGTTTCCAACCCAACCTGAAAAACAAGCCAGGTATCATATATAAAAGGGTTAATTACATTTGTCTCCTTTGATAATTAGTAAATTACCAATGCCCCCTAAAGTTGGTAAATACTATCAATGCCTCCTTAGCTTGGTCAATATAACTAGTATTTCTCCTGATTTGATCATATTATCAATCGGAAAACTATATGCATTGGTAATTTAAATGGTTTGGGGCATCTATAATATTCAGAAGTTGTAGAGTCGTTGATAATTTTTCCAAATTTAAAGGAGTTAATTGTAATTATCCCTATATGTTCTATTTGTTAATCCTCATGTCTTTAAAAGAGTTTAACTTGTGAAATATATAAATTTTTATAAATTATAAGTTACAATAGCTAAAAGAAGTAATTTGAAATTATTTATATATATATATATACATATTATTTTTTTAAGTAATGGGTTGTGAATCACACTTTATTATTTTAGTAAATGTACGTGATCTAAAAAAAATAGAAATGTAACTCTATTGAGGCAAAAAAGAATTTAGAAACAGAACTTTTTATGTGGGATAAAGTAATTTCTTTAAGTTTTTTTCATTTTTTGTTTCAATAAGGGACATTATTACATTGTGAAGATAACCTTTTACCCTCATAACTACTTTTTACATAATTATACACATAAATGTTAGATGAAAATGTTCATCCCATGAAACTTTAACTTGGAGAAAGAAAAAGTCCATGAAACTTGTTCCCTGCATTAGTTTTTTTTTTTTTTTTTAGCGAATCATTGGAAATCGTCCAACAGGAGTATTCTGTCCATTACATGAATTAGTGATTGGTTGTTGTATTAATTATTTATAAACATGGGTGGGTAGGCACCACTTGAAGGATGCAGTTCTTGATGGAGGAATCCCATTTAACAAAGCCTATGGAATGACTGCCTTTGAATACCATGGCACTGATCCAAGGTTCAACAAGGTTTTCAACCAAGGAATGTCCAATCACTCCACCATCACCATGAAGAAGATCTTGGAAGTCTACAATGGCTTCCAGGGCCTCAACACTGTTGTTGATGTGGGTGGTGGAACTGGAGCTACTCTTAACATGATCATCTCCAAGTTTCCCTCAATCAAGGGCATCAATTTTGAACTTCCTCATGTGGTCGAAGATGCCACACCTTATCCAGGTATCCGGCCATCTTTTATAATTTTGTCTCGAGCCTCCCAAGTTTGAAGACCGGGCCAATCGTGTTGCTCTGTTTCTATGTTTCTCAGACAGCTCTGTTTTCTGCAATTCTAAACACCTTTATTGTGCAGGAGTGGAGCATGTTGGAGGGGATATGTTTGTTAGCGTTCCTACCGGAGATGCCATTTTCATGAAGGTATGTTCTTCTTAAAAATTTTCTCTTTTTAATTCGAAAACACGTATTAATAAATGTGTGATTAATTGATGGATGCAGTGGATTTGCCATGATTGGAGCGACGACCACTGCCGCAAGCTTCTGAAAAACTGCTACGACGCACTTCCGGCGCACGGGAAGGTGATTCTCGCTGAGTTCATTCTGCCGGAGGCGCCGGACAGCTCGCTGGCGACGCAGAACACCGTCCATGTCGACGTGATTATGTTCGCCCACAATCCCGGCGGGAAAGAGAGGACCGAGAAGGAGTTTGAGGCATTGGCAAAAGGGGCAGGATTCAAAGAATTCCACAAGATTTGCTCTGCTGTTAATACTTGGATTATGGAATTGCGTAAATGAAGTGTCTACTCTTCTTGTTCTTTGTGAATGAGTAAAAATCAAGATCGATCCTTTTATTTTTATTTCTTTTTTTGGTGGTGGTTTTTTTTTATAAAGGCAATAAAATTGAGAATCAGAAATATATGGATTGATGTCTTTTCAGTCTAACGCGTGCGATCATTGTTAAGAGTTTTTTGTTGTTGCTATACTTACAAACAAGGTTGGAATGACGATGTTGTTTTGGGATACGATGTAGTTGCAAACGACAAATTAGTAAGTTGTTTTGATTGTTAGAACAAGATTAATAAAGCGAACGTTGGTGTTCAATTGTTTCACTTTAGAGTTGGTGCGTAGTTGTGGTTGCCAACCAATGAGAAAACTAATATTAAGTTCGTTTCATTAAAATATTCAGTAATACAAAGTGAATTATAGTAATAGAACGAAATGAACAAGAACAATTAATTATAATAAGCTAGTTCCACTGGCAATATTTATTTATTAATTTACAATAATATGCTCCCACCTCAACAACTAAAGAATACAATCATTAATCATTTTCAAAAAAAAAAAAAAACAATCATTAATCAAGCAGGCAATTAAGGAAGAATTCCCCTGCAGTCCGTCCGACGTAACAAACTGAACTATTACAGTAGCACTCCTCCTTGCACTCCGAACTGTTTCCCGATGCACGAGCATTTATATTGAATGATTCATTTAACAGAACTGGAACCTCCGAACATAAATGGAGGCTTAAGCTGATAAAAAGTTCCAAACAATGGCGTTATTCATGAGAGAAAAAAGGATACCTACTCTCAAAACATGTTTTTGAGAGAAAAAAAGTGAGCCTCATACTCAAAATGTATTTGAAATGTGTTTTAAGATGACAAAACTCAAAACACATTTCAAACACATTTTGAGTGTGTGACCCACATTTTTTCTCCCAAAAATATGTTTTGAGAGTAAGTACGAAACAAGGCTAAAGATCGATCTCAGTTCTTGAAAAGTTCCAAACAATGTTCCTGATCAAGATTTCTGCTCCAAAACTTCTTGTAATACTCTGTGTAGGTGAAATCCCGATACACCGGCGGTGAATCTTCATCGGTGAGCGCCTTCGGAGCGCTGATCACTGAATCATCACAGGGACAGAGGAAGGAAGCCACTGAAAGCCTCGGCTTATCAGCATTGACCACTGCCCGGTGACAAACGCTCTTGTATTTCCCATTACTCACTGCCTGCAGATTTAACAAAAATCGTGTCTACATTTTAAAATCCGTGTCAATGACAGTTATTTCCTGGTATAATAGTTTCGGTGATCGTTAGCCCCCTTATATCTTAAAAACATCTAATTATTCCATGTGAAATTTTGATTTGAAAATGTAAAAATAGAAATGTTTAAACATAAAATTATGAAGTACCAAAATTATGTGTAGTTTGTATGGTAATATTAATTTGTTGTTCATGTTATTTGAATGTGAATTACCTATATTATCCACAAAATACAATTTTATCTATTTTTCATTCTCAAAATAATGTCATAAACAACATAAAAAGTAAACGATTAATGTCACAAATTAGGGATAGTTTCGGTATTTCATACTTTAATAACATGAAAAACAAATTAATTATGTCATACATTAGTATTAATTTTGGTATTTCACAGATCCCAATATTAAACATCATACTTTATCATTCTTCTCTCTATCAAAATGATATTTTAGTCCTTATATACATTAGGTAAGCGTAACCATAACCGCAATCGTAACCGTGTGTTTTGAAAATATAGTAGATAATTAAGGGAAAAAAGAAAATGCGAAAAGAAACCTGTAATTGATCGCCAATGTTGATGACGAAAGCGCCGGGATGGGGTTTTACAGCTAGCCATTTGCCATCCTTGAGAACGTGAAGGCCGTCGACTTCCAGGTCCTGGAGAAGAATGGTGAGGGCGTTGGGGTCGGTGTGCGCCGGCAAGCCGTAGGTCAACTCCGGCTCCGGGCAAGGAGGGTAAAAGTTGACCGCCATGTGTTGACCTTGTTCGCCCAAAACATCTTTGATGGAGTCTTTATCTAAGCCTAAGCTCTCTGCAATGGCTTCTTGCAATCGGAACCCGAGTTCCCGGACTTCTCTGCAGTAGTTGCTCACTATTTCCCTGTCAATTCCAACACTTTTCTCACATTAGTATATATTTTTAATCTAATGTTATAAATGTAATCAACATTTTTTTCTTCTTAGTTTATAAATTTAAATTACCGATTTATCATTTACTTGTTATACTATTTTTAAGGATGAAAACGATGCATTTGCTCATTGTTTCTTAATTTACAACCTAATGATTATATTCTCCACAGGAAATGAAACAAATATCACTTCCTTAATGACAAAAAACATAAATTTTCAATGAGACGAAGAAGCACTACCTATGTTCCCTTAATTAGTCGAGTTTTAAAAATGTATAATTTTTTATGAGTAAATGTACAATATTTAGTAATTTATTACAATTTTTTCCACTAATATTCTCATTATCCAAAAGTAAATTTGTAAATTACATATAATTATATTAATAAAGATATGAAAAATAAAGGAATCAAAACTAAATTATTCTAATAAAAAAGAAATTTAAAACTAAACGCTTTAAATAGAACGTGATTTCAAATAGACATACTTTTGCCCACTCTAATATAGAGATTGTGGCATCCCGGGCTCTTGTTGGGCCATCTTCTCACCTCACTTACTTGGGTAAGAAGAACTCAAAATCACCTTATCCATAATTTAGCGGCCTATGACAAATCTCTCTGGAGATAAATACAAAACGTGTTCGATTATCGATGAGCAATAGTCACGGGCATCTTGAAGTGGTTGCTCTTTTGTCGCCTCCCATAAAAAGAGACTAGTGCAAGCCAAATGATTCTAGACGGTGCTGAATAATACTTATCCAACTCTTTTTTTTTTTCTTTTCTTTTCAAAAGCGATAATCATTTTTATAAATAATAATAATAAAAAATACCAACCTTATAAAATAAAATAAAAAACTCCTTCCCACCTCTAAAGATACCAACCTTATCTTCGTTTTCTTATGGTATTAAAAATATCACTTTTTTAAACATTTGAAAGAGAGTCAAATTCTAAAAAACTCGTCAAATAAAACATGAAAAATTAAATAGAAAACATGATCCAAACTCATTTTTATTAAACAATTAACAACGTAACCACTGCAACACCTACTCCTGCTCCTCCATGAACATGATTGATTACTCATTTCCTCATTGTATAAAGATACGTGACCTAAGCAGTAGGAAAACGTTATTTTCAGTAGTCCCCCCTACCACCCCGGCCAACACGTAAAACACGCCCATACCCATACCCATACCCGGTAGACGAAACGCCGTTTTTGATTATTGGCTCCTTGTCAAAAAGTCAAGATGAGTAATTTCATATGAAAAAGCGAATGGACAGACATCAAGGATGAGGACCGCTAGTGGTCGCGGTGTGGCCTTACTGCCGACTATGGAAACCTTTTCTAATCTATATGGTCCACACTGTTTGTGTTGGGTCATATCCAGAAAAGCTGCCCCACTACAAAGCAATACCCAAAACCTGAACCGCCCGAACGCTTCCAACACCCATTCCAAGATCTCGTTTTTATAAGTATATACACGTAATTACATACGTTCACACGGTGAACTCAATTATAACAATTTAAAACACGTTTGAAGAGAGAAAAAAGTTTCACTACAAGTATTACCTAAAGGAATTTTAGGAAAGTAACTTAAAATATGAGCGCTCGCACACGAGATATTGTGTTAACTAGGATTTGATAAGTCAAACAAAGAGCCTCTAGTCTCTACCTTGCAAACTACAACTACTAATATTTAAATACTATTTTTAAGCTCTGTTTGGTAAAGAGACTCAAACTATATTATACTAATTTTTCGTCATCCTCCATAAGCTTTTTTATATTTTCAATAAATTTTTTATATTTTTAACACATTTTTTTATATTCCAAATATAATTTTAATATTAAAAAATCAAAATAAAACTCAAATTCATTGTTTGAATATCTTTACCAAACAGGGTCTTATAGTATTAGAAGATGGGAGCCATTATTTGTCCCGATTCGGTCCAGGACCGAAGTGTGGGTGAAATTCCACATCAGCCTTAATCCAAAAGACGAAAATGCCCCCCACTAATTTATGAAGATAATTGAGTTTTTTATTTTTTTTTAACTATGTTGATTTTTTTTTTCAAACAATACAATCTTTATTGTAAAATAGTAAATAGTAATTTTAAAATCAGTACAGTATTTATTGTAAATAATACATAGAAGAAAAAAATACAGTATTTATTATAAAACAAAAAATAATAAAAATAATACACTATTTTATTATAAAACAGTACAAAGTAGTCATATTTGTAAAATAATAGAGTGTAATATAAAAAATACTCCCTCCGTCCCATTCAAAGAGTCTTGTTTGTAATACTGAAAAACAGTATTACAAACAGGACTCTTTGAATGGGACGGAGGGAGTAATACATAGTAGTCGTATTGTAAATTAATTGTCCCAAAAAATTGGACAAAAATAAAAAGAAAAAAATAAAAATTAATTCTCATATATTTAAAAATTCATATTTTTACTCCATTATTTTTCAAAAATCTGGAGAAAAAAAAGAATAAAAAAATAAAATTATCTACTGAAAGAATGATAAAAGAGGAGAATAGGAAAAAAAAAATAAAGATAAAGAGATTAAAAAAAATTAGAGGATGGAAAAAAAAGAAAGAAAAGAAAGCTCTGAGAAAACAAGAAGAGTAGAGAGAGAAGTAAGAGAAGCAAAAAAAAAAAAAAAAGGGACGAAAATGTAAAAGTCAAAATCTAAATCCCTCTGGGGATCCTCGGTTCTGGACCAAATCGGTCCAGAATCTATTGCCCTTTAGAAGATTGAGTCGATGACACACTTATTATTCAGCAATTCAATGTGGTTTGCGCTTACGTTTGCGCTTACGTCAACGCGTTGTTTCTAGTGACGTCAAAATGACAGCTTTCCATGGACCCACAGATTTAAATTTAGCAGATTCTAGCGCCTACTGTATTAAATTACTCGAAATATTGTATATAAGGATGATGTCAGCTTCTTTATGTCATCTGGTACGTCACGGCCCATATCTTCCTCCAACTGCGCCGATTAGATTGACAAAATATTTGGATCTTTTAATTTGCGTAATTAGCTCTGATTTAGTCTATGGATTTGAATGTCTAATTCAATCTAGAGGCTTAATAGCCACCATGTTAAATCAAAATTATCAAACAATAGCATATAGAATAAAGCCATCTTATTTTCAAAACATTACGTCAAGTGACACTTTTTCTTTGTTGATAACGATCGTTTCATATTACCCTAAATTTTCAACTAATTAGAGCTATAACTTTTGACCCTCTTAATTTTTTGTTTCATATAATAACTATAGCTATGTAGTTTTAACCATAAAATCTCCCAATCGCCATTTATAACCATTGTGAAAACTTTGTTATTTTCCTTAAGAAACATGGCAATCTTCTTGATTGAAAATAACCAACCAAATGGTCTTTGATATTTTTCACTCTTCAACTTAATACTCTTTTGTAAATGCATAAAACTACAGCCATTGAACTTTCATTGTACTACCTGCCATCGAACATAAGCTTGCATTTGTATTTAGTCAAAACATATGGTATAATTTATAATTGTCAAGGGTATGTCTCTACTGTGAAAGTTTAAATTTTGATTTTTGAAAAGTAATTTTATAATATAAGAAGTGTATTAGAAATAAAAAAAGTATAACTGAATGATAAAAAATTATATTAAAAATGATGAAAATTGATTATAATATATTAAATTTATTCTTGAAACCAAAACTAAAACTCAAAGCAAAACCATAAATCCCTAAGTATAGGGAATGAAAGTGGCCTCCCCGGAAAACCAAAGACCTTAGCAGGAAATCGAAGGACGCCACCACCGGTAGACGTCCCCGGCGGTTGACGCGGTTCACTAGCCGACCACAAAGTACTAAATTTATAATAATAGTGTCGGCTTTTGACGACGCAAAAGCGTTGTACTTTACAGCAAATGGGGTCGGAAGCGCACGTGGCACGTGGCTTATTTTACTGTACAAATAATGGGCCGCGGCCGCCGCCCATGAATTATGGCCGGCCGCCGTAGATTCTACATGCTTCTGCGACTTTCTTTTCCAGCCATAAACGGCATGAAAACCACCGCAGAATAAGTCAAAATCACCCTAATGACAAAAGTGCACTCGCCACTCAATTTGAGAATCTTCCAATAAACAAATTTATACGACCTCCATGCACCCAAATGATTCGCTACGAACTTCCAATGGTTTTGCATTGCACTTGCGAATGGGTGCATTGCACGCTGATTTTGATAAACTAATCTAATATATCTTCCGTGTTAAAAGATTATAGTGATACAACTGTTTTTTTTGTAACTTACGGAAATGCATTTTGAACTTGAACCCAATGTTCTCCAACACATAGTTATATGGTTACACGTAATAAGTTAATGACGTTATTAGAAGTGTATTATTAGGCTTTTAAATATAGGTTAGTGGGGTTTATAATATTGCTAATTATGGTGTTAAAGAGTGTGTGCGAGAAGTGTTATACATTTCGTGTAGGTATTCTGACTTGGTTTCCATTACTCTCGCCATGACGCAATCAATCAAATTAACCCCTTATGAAGGAGAGAGATTTTAAAAAAACTTAAAAGAAAACGACTTTTGTGGCTACCTATGTTGCATATGTCACTTCCATAATGCAAGGTAATAAAGGCGGAATGATTCGGTCCTCTTATTTTAATTTCTCGAATTCAGAATAGGGTTTTAACCTACATATTGTACTTTCCTTAAGCAAATCGAAAACAAAAATATATCCTTACTAACATGATAACTAAATATAAGACGCGTACGGACCTAAAATAGGTCAAAAGCAGGAAAATATCCATACTAACATGACAACGAAATATAAGCCGCGTAAAAGAAGAGTAAGGAAGATAGCGCTAGAAATGTGAGATACGTACCCGAAAGAAGAAGGATTAGAAGGCCATTCCGGGACGTATTTCTCCAAAGGATAACAGTGTAGCCGGAGATAGTCTCTCCAATTATGAATGGTCTCCTTCTTCACATTAAAACTAGTGGAAAGCCTCACCGTTTTCGAGGGATCGTCGGAGTACAGCTTCAGCTTCTCCTCCACCGGAAGATTAAAGAATTCCTTAGCCACCTCCAGCATTCGTTCCACTCCGACCACGGATACTCCATGATTGATTACCTTAAATGAATCAAACAATAAACATAAATACAGCTAGCATTGACTTAGAGAAATGAAAAATGGATAGAAATTAGAAATTTGTGGTGGGACCTGGAAAAAACCGAAGTCTCGACACGCATCGCCGATTTTTCGGACTACGAGGTCTCTGTCGGAGCAGCCCAAGTCAATAAGAGGGACGTTTTGGCAGTCGGAAACTTCCGACAGCCTCGGCCTATCGGACTCTGGTCGAACATAGCTTTCCGGGAGGACCAAATGCTTTATTCCACTGGAAATCACTTTGGTTTCCATGTTTCTTAATCCAACGTAAGACTGTAAAAGTTGGAAAAGCGAAAAAAAAAAAAAAAAAAACCCTTTGAAAAGGTCCGGTGGAGTTATTTCGAGGAAAGTGCTTTCTGAACCCTGCAATGGAGAATCCAGATCATATATAGAGGTGCACATTTAAGTCAAGTCAAGTCAACCACCAATCCTTTATTAACACGTGGAATTTTAATTTTTAATTACATCTTGTGTTAAAATATATATTAATTATTCTCTCTGTCTTACTTCAAAGAGTTTATTTATAGTACTATTTTATTAATACAAAATAAATTTTTTAAATGAGGCGGATGAAGTACTATAAGACCAAGTGCAGTTTAAGATTTAAGTATAATTTATTCAAAAAAATTACATTTAAAATAAGAGTAATGATATACTATTTAACTAATCTCCTCAACTTTCTCATACCAAGTGAGATGTCACACATTCATTAGCTACATTGTTATAAGATAATTATTAATACTACATTATTAACTAATGAATGCATAATACCTCACTTACTATAAAAAAAAATTAAAGAGATTAGTTGATAGTGTATCGTTATTCTTTAAAATAATGGCTTTGTTGTACCAAAAGTCCATATTGCACATGCATGATGTATAAAATTATTGTTTTCAAATTTTTAAATTGAAATCAAAAATAGAAAAGGAGAAGGCACAAAGCAACTAATAAGAATATCAAATTCATCTAATTTCTTTTTTTTTATACTAGGTTATATTGTTTCGATTAATTAAGAATGTTGTGAAAAATGTTATACCCTCTTTTCTTCCCCTAGTAAAAAGAAAATCCAATTTTGTAAATGCACAAGTTATTATTATAAGTTTTAGTTCATAATTTATTTATATAATTTGTCACTTTTACTTATAATCTTTTTGTTATTATTGAGAATTACACACAAAAATATCAGTAAATATATTCTCATATTTTTAAACATTTTAAAACGACAAAAGAAAATTGAAAATGAATCTCAGACTGATGAAGTATAAAATGTGCAAAAAATAATCTAAAAAATTTAGTAATTTAACTAATTTGACAACATTGTTGTCACTGTAAATTTTATTATTAGCTTTTTCCAAGAGGTTCCTTCGAATTGTGGTTAATAGCAAAATCAGAAAATACATTTTAAAATTTCTTGAGAGATCCAACATATTAATTGGCAAAAAAAAAAGAAGTTAAATACATTATAAATTAAAAAAAAAACTTTAATAGTTAAATATACATAGATAATAAAAAGGAAGGAGGGGGTTGAAGGGGTCCGTAAACCACCCACTCACAGCCCCTAATGGCTGCATTGAAGTCCACTGTAGCATGGAGTGGAACCTCTAATCTGGGGTTGGTAATCTCTGACACAACACGAAACCGACACGATATAAGCGGGTTAGGGTTGAGCCTTAGCGGGTTCGCGAGTTATATGGGTCGACCCAAATAACACGAATAAATAAACAAGTAAGACCAGGGTTGAGAAAGTCGACACGTTAACCCACCAACCCGAATTCGACACGTGAAATTTATACTACAACACGAAAACACGACACGAAATGTTCGTGGGTTAAATGGGTTGACACGAATGATTAAACGAATAAGGTTAGGGTTGAGGGGTGTCAAAACGGGAACCCACCAACTCGAACCCGATAACCCGAACACGACACGAATTGACACCCCTACTTTAATCCCAGGCCCCAATTAGGATCCACTGTCGCATGGGCGACAGTGGATCTGACGCCATATTTATTAAAAGAAAAGTTCATTTGGAGCCTATTGAGATTTTGAAAGATTTGTTATTTTAGCCTTTTGGGAGTAAAACAAATTATTGTATCTTTTGGAGATTCATGGTTGTAGAGGTAAATGAGGAAGAAAACAGGGGATTTGAAATCTTCCAATTTTACAATAAATACTACACTATTATATCTAAAACCTAAAACAAATTATATTTCTAAAAGTTATGATTTTATTTTTAGATTAAAAGTGAGCAAACTAAAAATGTATTATAAGAAAATGAATAATAATAATAAAATGCATTTACTGCCCTTGGGTATATGTGTCATTATGATGTAACCCACATGACGAGAGCATATTAGAAATATATGACGTCACCCACTTGATTTTGCAAGAAAACCAACGCGGTAATGTTGTTCAACAAATTAGGAGTATTATTTATTATGTTAGGAAGGAGTTACGTACAGCTAAGTGATGAATATATATATATTGGGCAAGGCCGCTGGCTTTTACCTTAAGGGCCTGTTTTGTATCATGTTTTCAAAACGTGTTTTGAAATCATTTTTATTTTATAATAATTTTTCATCATTCTTAATAAATATTTTTATATTTTCAATAAATTTTTTTACATTTATAACACACCTTTTTATATTCTCAACACACTTTTAATATTATAAAATCAAAAATAATTTTAAAACACGACTTGAATTACGATACCAAACAGGACCTAAATTTATCAATGGATTCAATATTTGTTTGATGAAAGATTGGGCAATATTAATTAACGTTGGTAGCTTTTAAAAATTGATTAGACTTAGGATTTTTATTTGATCCCTAATCCTATGCTATGATTTGCTAATTAATCGATTAGGAAAGACGTAAGTAAATCATCCACGTCGTGGAAATTATATAGTGTAGGTCAATAAACTATGAGTTTACCAGGACAACTCATTCACATAATTGAGTGCTTGTCTTTCTTACGTGTTTAAAAAGGTTCAATTTTGACTTTGCCCCAAATCAAAATTGCCACGTAAATTTATTTTGAGGCAATTTTATAATAAAACAAGAGTAAATAAGTACTTATGCAATTTTAAAAAAAATTCATCTTTCTCCAACTCACTGTTCATATTCTCCAACCCAGAAGATCAAACCGTTCGGGAAGATTTGCTCCGCGAGCCTCGGTTTCTCTCATCACCTCCTCAAACTTGAGTAGCGGCCAGAACTCCTCTTCTTCGTAATCATTCTCTCTACCGTTATCCACGCCGCCACCGGATTTACCATTCCCCTCTCCCCCCCCCCCCCCCCCCCCCCCCCCCCCAATCTGAACCATCAATGAAACTCCTGCAAACATCATCTCTCTGTAAACCCATAAAAATGCTAGAAAGGCCAGAGGTAGAATTTTAATGATCTTAAAAACATGTTTTCGGAACAAAGGGAAGATCGACGTACAATCCCTATAATTTCGGATTCTTTGAAACTTGTTCCTTTTTTGTTTTGGCTGGCCCAAGATGATCCACATATGTTAGAAATGAGTTTTACAAAATTTTCATGATTTTTGAAAGCATATCTGTTTCAAAGAAAATTAAAATCCGAAGCTCGAAAGCTCATCAATGGCGGAAAGAAAGAACCCAGCAGCCGAGGGAATGAGAAAGAAGCGTTTATGGAATTATTATGGCAGTGGATCTTCTAGAAGATCAACCATGAGTTGGAGAAGATGAATTTTTTTTAAATTGCAAAATGCCTATTTACTGTAGTTTTATTAAAATAGCCCCAAAATGGACTTACGTGGCAATTTTGATTTGGGGTAGGGGCAAAGTTGAACATTTTTAAAAATATTAGTGATATTTTTGGACCTAAAAAAATATTAGTGACAAAATTAAACCTTGAAAATAACGTTAGTGGCAAAAATGCACATTTGCCCTATTCAAAAATAATATTCGCTCTGTCCCTTTCGAAGAGTCCAATTTATATTATCGAAAACAGTAATACAAATGGACTCTTTTAGTAGGACAGAAAAAATAATATATTTAAATATTTGTCTTTCAGTGATAGACATTTAGTAGAATTAATAGTGAAAAATTAATTAGTTATGATAGTGTAACTTGAAATTTATAAAAACTTTTACATTTTTTAATGTGAATTATTTTAGTGGCCTCTGCGTCCGATCCCGGAAGGCTTGAGATGCAAATATTTAATACAGTAAGAAAGAAATTGTTAAAAATATACTCAATTTTATAAAATTATCGTTAATGTTATTGTAATTTTTTTTTTATAACTAAAACGAAGATATATTACCGTATATCCATTAAAAATTTAATCCATATTGTTAATTTTGACAGTTGCCCTTTATTATTTTAATTTTTGATGAGAAAAAAATATATAAAATTACACTATATGAAGCATATTTTTCAAAATTTATGGTTGGCAATTGCCCCACTAGGACGATATGTGGCTCCGCCCCTGACCGAACGGACGGGGGAGTCTGAGTTATATTTTTAAGTTAAATAATTTTAAATCTATTCCTCCGCAAATTCATTTACACTGTCCAACTTAAAAAATGTATAATTTTTTTTGAGTTTCAATGTACATCACTTAATATAAATAATTTGATACCTTCTTTTTCACTTATCTCCTTATTTTTCAAATGTGAGTAACTTATAAACCACAAATATTTAAATCAGCAAGCGTATAATTTTTTTTTAAAAAAAGACAGTTTTATTGGTACCAAAAGAAAAGAAAAATGAAACTGAATTCTTATAACAAAATAGGTAAAGTGTATATATTATTTAAAGAAATTTTAGAGTAAAAATTATCATTATCATATAAGGTGAGACTGTAGTCCTTTCAAAGGAACCATTCAGCTCCTTGTATTTGGGTTTATATAAATTAACTATGCAATTGCATACTAATTGCATAGGTCAAATTCAATAGTTGAAAGGTCTCTTGAAAGGCCTATAGTTTTCCCCTATCATATACATATATACAATTAGAAAAAATGATATTTTTAGTACTAAAAATTTGGGTTGTTTGCAACTTCAGTACTAAAAGTTTACTCACTTTCAAACTTGTGCTTTATGCTTATACTTTGTTGCATTTTTAATACCAATACCTGCTATAGTAGGTTTTATGTAGTTAAACCGAAGTCAAAGGTAATTTTGGGGTATTTTACAAATTCTACAGTTTTGTAGGGATTGAAAAAATATTTTTCTAATATTATTTCCAAAACATTTTCGTGGTTTTTTTTCTCCTCAGTCGACGTACAAGTTTTCTTCCGACTGAGGAGAAAGAAAACCTCGAAAATGTTTTACAAATTATTTTAGAAAAATTATATTTTCAGTACCACAAATTTGTAGAGTTGTAAAATAATCTACAACTTCGGTTTGACTACGTAAAACCTGATATAGCAGTTACTAGTACTAAAAATGCAACAAAGTATAAACATATAACGCAAGTTTGGAATTGAGTAAACTTTTAGTACCAAAGTTGCAATCAGTCCAAACTTTTACTACTAAAAATGTCATTCTTCCTATACAATTAATCTATAATATATTAACCACTCAATGCAAAACAAAATGCTAAAAATATTTTTATTCTAAAAATATTTTTGAAAGTAGACTTTTTAAATAGATAGTGAGAGTATTTTATTTCACAAACCAATTAATATTAATAGTAATGATAGACTATAGCTTGAAAAAAAAAAAAAAAAAAACTCATTTACACTCTTACTATCCAGGACACCATTAATTATCTGCACTTATAAAAGAGACAAGCAAAATCTCAGTGCCATTGCCTCTTCCATTCAAAGCTTATCCAATGAATGCCACTATTGATCCTTTAATTTAGTTAATTTTATCCCTTTGACTACTCTAAGAGACATAGTGGAAACATTTTGTTATGATCGAGAGTGGAGGGTGAGGGTGGATCACAAAGAGGTTAGTTCACATACGAATTACTGTGTGTACACAGGATCAAAATTTATGGGATGAAAAAAATTCTGAATTGTAAGAATAGGTTCAAAGTGGAGCCCATACTTAAAAAAATACGAAAAAAGAGTGGAGAGTGAAAAGACCAATACAGAACGTCCAACCTCATAAAGGATAGAATCCAAGGGTTCTCTTCCCAAAATTTTCTCCATTCGCTAATTCAATTATTATTTTTGTTTTTTCTCTTTTGAACTTTCAAAATTTTTGTAATAGCCCACAATGCTAAGAGTAAAAGGTAGGTGGAGAAGAAGAAAGCCGAAACTCTAGTCCACCTAGGAACATAAATTTTTTTTGAATTTTAGAGATCCAAAATTATGTGGTCTCCTAACTTAAAAATATAGTTTATTATAGTTATTAACTTCACGAAGGAAGACTAAATAAAGATTCCAACGAGGGGAGACTAAATTATAAATAAACTTAAAATCACTCACATTTCATCCTTCTATGGTGAAGCCCGAAAAAGATAATCGAAAAAAGAGCAAATTATTTTCACCTCTCTCTAGTTTTGATAAAATTATAAATAATGTACCTCCTAAATTTTCCAACAATTACAAATGCTACCATGATTTGTTCAAAAAAACTTCAAATTCTATTGCTGCCTAAGAGACAAGTATAACTGTATAAGTACTCATGACAAATTACGAGGGGAAGTAAGTCTAATTATTGAAATACTCAGGGAGGTATATATAGTTTTACTTAAATTCGTGGAGATAAATGTAATTCGCCCTAGAAAAATGTGTTACTAGAAGAAGGATTTCTTAATTAGTTGTTAAACAAATAAATAAGACAAAAAGTTGTATGCGACTGGTCAAACTGTCCAACGATGTGGCATTTCTTTTATGTTATAGAAACATATATACAGATTTTAGCATATAATATATCGTATATTGAGTTTAACATTTGACATATCATTTTTAACTGCTGATGTAAGGCGGATATGAACTTAACTTTTGATGTATCACATCTTGAATTTAGCCGATGATGTATCACGTGTTGGGTTTAGCCTCTGACATATTGTTATTATCGCATATAGTACACGTATTAATTTTAGGGACAAAAAGATCACATATGGTGAAAAGAAATACGTGTATGAATTTTAGTCTCTAATATATAATTTATTAATAAAAATACGTGTACAAATTTTAATGATGCCACTAGACGATCGGATTAAAAAAACTCCCTTTTAAAAGTCAGAAAAAAAAAATCTCAGAAAGAAATAATCGAGAAAACGAAATTGAATATTTCCACGTTAGTTGCAGCATTTGTTGAAATCCAAACCTGGAATTTTGCTTAAATCCAGAAATATTTACACTCAACTTTGAACTCTTTATAAGGTGATGAATCACCATCCTCGTCAATACCTCGCCATACAACCAGTAGAATTTAAGGCAATAACCACCTCAACTTTCTGTTTTTTTCCCGATCAAAATTGAGTATTTTTCTGTTTTGGGGAGCGAATTATTTTTTAAAAAATTGTGTAGGAGAGATATAAAAAATATAATGATTATGTTATTTTTTTTTGAAATTATATGAGTAAGGATTTAAATAGATTTTTAAATTTTAAAATATGAATTTAGTGAAAAATATTGGTGTTTGGATAAGAATTTTATTATGGATGATTTTCGTGGAAGCAGGGATGGATCCGGGGTTGTTCCTCAGATCCCTCCAACCACCTCCTCCACCATTATTATTCATATGTTGAACATTTTAAAAAATTTGTTCTAATTTCGCTATCGCATCTACCTAGAATGAATCAAATTGAAAAGAGTAGCTTTCAATTACGGTACGGAAAGTTGCTCATGTCGGACATCGATCATTGGAGGTGGATTTATCTCTACTTCTTACATTGACGCATCATCTAATATCGGTGTCGGCCGGTGTCGGCCGGCGAAGACTGAAGATTGAGTCGTCTGTCGGCCGAGTTTGATTGAATTTAGGTTAAGATTGAAGAAGTGAATTAGCTCTCAATCACTCATCGAGCGGCTGCAGATTAAAGATAGTACTAATGTACGGTTTCAATTAACCTAGTCTTGTTGTGGAAATTAGCGATTGGGGCAGCAAAGCAAGATAATATGGACGGAACTGGAAAGACTTTACATTCCGGGCCCGGCGAAGACCTTCACCGTTTAAGATGGGTTAGACTTTTCGAAACTATGATTTGGCGGGGTTCGGAACTTAGATCTTACGCTATTAAGTTTAACATCGTAGTCTTACTACGAGGGAGTTTCATATCCGACCATCAGATAAGTTCGGTTAGTGAGTGTATAAATAAGATGTTAAACGCGATACACCAACGACTAAATTCAATACTTGAGGGATCAAAAGTTAAAATTTATACGCGATCGATACATTAGGAGGTAAACTAGATATGCGAAACTAACAACTGCAATACATTAATAGATAAATTGAATACTAGAGACTAAAAACAATATCCAACATATGATAACTAAGACTGCAGAATTGATCCGAAAAGTTCATCCTAGCTAATTCATTTACAACCTATAAGGAACGAGCTAGTTCTCAGTGGTTAGTGCGTATGGCGGGCCATCCAAATATCGTGAGTTTGAATTCTACCTCTGTCAGTTCTGTCTATTTATAGTGTAAAACTGACAAAATTATGCAGGAGGCTTCCCATTTTGTTCTTCCCCTCTCCATAATCCTTGCTTTCGAGATTAAGATCATGAATGAGATTAAAGAATTCCTTAAAAAAAAGCTACATACACACGTGTTTTTGGATAAATTTTCTACGGAATTGATATTTGCAGCGACGGTTTCGATATTTGCAGCGACATTTTTGCGTGAAAAGACCGAAATGCCCTTGGAGTAAAAAAAATTTTAAAAATTAAAATTTTTCAATCTGTTGGAATAAATTTTTTTTTTAAAAAAAAATGATTTTCCGGAACCATCGCCGGAAACCGGCGATGGTTCCGTGTAAAACCATCGCCGGCGATCGCCGGTTCCGGCGATGGTTCCGGAAAATCTTTTTTTTTTTTTTTAAATTATTCCAGCACTTTGGTTTTTTTTTTCTTCTTTTATGTAGTTTTATTAATTATTTTACTTGTATTATGTGCGAATTTATTAGTAGTTTTGTCAAAATTGTGCAATTTTTTACCGGAATGAGAAAGATTCGCCCGGTGGTCTCTGCAAATAAGAAAGTTGGGAAGGGGGCCAAAAGTGTCGCCTGTCGCCAGCGACACTTTTGTGCAAAACCGGCGACACTTTTGTGCAAAAGTGTCGCCATCACCCGGCGACACTTATGGGTTAGTGTCGCCGGACTCTGGCGACACTTTTGGACAAAAGTGTCGCCAGCGACACTTTTGGACAAGACCGGCGACACTTTCAGTTTTTTTTTTTTTTTTTTTAGTACTAGTAGGAATGAAAATTTAATTTATTTTAATTTATTTTCTCCAAGGACATTTTAGTTTTTTTACAAAAAAAATGTCGCTGCAAATATCGATTCCGTCGCTGCAAATATCATGCCCCATTTTCTATATACATTAGCGGTGAAATATTAAAGCAAAGCCTTTTGTTTAGCTTGAGTTTTGACCCAATCAACGAAACTTTATCATGAATTTGATTGAGACTTGAGAAACTAAATAAATTTTAAGAGTGAGTTTCACGCGTGACTGATTGACGTACGATTCAACATGTGATATTACATCACACAAATTTGATCACTTTGGATTTCTTACTCCATTTCTCTATGCCACTCCTTATTCCACCAATAGAATGTTAATAGATGTCTAACTCTAATTTCTAATTGACTTACTCGCTAATTACTATAGTTAACTTAAATTGATCGTAAGTGGCTCCGTAAACGACAAAAAAAATAAAAGTAAAAAAATTATTGCGGTAGAAATTCAGATAAATCTAGAGGTAAAAATGATCAATTTCTCATGTATCTTCCTAATCTGAATCCTTACAATGAAAAAAGCTTCAAGAATCAGCCTTTGTATAATCCTTGGAATCAAAAGAATCATCATCTTCCTTGTTGTTAATGCTAAAGCTAGCTATCAATGGTTGCAGTTAATTCTTTGGCTCTCTGCGCGCGTAATTCCCAATCTGTTCTCATCAAAACGATCAGTAGGATCCAATTATTGACAGCTTCTGCGGCTTGATGTGTGGGATCAAATGAAAAATCCCATTTCATCAAGGAAATAAAGGCAGATAGAGCAGATTAATTGGTGTTCTCTGAAATTCCCATCATGATGTTGAGATTTTGGAAGGCTTGACAAGAAGCTCCCTTTACAAGGTTGTCAATCTGCAACAAGTATTTCAAGGGTCACATGTACGAAGTCATTCTTGATCCATAGTCAGAGGAAAGAAGCAAAACAGAACTCAACTGATTTCATTCCCAGAATCCATGAGCTGTTTGATCCCATTTTCGATTGTTTCCGCGCTCACAATTTATAATGTCGGTAGCCTCGGTTTCTTTCCATTAATCCATTTTGATTTCTGCAGCCAACTCCAAATCCTCAACAAATAAGAACGCATTCACTTGCTGCTCATAATAGATAGGCCAAGTTGCCATTGGCACACCATGCCAAATACTTTCCAAAATTGAATTCCAACAACAATGAGTTACAAAGCCTTCGACTGCAGGATGGGCTAAAACCGCCGCTTCCGGTGCCCATCCGATCACTTTCCCCACCTCTGCAAGACAATCTTCTATAATTCTTAATCCATAAGTGATATGATGATTGATCGTTCTGGAATTCGGGCAAGGACTACATTGATGTGGCAGTAATTGGATCCTCAAATGCATCGGGTATGAGGAGCTTCATTTTTCTTTAATTAGAAATTTATGCTTGTAATACTTTGCCTCCATATCTTTCCAGAAGATGAAGCGCTTTTCCATTGCAGGGATTCAGATTAGAAATTGATCATTTTTACCTCTAGATTTTTTTGAATTTTTACGGCAATTTTTTTTTGTCGTTTACGGGGTCAGTTTCGATCAATTTAAGTTAACTATAGTAATTAGTGGGTAAGTCAATTAGAAATTAGAGTTAGACGTGTTAAAATTCTTTTGGTGGAGTAAGGGGTGGAATAGTGAAATGGAGTAGGAAACCCAAAGCGAAATTCGCTAGATATATTTTCGTGAATTCTTACTATTTTACTATATATTTTATTATGTAAACTCGATACATGTACTTTTAATACTTATTGGTCGATGAATTTACGACACTTGTAAAGTCTTCATAGAGTCATCTCCTAAAAAGAAAAGAAATGAGGAATGGGTCAAGTTTCACATCATGGCAATAGCAATAATACAAAATAAAAGCGTTAATATGATTGATTTCATAGTCCTATTATACATTACATCAAGATAGGAATCATGAAAAGAGAAAGAACGAAGTGAAGAGTTCGTGCCGTGTCTGATTGATTGAAGTAGTATACTATATAGCAACGAAACAACACGTGCTCATTTCTTTGAGTACTTTCATGGAGAAACCATATCTTTCTCCATAGCTCCCACTTCTCACCCCACACAATTTAAAGATTCTGCGTATATCACACGTGATGTCAATTTCTCCATACTATTCATAATCAAAAGTTAAAATATAAAATTATAATTTTCCAACGTTAATTTCTGCGACGTGTGTAATTAAGCCGAATTGTGAACAGTTAACGTATGTTTAAGTTGTTGACGTGTTATCTATTCATGTTTCTTACGTCACTTTTCAAGTAATGTTATTGTCAGAGACGTTTGTAATTAAAACTTTTTTAACAATTAATTAATTACGCAAAAAAATATATATATAAAACAATGGGTGGTGCGCCTGATTCATGAAACTGAAATGATTAGTTGCGTGAAAGCAAAAATATTGCTTGACTTGTCACCAAAGAAAATAATATCCATTTGGCTGCAAATTGCATTGAGAAATCTATCTTTTCATTTTTCGTCAGAAAATGATAAAAATATATACGGAAAGCGATGATGACACCAATGCGAAAATGACCACATTCCCATTTCATGACCATCGTTCCTCCTTTTCCTTTCGCTTTATTGCCGCGACCATGCCATCACCTACGTTTACTTTGTCTTTTTCTTTTTGCTAGTGTGAATTAGTATTATGTCCGGTTGTGGTTGGCGGATCCCGTTTAAACACATCTCAATTATAAATGTACCTGTTGAATTATTCATGTTAATTCGTTTAAGCAGCATATATTTTGGATCCATGTCGGATCAGTATTGTATTATAGTATAAATTAATGTATTTTTTTTCTTTTTTTTTTAATTAAAAAAATGATATAGTGTATTCGACACTAATTATATTTGCAACTAACAAACTAAACCCCTCTAGTCAACACTCCACAAATTTCCAATACATGTTGTAAAATATTAATTTAAACCAAACTTGTATTAATTAGATAATTAATGTTGAAAAATTATAATTTTATATTTTAACCTATAAATAGAAGCATTGGGTGATCATTGTAATCACAAAGAGATACACATAGATAAACAGAGATAGATAGAGATAGAGAGAGAGAAACTGAATAGCTTTCGGGTTGTTTCTCTACCAAGCTTCGCTTAGGTGTGCCACACAGATTGTGTGCGTGCGATTTTGTTTATTGTTCGTTATTACAAAGAAGTTTTATTCTGCTGTGCATTAATCTCTTTAATATTATTTTAGATATATATTGTTTTTATATCCTACAAGTGGTATCAGAGCCCGGTCAAATTCTGTTATGGAAGCCGTGTGCAACATTTCAAGTTAAGAGAAAAATATGGACAGATCGACGGTGAAGAAAAAATTCACCGTCAATGTTTCCAAATCACAAGGCCTTGTCTTGACGTGTTGGAGGAAAAGCCTTCGGCTTTGTTAAATTATTCATCCGTGATTTTTGCTTTAGTCTCAAAATCTAATTTGAGTTTTATAAGTTTCAGTAAGATTGTTTGCAGTTAGTCTAGTAAATTGACCCGTAACTCGTTGAGTCATCCAACCCAACCCGCATTTTAACCTGTTTCGGTTGGGTTAGTCTGGTCACGGATCAAACGGGTTACGGGTCAAACATTAACTCATAATTTTTGGGTTGAGTCGGGTTGGGTTAGGATTAACCCATGGGTTGTTAAAATAAAATAAAATAAAAAACTGACCCGCGGGTCAGAATATTTTCGCTGAACCAAACCCGCGAATCAAACTCTATTATGTGAAGGGACAACCCGCATGGGTCACCATTTCATTTGCTCCCAGACTTCACATGCATATTATTTGTGTGTGTCCTATGTGTGATGTATGCTGTGTGTGTGTCTCTGTGTGTGTGTGTGTCTGTGTGTGAGAGAGAGGAGTGCGCTGTGTGTGTGTTTATGTGCACTATGTGTCTCTCTATATATATAAGTGTGTGTGTTTATGTGCATTGTGCACTATGTGTCTCTATATATATAGATATATATAGATGTGTGCTTGTGCAGTTGTGCACACACCCATATATATATTTATTTATTTATTTGTATATAAGTTTTTTTTTTGAGATAAATATATATATTATGACATATGTATAATTAATGTGATAATTCATTTTATTTTTATAAATCAAAATTAATGTATATTTTTTGTAATAATCTTAATTTATTTACTCGCTTATTCACAGGTTATAATAAATTTTTTCATATAAAATTATTTCAAATATATTCAAAACAAGAAAAAAAAAAAGAAAAAAACTTTAAATAAAAAGATGAGATAATTTTCGGGTTAAACAGGTCGACCCATTGGGTTAAAATGGGTCATGACGCTGTGAATAAAAAATAATCTATCTCACTCATATGTAAAATATTATTTTAAATATATAAATAAAAAAAAATATGACTTTGTTTGAATAAGTATTCAAAAGATATTTTTATAAAAGTGATTTTGAAAACAAGTTTATAAAAATATTTTATGATGAAAAATGTTTAGTAATAAAAAGATAATTAAAAGAAATTTAATACAAATAATGGAAAAAAATATCAGAGCGATTGGGAAAAAGAATTTTGGTATGGCTGGGTGGGGGGGGCTGCTGGGGAGGATGGGGGGGGTAGGGGGGGCAGGGGTTGGGGCCGAAAAGCAGGGACGCTTGGCATGGGGAGGGGATTGACGAGGATTTGTAAATGTGTACTGTGAGGGAATTGGGGATGGGTGGGGTGGGGGGGACTGGGGAGGGTTTAAAAAGTGAAATCATTATAAAAAAAAAATTAATAAAAAAGATAATTTATTTGCGGGTCAAATTACGGGTTGAACGGATTATAACCCGTTGGGTTAAGTAAATTTGACTCATTGGGTCAACTAAGTTAACCCATGGGTTAAGCGGGTTTGAACCCAACCCGAACATGACTCAACCCGTAATTGATCCGTTAGCTAATGGGTCGGGTTGAGTCCTGACCCGTTAAATGCAAGTTCAAGATCAATCCAACTCATAACTCGCCCAACCCGCCCATTTGCCACCCCTAGTTTGCGGGGATAAAATTATAGTCAATTGTTAATTGGTTTTGGTGGCTGGAGAAATTAATTTGATTGTGGGTGATTGCTGCGGTGGTTTAAGCTTTGAAGCATGTGTATTGTAGTATTTTAGTTTGTTTCTATTTAGTTTGTTTCTATTGTGGTTGAATTGTGAGAAAGAGCTGATTGGTGGCGAAAAGGTGCGTCCACTGCTGTTCGGTGTTTTATTAACTTGAAGCAAAAAAAAGGTTCTGGAAAAGTTGCTTTTCAGATTGATCTCAGGAGCTTAAATAAGCTCAATTTACAGAAAGAAAAGCACTAACCGACAGGAGCTAGTAAATTACAAGAAAGTCCCTGAACTATGTCATAATTACTGAATTAGCTAACTAATAAATCCAATACACCCCCTCAAGATGGACCATGAATGTTTATGAGAGACATCTTGTTTAAAAGAGGAACTAAACAAGAAGCATGTAAAGGCTTAGTGAACATGTCGGCTAGCTGGTATTGAGATCGAATAGGCATCAATTTGATGGAGCCATTAGCCACCTTTTCTCGAACGAAATGACAGTCCAATTCAATGTGTTTAGTGCGTTCGTGGAATACTGGATTAGAGGCAATGTGAATGGCTGATTGGCTGTCACAGAAGAGCAAAGCAGGTGGCAAACGAAATGAAAGTTCTGTAAGCAAACTTTGAAGCCAAACTATCTCACAGGATGCAGTGGCCATCGCTCGATATTCTGCCTCAGCAGATGATCTAGCTATGGTTGTCTGTTTCTTGGCCTTCCAAGATACCAAGCTGTCACCCAAAAATACACAAAAACCAGATACAGATTGCCTGGAGTCTACACAGGCACCCCAATCTGCATCACAAAAGGCTCGAAGCTGCAAACTAGAGGAACAAGGGAACAAGAGACCTTGTCCAGGAGCAGCTTTGAGGTACCTGAGGAGATGATGTGCAGCCTGAAGATGTGGAATGCGAGGATGAGAGATAAATTGGCTAAGCTTATGGACAGCAAAAGAGATATCAGGCCTAGTCAGATTCAAGTATAGAAGGCGACCAACCAAACGCCTATACTGAGAAGGATCTGTCACTAGGTCCCCTTGAGAAGCACTAAGAGTAACTTTAGGATCCATAGGGGTGGTAACAGGTTTAGAGGCTAGCATACCAGCGTCTTCAAGGAGCTTTAAGACATAATGTCTTTGAGACAAAGAGATACCTTTGGAGGAACGAGCTACCTCTAAACCAAGAAAATACTTCAGCTGTCCTAAGTCCCTCAATTTAAACTGAGAATGCAAGAATGTTTTCAGTTCAGAAATAAGCTGTGGAGAGGGACCGAGAATGATAATATCATCTACATACACCAAGAGTAGGATAAACGAAGCACCAGATCCCTTGTAGAACAAGGAATAATCAGCCTTAGATTGTACAAATCCATGTTGGAGAAGAGATGCAGTGAATTTGGAGTTCCACTGTCGAGATGCTTGTTTCAAGCCATAGATGGATTTGTGCAATCTACATACCATTCTTGAAGAGGACTGTTGCTGAATAGAAAGCCCTGAAGGAATATCCATATAAACCTCTTCATGTAAGTCCCCATTCAGAAAAGCATTATGTACATCCATTTGGTGAAGGGACCAGTTATGCACAGCAGCTAAGGCCAAGAGCACTTTGACAGTGACAAATTTGGCCACAGGAGAAAATGTTTCAACATAATCAATGCCCTCTTGCTGTGTATACCCTTTAGCCACTAACCGAGCTTTATACCTTTCCACAGTACCATCAGCCCTATGCTTGATTTTATATACCCATCGACATCCAATGGAGTGTTTACCAGCAGGAAGTGGAACAATGGACCAAGTATCATTGGCCTGCATAGCCTGCAACTCATCATTCATGGCTAGCCTCCAATGATCATGTTGGATAGCTTGGTGATAGAACTCAGGTTCAGATTCTGAGGAAATGGTAAGGATAAAATTCTTATAAGAGCTAGATAAGGATGAGTAGGAGAGAACATTGGATAAGGGATAAGGAGTGGAACAAATTGGAAGGAGTTCAGAATTGAGAAGGTGACAATGATAGTCTTGGAGATAAGAAGGAGCATGATGAGAACGAGTGGACTTTCTGGTGCGAGGTGGAACTGAAGCTTGAGGAGAAGAAGAAGATGGAATAGGGATAGGGGAAGGAGGAGAATCAGGTAAAGGGTGAGGAAGAACAAGATCAGGAAATGGATCAGCTAAAAGAGGTGAGGGAGGAATGGTGTGAAAGGGAAATATAGTTTCATGGAAAACTACATCTCGAGTGATGAAGAACTGTCTAGACTGAGGATCATATAATCTGTATGCTTTCATTCCTACAGGATATCCAATGAATATACATGGACGAGCTCTTGGAAGAAACTTTGTCCTATGGGAACATAGAGTGGAAGCAAAAGCCAAACATCCAAACACTCTAAGAGAGTGGTAATCAAATGGTTTCTGATATAGGAGAGAGTATGGTGAGTGATTCTGAAGAAGAGGTATAGGGGTCCTGTTTATGAGGAAAGTTGCTGTAGTAACACAATCAGTCCAAAAGGTGAGGGGAACTTTAGACTGAAAATATAGAGCTCTAGCAACATTAAGCAAGTGTTGATGCTTTCTCTCTACCACCGAATTTTGTTGAGGTTTGCCCACACAAGAGTATTGGTGAATCACACCTTTCTCAGCAAAGAAATCAGTAAAGGACAACTCAGGAGCATTGTCAGATCTGAACATCTTAATCTTAGCATCAAACTGAGTGTCAACCATTTTAAAGAAGGTAGGGATGAGTTGGATAGCCTCAGATTTGTGCTTAATCAGGTATATCCAAGTAAACCTTGTACAATCATCCACAATGGTAATAAAGTATCTATGGCCAGAATGCCCAGAAATATGATGAGGACCCCAAATATCACAATGTATCAACTCAAATGGTTTTTGTGACATGTGATTGTGAGAAGTAAAAGGTAATTGTTTCTGTTTTGCCAAGGGACAGATATTACATGGAAGTGGATCATGCAATCTAGTAGCATTTATGCCAATGTCATGTGGCAAAAGAACTAGTCTAGAATTTGAAAGATGACCAAGTATATGGTGCCAGATTTCAGCTGACACCTTATTAATTCTAACAACAGAATTAGCACAAGATCTCAGACAAGCTGCTTCAACAATAAGCACATATAAATCTGCAAAACGACTACCCTTGCCAATCATCCTCTTGTTGATTGGGTCCTGAATTTCAAATCCAGTATGAGAAAACAAGACTGTGAGATTAGATTCCTGAGAAAGAGCACTAACTGAAATCAGATTAACACTACAAGAAAAGTCCCTTTTAGAGACACAACCAAAATTGTCTCAAATAGTGCATTTACTGTCTCAAAACACTTTTTAAGACAGTGTTGAGACAGTAACTGTGGCGTCTCCGTTGAAGCCGTCGCAAAAGAAATTTGAGACAGTAAAACTGTCTCAAATAATTTTTGAGACAGGATTGGGACAGTTTTTCAACTGTCTTAAAAGTATTTGAGACATTCATTTTTCTGTTTCAAATATTTTGTCTCAAGTTGACAAAAATTAGAGACACTTAATTGAGACAACAAAAGGTTGTCTTAAATAGAATTAGAGATAATGATTTTCTGTCTCAAATATTATGTCTTAAATATTTAAAAATTAGAGACACTAAATTGAGACGCTTCTATGCCGTCTCAAATGGAATTAAGAACAATAGTCAGTTGTCCTAAATATCATGTCTTATATTGTTAATTGCCAGAAATATAAATTGAGATAGCAGTAATCTAGCTCAAATATATATATATATATATATATATTTGATTGCTAATTTTAGAACTAATAAACACTGATTTCTTTATAAATAAAAAATAATCTCCAAAACGGAAATAAATGCTCTGTACTTGACAAAAATACTATACTTCTAAATATTCTCAATGTATTTTATAAGCGCAACTGCACAAGACACTACTTTGATAAAAGCTAAAGAGACAATTCATCAAAATGATATCTAAATAGTTTGACCGTTACATAAATAAAATACAGCTTCTATTTTGGAGAAAGCTAAAAAAAAAGTCTCCAGCAATAAAATAACATAAGCATGCCACGCATATGGAGCTAACTTCCATCCATCTATTCATCTTCAGAATCCTGAGAAAAGAAATAGAGTTTTTTTAATAAGAGCATCTACAAACTTCCATACTAACCTTTACAAACATCTCCATATAATTAAGCTATATTGAATCCTACAAACATGTTGTATTAAGAAACATTTGACCAAGCAGTTAAGAAAGAACACGTGAAGAAATAACTAAGTAATTGACATGACAAAACTCATATCTCTAGATAACACAAGAACTTGCTTGGATAACCTACATAAAAAATAAACATTTTCCTTTCTAACTAAACTTGCTTAAAATTTGTATTCGCATACAACGAATGCAGTTTTGAAAGAAAAAATAATTGAAAAACAATTACCTTATCTGCATCATTCTCATACTCCATAAAGAAACTTTCGGCAAGCCTTCTCTGATTTTTGGGCCTTTAAATAATACTCTCTCTGTTCCATTAGAAGAGTTCACTTTGTTGTACTAAAACAGTACAACAAAGTAGATTTTTCTAATGGAATGGAGGAAGTAACAGTTACGAAAGGAATTATAATTTTCTAGAAGAAAACCAGTACTAAACACAATAAGAAAAAAGAAACCATAAGTATACCATCCCATCATTCTGAAGTCATAAAAAAATCAGTCTTTAAACACTGATATTATACACAGAAATAATGTTATGGATATTGCAAGATAAATTAATAGCTTTAAAAAGAGAAAAAGGCAAGATGGCCCTCATGTATTCTACATTGGCATCCACGAGTCTCCTCTAGTTTCTCAATATTTTTTTCTTCTAAAGTTGTCTATACAGTCTATGAAACACCTCTCTACCAGTGAATTATACATCCTCAAACTCCAAAATAAATTTAAGAAAAATCAGTAACTTTGTGCAGCATATCATTGTCGGAATAAACACAATGGAGAGTAAATTTCACTAGCAACGATACTACAAAATGCACAGATTGGTTTGAACACTCAATCAATTTCCCTTTAACAGGGTATCAATGTACACCTTGCCCTAACTGTCTACAATTTTGGTTTTTAAGAAATTTATAGATATATCTAACAGGAGAAAATTTATGACACAGAAAGTAAAACTGTGACCGTAGACTACTAACTTTACTAAATTTAGCACGAATGCATGTGGTAGCACATCTTATTGATGCACAACAACAAGGCTTGGCAGAGGATCATATATCAAACACTTAACCTGTCAACTATAGAGTTAATCAAAAGAGGAACAAGCTCATTAATCAGACAAGTTCAATTTGTACAAATAAACAACTTATTGTTGATCTATTTTTCTCTTTGTGGATTTGGCTTCTGTATAATTGAGGCATGATAAATATATTATTTAAGAAACCTAACCACCAATAGAATTTTCAAATTTTAGTTTGCTAACACACCATTTTCAAAACATTACCAACCATATATTAATCTAACGTATAATCAATACAACGCAGACTGGTCAATTAAAATGCAACCAGATCCAACTTTGAAATTCTCAGTCATAGAAGCATATAGAAGGCACCATAAATTGCCACTATTCTAAGACCACTATTACCTGCACACTCAGCAACTACTTCTTCCAAGTTTCAATTTAATTTGATCAACATGAAACAATATAAATCTATTTTATAAGGAAACTATAATGCAACTTGGCGCCAAGTTTTTGAGCTTAAACAATACATTTAGAACACAAAATCAATCAAACCTATTCAAATGAGTAACCCAATCTGAGCTCAAAAGAGTTTCTAGGGAAACAAACAATTTACAAAATCCACAAAAAAAGTCAAACTTTCAACGGATATTCACCAATCAAGCATTCAAAACAAGTAAAGAAAAATAAAATCTTTAATAGTAACCAGTACCTACCATGGATTTGGAGTTGCTCAATGACGGTGGACATTCTGATAATCTCATTGGCTTAAGAAGGAATTCCTCTGCCCCTTATTCCAAATATTTGAAATGACAATAATCAAGTGAAAACCATAAGACTGGATTTGAAAAGAACAGAATTATATCTTAGGAATTTTTTGTAGAATTTTACCCGTTGATTCTTGATGGGACATTCTCAGATGACATTATCACCACAGGTATGTTTCTCAGAGATGAAGATTCCTGTGATTGGAAGCCATTAAGATTGATTTCCACAAGAGAGAAACTCACAAAAGTTCAATTAGTTTCTTCAAGACTAAACACACAAAGGAAGAGCATAAACTGTCCTAGGGAAAGTATTTGATCTTAAATGAAGGGCATGAAAAGGAAAGATTGTTAACCAAATTTTTCTAAAAGGGCAGGCCATATTTGGCAGGAAAGGAATATCTATGATGTCAAGTTCGATTATTAAGATGTGATGAAAACAGGGAGAAGACAAAAGAAAAAGAGAAAGCCAAAAAGCCACCTTACCTTAATTTTCTTGAGCAAATCATGGCATGTCATCCCAGACATACAATAATATGTATAACAATATTTACTACCACCTCCTGAAAAACACACAACAGTACAGAAAAATAATTTTAGACCACCAAGAAAAGGAAGTAATAACAACACTAATTCCTCTAAATTGTTACAAAATCCAATAAAGCATTCAAAATAACCAAGTCCACAAGCATTCCCTTGTCCATCTTCTATTCCCCTTTCCCTTGATTTCACCAGTACGCCTCTCCCGATCTTCTGCCTCTCTCTCGCTGCAGTACCGTGGAAGGAGGAGAGAATAGATGGGGGAGAGAATATGTGTGATTTTCTCCGGAAAAACTCAGGGAAGGGCAAGAATGATGCCGGTTTGTGTGTGCAATTTTCTCCTGTGGAGTTACCGATGAAGAAGAGGAGAAGAGATATACGGGTTCTGTAATCTGTGAGCGAACGAAGTCGGGAAGAGGGAGGCGTGGGTTTTTGCCTTTGGGTATGAGGAGGCAGGTCTTTTGCTTCTCTAATTTTTTCTATATACTTAAGTCCTTGTTAAATTTTAATTTATTTTCCTTTTCCCATTAATTTAGTAATTTTTATTATCTAACTCACTAATTTTATAGTTTTATGAATGCGTCCTTCTTCTAATTTATTTAATTTCAATTTTCTTCGATTAATTTATAGTGTCCTTTATGAATTTAATTAATTTCCTTAATTTTTTAAGATTGTTAATTAAATAAAATTATCCATTTTCTTTGTTGAACATTTTAATGATTTAATTAACTTTTCTCTAATACTTAGCTAAGTTTTGTTGGAAAATTTTTACCCTTAGTTTGAAACTTCTAATTCCGTCTTGCAATTTATAATTACCATGATATTTGTTATTGTTCTAATTTTAAATATTAATCTTTTAATTTTAGTTTGGTTGTCGGTATTTTTAAACTAATAAGATTGTTAAATAATAAAATTCATATTAAAAATATTATTCTCAAAGGCGTCACATTTAGAATGTTTTTGAAGTAAAAGTGTTACCTTGGTTCAATTGGTTATCGCCAACAAAATTTATGATTTTAATTTTTTGTGGGAAAGGATAGGGCTTTGATCCAATGAAAGAGAGAGGATGAAAGTTTTAGATATCATGAGGAAGGAGCATGAACTTCATATTTTGACAAGAAACAACGGTCTTGAAACCTTTGAATGATACAAATTAAATTTTCGGTCTTTAAATTTCTCAAGTTTTTTGTCTTTAGTTTTTTAGTGATGAATTTTAATATTGTCTTCAATACTTGTCTCAATTATTTACATTTAAGACAAATTGTTTTTCTTTGTCTCAGTTTAATTGTCTTAATTAATTAGGTTGAGACAATTTTTTTTTACTGTCTTAAATAAGTGACTCAATTAATATCATTTGAGACAAATTATTTTATTGTCCCTAATAGGTGTCTTAATTAATTTTATATGAGACAACACTCTAACAACCGTCTCAATTATTATGTCTCAAATTAATTATTGAGACAGTGACTATAAGTGTCTTAAATTGATGGTATTTGAGACGATTTTCTTATACTGTCTCAAAAATTCGTCTCAAATACCATGTTTTCTTGTAGTGTAAGCTTGAATTCAGGCACATATAACACATCCTTCAGAATCAGATTAGGTTGCAGTTGTACATCTCCAATGAATGATACAGCAATTGAAGCATGATTAGGCAAAGTGACTCTAGCATTATGCACTGGTCTCAGATTAATGAAAGACTTTGATGAAGAACACACATGTTTAGAAGCTCCAGAATCAATGATCCAAAAATGTGGAGCAGAGAAATAAGAATTCACACCCACAGACAAACAAATACCTGTGATATGAGCATCATTGGAACCAATAGCTGCAGCAGTCATATGAGTGGAGAGCAAACTCATGAGTTGATGACACTGCGAAGTATCCAAATGATTGAAGAAATTGCTAACAGATCCTGAGGTAGAGCCTGAAGGTGAAGCAGAAATAATTGCAGAATCCTGAGAAATGGATAACTGATTAACGTGTGCATTTTGAGAAGTGTGTTGATTAGGCACATTTTGTGGAGGAAACTTCATTCCTTGTCTGTACCCTGGAGGATAACCGTGCAACTTATAGCACTTTTCCACAGTGTGACCTTGATACTTACAGTGAGTACAGAATGCCCTATCTCTCTTTTTGGCAGATTGATGATTTGGCACAGAATTGGAGATAGCGAAGGCCATACCTGCATTTGGATCAGAATTACTGACCAATTGACTGCCAATTTGTCTTTGGCGCTCCTCTTGTGACACCAGAGAGAAGACCTTGTTAATTGGGGGAATAGGATCCATAAGCAGAATTTGTCCCCTAGTATGAGCATATGACTCATTTAGCCCCATGAGAAACTGCATGATATATTCCATCTGGTAATGAGAGTGGAGTTCCTTCACACCACCACATACGCATCTACCACAGGAACAACTAGGTCTGAAATTGCTCAATTCCACCCCAAGTGCCTTCAATTTGGTGAAATAATCGCTCACAGAGCTATGATCTTGCTTCAAATTGATCAAATCGCGCTTGAGCTGGAAAATTCTCGGACCGTTAGTTTGCTGAAAACGTTCCTTGAGATCGAGCCATATCTCAGACGCAGACTCGGTGAAGATGATGCTCGCTGAAATTTCTTTGGAAACAGAGTTAAGAATCCATGAAATCACCACATTATTGTTGCGAATCTAGGAATTGAGCAGATTTATATCAGAATCTGGAGGTTTAACGATCGATCCATCAAGAAATCCTAGCTTGTTCTTAACCGACAAAGCAATCAACATTGCGCGGCTCCAAGATGCGTAGTTGTCTCGAGCTAAAGGTTGGGAGACAAGTACCAATCCAGGTCCGTCAGAATGATGCAGAAAATATGGATCCATTGAGGATTCCACAGATGAACTTGCAGACGCAGCCATGGAGGATATCGCGTGAGAAGGAAGAGAAGAAATGCGGAAGCTTCGAGAGAGTGAGAGAATTATAGCTCTGATACCATATTAACTTGAAGCAAAAAAAAGGTTCTGGAAAAGTTGCTTTTCAGATTGATCTCAGGAGCTTAAATAAGCTCAATTTATAGAAAGAAAAGCACTAACCGACAGGAGCTAGTAAATTACAAGAAAGTCCCTGAACTATGTCATAATTACTGAATTAGCTAACTAATAAATCCAATAGAAGCATTGGAACTTTAATTAGTGTTGCAAAGTACTACCGATTGTTGAAGCATTAATTATTTATCCAACTCTGCCTTTGACATTAATGTTTTTGAGCAAGGAAGTTTAAAGTGTTTTTGATGAAAATAAGAGTTTTAAGGTGTTAATCATGGATGACTGTGATATTATTTGTATGGTCCCAAAATTAGTTGGGAGAAAAAATTATCATTACTGGAGAATTCAGATGGACGCATCTCAGAGCACATCAATTATTGAAGTATATTAATGAGGAGTTGTCGGATGAAGCCGATAATGCTTTAGTAAGTCGAGATCAGATGGCGTTGAATCAGATACATCAGCCTATTGATCATTCTATGTTTCTAAAGATTTTCACAGTCAAAACTGCCAAGCAAGCATGGGACATTTTGAAAGAAAGTTATGGAGGTATAAATATAGTTCAGAAAGATAAAATTTTGAAGTTGAAAAAGAAATTTAGATTGTGCAAAATGAGAAATTATGAGACAATTGAAGAGTATTTTTTGAAATTCTTTGAGATCAATAGTGGGATGATACTCAATGGGTATACACTTGTTGACGATATTTTGTGGAACAAGTTCTAACTACGTTACCTAAAAGATTTGATTGTGTTGTAGCGTCATTGAGAGATACAAATGATCTTTCATTGTTGACTGCTGAAAAATTGCAGAATATATTCATTCTTCATGAGCAGGGAAAGAATCCATTTGAGATGGAGTCTCGAGAAGAAATTGTCCAAATCGATGTTGTTACGAATTTAGTGCAAGATTCCTTTGATGGTACATCTGCCACAAGAGTTGAAGTTGTGGAAGAAAAAGATGGTGCTGGTGCTTAAGATATTGGTACAAAAATATTGATGAAAAGAAAGAAGGTGTTCTTCAAGTACAGAGGTGTGTTGATCCAAACAAAAGAAGGAGAGTATTTATTTGGCAATGCAAGAGGAAGAAATCCATATTGAAGATCATGTGAAGATAGATGAAGGAGAACATTTCATTCTTGATGATGTTAGGATTGTGGATGAGCAAGAAGTTCCCATTGATGAACATGCGGAGAAGAATGAAGAACAAAATTTCATTGTTGGTATTGAAGCCTTTATAATGGACGAGGAGCCTGATGAACAATTGTTAGAAGTCAATGAGGTAAGTATGGAGAATGAAACTTACGACGTGGAGTGCAGTACAGAAAGCGAAAGTGTCTATGATCAAGATTGTGTCATTCATGAAGAACAAGAGATTGAAGATGAAGACACTGGAAGTGTTGGTCTAGTCAAAGAAGAAGATTTTATCTTTGTGGCAGAACAAGAGCGAGAAGTTAATATTGATGATCACATAAATAATAGTGATTATGTAACTGTGGAAAAAGTTGTTGAACTGGAACAGAACAACTATAGTGAAGTCGACTCTATATTTGATGAAGAATCTGATCAGTTTGAAGAAAACAAAGATGAAGATGTGATACTGAAGGCTTGGGTTTGCAAGGACATTGTTATGTTTGACGGCATTGATAAGATTAGTAATGTTGACGGAAAGCTCTGTTCTAAAGATGAGTGGGTAGATATAAGTGAATTCTTTGACCAGAATGAGAAAGTTGATGCAATTTACTCAAAGTACAAGTTTGTGTTCACATCAAATTTGAAAGTTATGTCTCGAGTTTGCGAGGATATTTTTGCAAGGTTGATGAGAAGATGAACTCGGATGAAAAAGAATGGGTAGATATGAATAAATTCTTCGTTAAAGATGAGTTTTCACAGAAGATCCATGGTAAGCACAAAAGTGTCTCTGCGATGAGATTGAAAGCAGAGCTGAAAAACTACTGCAAGTTGGTTTCGCATGTTGTCTACACTGAAAAAGAGATTTCAATGGAGATTCAAGCCCGTGATGGCGATGGACCTGTAGTGATCAAGGTTTGGTTTAAGGGAAGCTATGTTGTAAAATATTAATTTAAATCAAATTTGTATTAATTAGATAATTATAATTATAGTAGGATTTGCTATTTGTCTATTTCCTATTTGGTTTAGTGTTTGTTTTGGGAAACCTATTTGTTTTAGGAAGTAGTTCTGAATCAGATTAATGGTAGGATTCATTGATAGTTTAGCCTATAAATAGAGGCATTGGGTGATCATTGTAATCACAAAGAGATACACAGAGATAGATAGAGATAGACAGAGAGAAACTGAATAGCCTTCGGGTTGTTTATCTACCAAATTTCGGCTTAGGTGCGCCGCATAGATTGTGTGCGTGCGGGTTTGTTTATTGTTCATTATTACAAAGAAGTTTTATTTCACTGTGCGTTAATCTCTTTAATATTATTTTGGATATATATTGTTTTTATATCCTACAATACAATAAATTAATTGCTGCCTATATATATAAGAGTAAGCATCCCAAAATATACCTATACTTTTTTATTGTGTCCGGTTTTGTTACTGTACTTTTTTTATAGTTATGAATGTCCCTAAACTAATTAAAACATGCCAAAAATGTATTGGCACAGTTAGCTACCATTAGTACTAATGGAATTTCTCTCATGTGCCTCTTATGTGACATTTTAAATGGTATTTTTGACAATTAATAATTAAAATATTTTTAGGAAAAATTCTCATTGAAGGTGTAACAAGATTCATAATTCTTTAATAGGGTATGAAACTTTTAAAATTTCTCCTAAGGACATTATAATATTTTAATACTTTAAATAAATAATAATGTCCTTTTTACCCTTTTAAAAATTAAAGAAAATATTTAATTATTGAGTTTATTCATACAATTTAATAAAAACAACAAGAAAATCTCTCTCTCTCCTTAGAACTCAAACATAATATTAAACGCAAGTTCTCTTCTATTAGGAGTCAAACATCAATCAGATACTTTTTTTCTCAAAAATTGATTGAATATTCACATTTGTTCAACGTTCCTTTAAATTTTTGCACCAATATTAAAGCCACTCCCAAGAATCAATCGTAAACCCAATTCCTCATTTTGGTTCCAATTATGTCAAACTTATATCTTGGAGATTGTAAGTACGAAGCATTTTGGATTGAGCTAATGCAATAGATAATTGCAGACGTCTGATGAGGGAAGGGAAGGGGAGGAGGAAGGTGGTTAAAGGGATAAAAAAATATTTTAATCATTAACTGTTGAAAATACTCTTTAAAAGGTCACATGAGAGGCACATGAGGAAAATTCCGTTAGTTCTAACGGTGACTAACTATGCCAATACATTTTTGGCCCATTTAAATTAGTTTAGGGACATTCGTGGCTACAAAAAAAGTATTGTGACAAAACTGGACGCACTCGAAAAGTATAGATATATTTTGGGCTGTTCACTCTATATATAACACAATATATCTCACGCAAAAAAATTATATTCAACGGGTCGAATTGTTTGAACGCATGCGTATTGAGTTTTACGTCTGAATTGTAACATACGTTATAAAAACATATGTATTAATTTTAATATTTGATGTGTCGCATATTTCAATAATTTTTTATGTGTCACATCATGTAGCGTCGAATGTATCGCGATTATAAATTAGCTGTTAAAGTATTTTCTATCGTTGATAACCTCTGATGTATCGCATATCGGATATAAACCTATGATGTATTGCGTTTCATTGTTAATATATCACAATTAAATTAAAAATACAAATACATGCAGTGGAGAAACATTCAAACGTATCGATCCTAGGGGTAAAAATATCACTTATCCGAGGGTCAGATAGTCGTACAATAGACTGCCTCTTAAATTATTCGAAGTCATGTTTGGCATCTGCACATATATCTGCTGAATCCTTTGCTTCTTAAAATTTGACTGCTGTCGGGGATAATCCCATTGATTTCTAGAAAAGTTCTAAATATTTGAAGCAGCCATGAACCATTTTAATTTCTTATAACTTATAAATTCTTACTTCTAGTTAGTTATATACAAAAGGGCAAATGACACAAGTGACCGCCCAATTATTCGCAATGTTCAGTTTTGGTCACTCATCTTTAAAATGTGCGCGTTTGGCTACTCATATTTTTAAAACGTGCCTGTGAAGCCATTCCGTCAAAAATGATGTCAAATTTGACGAAATCCATCAGCAAAGCATCAGCAAACGTGCCTGTGATGATCATCAGCAAACCTCCCTTGGATGATTGCCGAAGCAATGCCTTCGAAAGCTATCTGTTCTGCGGTTTTACCCTTGAAACAGTGACAAAAACAAAGAAAGAGGGATGAAATTTTGGCTTACCAAGTTGGGATTTTCCACAAGTTTTCAAAAAAGCTTCCGATTTTCGCAGAGATGAAAACAAGAAACAGAGCAAAAACAGAGCCTATGAAGCTAAAGGCTAAAGTAATAAAGGAGTCACCACCAACTTTCGTAGAAAACCCAATTGGCCAAAATCTTCAAATTTATTAGTCCACCTACTTCTTCTCTATGAATCAACAAAGCAAACAAACAAGCAAGAAAAGCCGGTTTGACTAGCTGAAGAAGTACAGTACTCCTTTTCTTTCTTAACTCTCCCAACAACTTCCTATCCCAATCAATGTGTCTGGGTTTTCAAGGGTAAAACCGCAGAACAGATAGCTTTCGAAGGCATTGCTTCGGCAATCATCCAAGGGAGGTTTGCTGATGATCATCACAGGCACGTTTGCTGATGGATTCCGTCAAATTTGACATCATTTTTGACAGAATGGCTTCACAGGCACGTTTTAGAAAGATGGGTGACCAAATGTGCACATTTGAAAAATGAGTGACCAAAATTGAATATTGGGAATAGTTAGGTGGCCACTGGTATCATTTGCCCTATACAAAAAAAATATATATATATATTTAAAATATATATGCTTAACAGTAAAAGTGTAGTTTTATATGGGCCTGTTCTTTTTGTTTCGTTTTAAAAACGGTTTTAGTTTTAACAGTAAATTTAATATAATTTAATCATATTTCAACATTTTTAATACAATTTTTTACTATTTAACATCTATTTTTTACATTTTCAATACACTTTTTACATTATAAAATTATTTTTCAAAATCGTTTTCAAAACTCCTAAAAAGAACATGCCCTATTAAAAAGAGAGAAAGAATGTGCACTGAAACTAGGAAAGGTAAGCAATGCTTTTGACGATCAAAAGTTTGGCCCAAAAGATTCAATTCTTCCTTCACGTGAACCACATTAAAAAACGACGTAGATTTATCCTTCTCTTTTTATGTACTCAATTAATTCATTAAACAACTGCAGCTTATAATAATTGAATGAATTAAGACCATTTGTTTAGTTTCTTCACCCTCGTTTTCGTCTCATTCGAAAAGTTCACTTTAAAAAAAATTGTCACATAAGTATATATGTCTCTAAATACCTTCAATATATAGTGAGAATTTTCTATTGTCACTAAACATGATGAATCATGGAGCATTTGTGATAAGCAATAACAAAATTTCAACGTTGTGATAAAAGGTACGACATGTGACTGCGACTATATCGTCGGTTCTTCGACGGCAATATAATTTAATAGCGACATGTGATTTGACCCTATTACTTAACTACCATGCTAAATAAATAAGTATTAATTTGAATGAAGGAGAAGGAAGAATATGTCGAATTTGATTATAGACAGAGGGAGTTGATTGGAGCTCCACACCAACCAGGAAAGAATCAGTCATCTCGGGACAAAATTATACATAAAGACGACCAAAATTAAATAAGTTTGACGCTTATTCAACATGAATAAAAGAGTCGTATTTTAAGAAATATATATATAATTATATGGTATCGTATTTGAAATATACAATTTATAATTATTTTTTCATATACATTTTTACTTTTCGAATAATAGTATATAATTATATCAGTATAGATTTAGCAAAGTAAAAAAAAGAAAAAAAAGAAAAAAAAAGGTTTTCCCTTTAGAACAAGACAAACTTTAGAAATATGACCTTTTTCTTTTGATATAGAAATAGGAGTAAATGTTACGCAAGGGGTCAAGTATTTATAAGGGAAGCAATGTCATGATCAATAAGTAATGATTTGTAATTTTCGGTGTAACATTTTTGAGGTTATCAATGGGATCGATTTAATTGTAGTTGGAGTATAATAAGGGCAATGTAAAGTCTCGCAAGAAAATAATTTTTGCTCTATCACTAGTTTTTACTCCCGATCCAAAGTAACCATTTTCCATGACTACATACCTTCCTTCTTACCCTTGTCCGTGGCCTTTCAAAGCGAATTCATCGGATAGGTCTACCAAGGGGTGAAGAAGGTGGCTTCATACTGAGGAATTGACCCTTCTTCACCGCTTTAAAAGAACTGCAAGAAAGAAAGACTATAATTTTGATTATAACTAAAAGATAATGCTTGAAAAATAAATACTACTCTTGTTTCATTATAAGAGTTCACTTTAAAGTAATACCATGTGATTTATAAACAGTTTATATTACTGAACTCTTTTAAAATAATGGGAGGGGAAATAATGAAGGAGATTTTGGTAAGGAAGACATAAAAGTATCGAATTATTTCGTTTTTGGAAGCGTTGATCTAGATTTTAGGTTTTAAAAAGTATCCATATTTTCCTTTTTTTAAAAATTTTAACAGAAAGTATATATTTAACAAAAGATAATGAAAAACGTTTTAACTCATCTTTCAACGTTTCTCAAAAGAAAAATCAGTGGGTGTGGAGATTTCCACCAGAATTATTATTAAATTTATATTTGTATTTGAAATCCAGAAAAGTTAACCTTTAAAGATATGTCGTAGAAATTATGTACAGAAATTTGTGTCACTTTAATTATAATATAACAAATCTTTTTGACAAAATTTTGGTTTGAAAATTCTCTTGGATTTGTTGCCTACTCAGATAATTATTTCAGTTCCATTGTTTGGCGGGAAAAGAACAACAGAGAAAGACCCAGCCGACCGGCCCAGGGCTCGTGGGCGCAGTTGGGAATTTTTTTTTTTCTCAAAAAAAAAAAAGAGTAAATAAATAAAAATATATAGATTTAAATAATATTAATTTAAGAAATATTTTAAAATAAAACATTAATTCTAAATAATACTTTTAGAAAAGTTGGGTCGACTCTTGATTAAACGGAACAGCCCATCAAATCAAAGAGGTCATGACCCGATAACCCATGGAGATACAAAGTCTTTTTTTTAAAGCTTTGAAATTCGTCCAGCTATGATATATTTATTTATAATTTTTTCAACCATTTTTAGGCACTCACATATAACCCCGCAGGGGTACAAAGCCTTAATTGTTATTGTTGTATTTTATATATATTTATCTAAATCAAACAATGATGGTAATAAATATTCTCCTTCTCCTTTAATCTTTTCTCCTCAAACTTTAGTTTTCATATTCTCTTATCTTCTTTTTCCTCTCATCAGAGATAGGCGAAATATATATATTTTTTATAATTTTTTATTTAGTTTATTTGTCTTCCTTGACCGGAGTTTTACGCTCTCTCATAGTTAGAGATATCATATCCCATAATAAATGGAAGGTTTTCCCCTATATAAATCAATGAGTATTTTAATATTATTAAGCGAAGATCTCGTCGGTTGGAGGGTTTCATCGGAAGATTAGTGATAGATTTGATATCGGATTCCTACTTCGGTACGTGTGTCTAGCTCGATAACGATTTTTTTATTATACTAATTAGATATGTACAGATTACTATTTGTTTAAATCATTATATGTTTGATTTAGTTTATTTTCAACTATTTGCATGAGATTGTTATAAGATCAAAAAGACAATTATGGTGAGCTAGAACAAAGCTAAAAGTCGAAAGTATGAGAATGTTCATATACTCACAAAAGAGATTACCTTTAACAAACTTCTTTTTTTATTATTAAAAGATAAGAAATTTGTGCTGGATGTGGAAAAAAAGCGCTCCAGATTTCCTACTCCAAGTTCCTATTTCATTCCCTACTCCACTAATAGGATTTTGGCACATGTCTAACTCTAATTAACCTCTAACCACTTACCCACTAATTACTGTAGTTAATCTAAACTGATCGTAAGCTGCTTCCATCAACGACAAAAAATTGCCGTAAACGAACTTCTACCAAACATGGACTCATCTCTTCTGCACGGCTACCATCATGATTCTTCGTGATACTCAGAGGATGCCGATTTTGCAATGCAAAGACCTCAAGTACTCCACCACCTCCTGATCCAGACGACCCTACGATGTGGCTGAAGCAATAGCTTCATGGGGTTTGGATTATATAATAATGGTATCAACCGTCAATGGATTGATTCTCAAAACTAGTTGATCAGACGGATATATGAGCAAAAGTTTGCATTTTGAGCCATGGCCTCTCTTCACTCCTTCATTTTGCAAAAGGGATTGTGCCTTTCACAATTATTGGATAACTTACCTCTAAGACCATCAATTCCAAGAGTTTGCCATCTTGGATGGCTGCAAGTTTGTTTCTTTCATCTCAGTTATTAGCATAACTGAAAACTAAAACGGATTACTCCCTCTGACACGTTATAAAGGTTAGAGATACAATTATTTATGAGTTTACAAGATAACTGTAAAACGAGTTCAATCCATATTTTTTAATTTTGGAGGGGGTTAGAAGGGAGGTTATAAATGAATGATGAAAGCAAACTCTGGGGTGGACTATGGATGGAGAAAACTTAAATCAGCATCAAATAAATAACAAGGCATTTGATGGAAAAGTTTGTGGTCTGCCCTGTGTTTTTGAGGCCACTTGACTTTTTCAAGTGCCAAATAGCCAAATGAACTAAAAATGACAGTCCAATTCCCAAATTTTCAATTCCAAATGAACTGGGGTTGCAAATTCCACCCTGATGCAATGCAATCCAACTGGTGTGTGTTGTTGTAGCCTAAGCTTTTTTTTTTTCAAAAGTACTCATGTAAGATTAACTACTGCCCATCAACTTTTGAACCAAAAATGTATTGATCGGGACGATTTCGCCAATCAAGGAAGTAACCATTTTGCATAAATTGTGCAGAAGCTCAAGAAGTTGAAGCCAGATATGCTGATAGAAGCGCTAGTGTCTGACTTCAGAGGAGATCATGGCTGCATAGAGAAAGTAGCAACATCCAAACCGTTGAAGAGCTTCAGAGTGTAGTACGAGATCGGCGTGCCAATTTCAATAAATCCATGGAAGATCGTGTGTGAAGGCTAAGGAATCGCAGAAGTCCAGCAATTTTTTGTCGTTGATGGGAACCACATAGAGTTAGAATTAGTTTAGGTTAACCATAGTAATTAGTGGGTTAGTGGTTAGAGGTTAATTAGAGTTAGACATGTGGCAGAATCATATTAGTGGAGTAGGGAATGGAATAGGAACTTGGAGTAGGAAATCCATAGCGAAAAAAAAGTTAAAGAAAAACGGGTGCAACAACTTCTGCCATGCATGGCTTTGGTGGAGGTTAAAGACAACCTCTGCCACCCGTTTTTAAAATTTTTTTTTTCAAGCCAACGCAGTTTTCATTTTAAAAAAAGTTTTGTATATAACACAAGTGAAATTTAAAAGGCGCTTATATATTTTCACTTACTAAAATTTAAAATGGTTACGGCATTTAACAATTTCTTTTATTTATTTATTATTTTTTTGGTACAGCTTGTAAATTTTTCTCTTTTTCCTTGGACACATTTGCTTTTAAATAATAGCAAATTTAAGATTAAAAATAAATTAAAAAAAACTAATAGCAAATTGTGGTATTTATTGATGGGCTATATTTGTTCTTAACAGGGACTTATGTTTTATGAGTCTGACCCAAATTACACAAAACGATATACACGGCAATTCCAGGTCTGCTTCAAAATAAAGCGATCTATCCGTTGCACCGCCTTCCCTCTTTATTGCGCCTATAAATACGCATTTCCCGCGCGGCCTATATACAAATCCACTATTCCTTCCCTCTTGAAATTTGCAATTCCCGCGCACCCACTCCAATCTTTCGACTCCCTCTCGTCTATTCTTGCTTTCCGATCCGAGTTTTTTTTCTCTCTCGGATTTCTCCATCGGAGAATTGAGGGAGAAAGTTATCGATCCGCGTATACAATTCAATCGTTCTTTCGAATGAATTCCGCAATTTTCGATCCTAGTTCTGAGTTGGATTTCTCCGGCGGCCGTTCCAATCCTGACAGCGAGCGAATGGAAGTTAAGAAACCTGAAGAAGTGGTAAGAAATTAAGTTAGGTTTTCCCTTTCATTCTGTGGCAAGAATATAAATTCCTGATTCTGTTCTTGATAATGATGTCCCGTTTGATTTGGCAGCCAATTTCAGCGCAATCGCATCCGCGATACACTCGGAACCCTAGTCTTGGAATTCCACTCAGCCCTAAACAGTACAATGTCTAGCTTGCTCCAAATTATAAATTATTTTTTGTTTTTTTTCAGTTTGGTGATCAACTGGTAAGATAAGATATCCTTGAGGCAATTTGTCATCACTTTTTATATTTTCCTTTTCTTAATTGCTTACACCTTAGGTTCTGATTCATGCCCATCTGCATCTTTTTCTGATTCTGTGTCTGTTCAGATACTTCCCAAATTGGTCAATCGTGTATGTTTTCTGTTACCGTAACTGTAGTTGCTTGAAGATTATTCTTGATATGTTGGAAAAGTTGTCAAAGCTAGATGTGAAGTCCTTGCTACAGGAAATTTGGTTCGTAGTGTGGATGAAGATCTGATCTGATGAATCGAGGGGGTCCCTATTCATTTTGTTCTTTTGACCTCTTCTGTTTTCCTATTTTTGTGTAGTCACTGGCAGTTGTGTCCTCCATTTTGTAGGAAAAGCATGAACGTTCAAGATTCTTTTAACATCACTGCTCAGCCAATACATCTTTCTGGGAGATTTAGTTATGATTACTTGTTCCCTCCTTGACCTATTTTAATTAATTAGTTCTCTTATAAACAAGTTTGCAGTTTTAAAGATGAAGCTTGTTGATGAATAATCTTTTGTATATCTTCCTTTTAGGATCCTACGGTTTGGTTTGTGAATGACCGGCAAAGGCAAAGGCTTTCTTTATGGAGATACTGGGTGAGGCGTTTGTATTTTCTTTCCAGATAATAATGAAGTGGCTTATTTTTTGGCCTTCCTCTTTTTGGTTCTCAGTCTTTTTTGTTGCTGTAGGTCACCCTTAATTTAGAACTCTATTGCCATGTGGATTCTTATTATGCTATTGGAGGAGATTTTTGAGGTTCCTCTCTTGCTTAGGTTCCTCTCACAAATGCCACTGAAAGTGGAGGTACTGATTTAGTTTATCTTGAATTATTTCATTTGAGACAGGGTATTTAGTAATTTTTAGAATTAATGAGATTTTCGTTGATAGCTAAACCATAATGGTCGTGATACTTTAATGATGTCCTGCAGTCATTATATTCATTACTGCTATGGAATATCACAGGATTATACAGGCCAGATCATTCACACACGATTTAAGGTACTGAAGTTTTGGTGGATTACTTTTACTTTTGGCACCTTCCATTACTTCTGTCAAACAAGCTTTTTTAGGTCATTGTTAGTGTTGCTGTATTAAATGAAGATTCATGCTTGTCAGGTGCTATAAGCGTGGATTCTTAATGAACTTTCTTGCATCTACTGGAGTTGTTCTGATCCGTTTGTTGTAGCTTATCATAACAGGTCAAATTTTCTCTTCTTATTTATTGTTTGATTGAAGTGTGACCAATACAATTCGGACATGTATTGTGCTGGGAAATCATTGAGCAGCATTGAGAGTTAGGACAGAATTTAAGGTCTGCAAATGCTGATTTTCTTTTACCTCCTTTTCCTTCTATCTTATGTTTAGAATATAAAAGTATGAAAACAGAAGATGCTCAGAAATTGCTCTAAGTTTTTGTTTGTTTGTTTGCATGGCTGCTTGATTACTAATGCACTCATACGCGCAATGTAACTTGAAATTTCTGTCAAGTGATTCAGGTTTCAGAGAAGCCTGAATATGGTGTTGGCTTATTAAAGCTTTTGCTTTGGCAACAAATAGGGATGCTTTGGGAGAAAACTGGTCTTGGACATACAGGTCATTCTTGCTCACTGATATACATTTTTGAGGTTCATGTTCTGTGCTGAGATTGGTTTACTCTTGTACATGTATGCCTGCACACACACACACACACACACACATATATATATAATGGGTACATAGATATATTGGTATAAAATGCTTGAATTGATAAATGGCCTGTTTCCTACCTTGTAGACTGAAAGTTGATCACTTTTTGCCTCGAATGGTATTGTTATATGAGATCTGAGAGTACTAATTGTCATCCGGTGGTCTGATGCTTAGTGATTACAGTATATTGAGGAAACTTGTGGATATTTTGGGGGATTTGAACTAGTTTTCTTCTGTGTCTGTTCTTGCCTCCCTTCCATGCCAACTTTTTCTGAAAACTTTGTTGCCTTGTTTATCGTGATTTGCTTTGTTTTCTTTTTATAAAAATAGCTTTTGCCAAGCTTGTGAACATTGCCATACTTTGCTCATATGTCAAAGAAAAAGGGAAAAGATTCAGATTCCACTCCAGACAATAAAAAATGCAGTATAACTATTTTATCTGACTTCATTTGAGTATTCTCCTGCTTTGTTATTTTGGAATTTTCAGCTGGAAGTAGTAATAATGCACCACATAATGTTTCTTGCTTTTATTACATTGAAATTTTTACTTGCGTGATCTTTTTGAGGTCCCTTCCCTTGCTTCAGCATATGAGAAAAAGTTACGACCGTTCGTTTTGATGAGTTTTGAAAAGATTGAAAAAAAAAAAAAAAATTTTCTTTGGATATACAACAATTGTAAAGTACCTAGTTGATGGATGGGTCAATTCAAAGCCCAAATGAATGAATAAAACAAAGAAGCAAACGGTATTCATAATCCAAATCCTTGGAAATAGTGAAAACTGGATACTTATCCCACGTGTTGAATAATGAATATTGGGGAATGGGACGATGGAATTGATAAGCTTTGGAAATGATGCTCAGTGCATTGAACTCGCAACTTTGGAACTGAACAATAAGGCCTACCATTCACTGCACTGAGCATCATTTCCAAAGTTGCGAGTTCAATGCACTGAGCATCATTTCCAAAGCTTATCAATTCCATCGTCCCATTCCCCAATATTCACTATAATAGTCTATTTTATATTACTAAAAATAATATTAAAAAATACAATTTTCTAAAGAAACAAAACAATATATTATATGGTCCAATACAAGACTCTTTTGATACGAACATATTGTAGTTCTCCAACATGAACAAACAAGTATTCAAGTGAAATTTGTGTTCATTTTGATGTTTTTCAAGGTTGTTTTATAATTTGACCAAATCATAGAAAAAGTGATACGTAGTAGTTATTGCCACAAAGTTTTAAAATCAAGGGATAATTTGGGGATGAAAAATAAAAATAAAAATAAAAAACACATTATTCATAATTCAATGAATCAGTGTGAAATGAGGTCCTATCATATATGCTATGTACGTTGGCAAAATGGCTTGTTCCCGAGTGGACCTCTACCCTCAATGAATATGTGTTTCTAACATATTATTTGTTTTTTGCCTACATTTTTTTTTTTTTTTTAAAGAATCTGACTTATTATGCTATTTTAAAAACTATATCTCACCCCTTGATCAATTGTCGTTTTGCACAATTTTCAATTAAAATGAATACTCCATCCGTTTCATATAAAAATTTATCTTTCGAGTTGTACCTTGTAACAAAACTAATGGTGTTGACTTTCTCGACCATTTGACTTAGGATTACTTAGGTTTCGTTTGATAAAACTTATGTTTGAAAATTTAAGTTTGAAATCTGAAATCTGAAGTCTAAAATTTGAATTTATTAGATGATTCTGTTTGATAAAATCTTAAATTTAAAATCTGAAATTAGAATTGAAGTTTGAAATCCTAAAGATTGAAGTTTGAATCTAAAAATTAAAGTTTGAATCTTATTAAATTATTAAAAATAAAAAATTTTATTTTATTTTGAACATTAAATTTATATATTTTATAATAAAGTTATAAATATAGATGATAATTTATTTTTAAAATTTTTTTTATAGTTATAAAATTAATTTATTTTGATTGTTTTTTTTTGAATTGATCAAATTTAAAAAGTATTAAAAACATAAAAAAGAAATAATGATACAAAAAAGGAGAAAACTTAAAAGAGAAAAAGAAAAAATTCGATTCAGATTCAGTCGTAAGTGATTCGCTCATCACTTATTTGTTACGTCAGAATTATACATGTTTTTCAGACCCACTTATTTAATTAAGTTATTTGAGTTTTCGTTATCAAACGCACTTAATCGATTAAGCACTTAACTTCAGAAACACTTAATTTATTAAGATTTATGACTAATAGTTATCAAACACACTTAATGCAAATAAGCTCTTAATCATTCATTTTGGTGCTGAATCATGTTTATCAAACGAAGTTTTAGTTATATTTCTCCATACAGACAAGGAAAATGATATAACTCAACAATGAAGTGTTACCTTGACGTGGCGGAAGTCATTAGTTCAAGCTCACCACTCCTAAACCCAATGAGAGTTTTTCTATTTGGCCTTGCTCCTGCCCATCGTGATTCAATGAGAATGGATAAGAGGTTCATGGAATTGACAGAGTGATATTAGTTGATTTTACAAGGGAGTATTACAATCGCACATCTAAGGGCTTGTTCTAAATGGGTTTGTGTCCGGTCTGCCCCTCCGTTGTCGTTTCACAGCTGGCGGCGGCGGCGGCGGCGGCCTAAACCCTAAACCCCCAAAATCCAATTCTTCTTCTTCTTTTTCAGTTTCAAAACAAAAAAATTTAAGATTGAATTCCATATTTCCACAAATCCCCAAAATGGGATGTCAATTAAAGATTCAATTTTAAATTTCAATTACAAATTAAGAGAGATTGAGTGCGGAGGAGGAAGAAGAGGAGGAAGAAGAGGAGGAGGAGGAAGAAGATGACTACGTTGCCGGCGAAGCCGCCGGCGACGCGAAGAAGAAGAGGGCCGGCGAAGCCGGCAGGAAGAAGAAGTAGAAGAGGTCCGGGTTGAGCGGCGGGAAAAAGAAGAAGAAGAGGCGGAGGAGGAGGAGGAGGAGGAAGAGGAATGTTGAGAAATTGGTTGAAGAGGAGGAGTCCGGTGGTGGTTGCAGGCGGAGGAGGGAGGCGGCGTCGGCAATGGGTTTTGAGGTGAAATGGGTCTTAGTTTTGGGTAGAAATGAGTAAGAAACATTGGATTGGTCTTAATTTTGGGTCTCAACCCAAAAAAATTGCAAAATCAGTTTTGAGAACTGCGTGAAGAACAAAATAAAATTCAGGTGACAAAATAGCAAATTGACCATGACATCTTCTATTGAAAGAAGGAAATAACCGTTTATTAATAATGTGATGATAATAAGTATTTTCAAAAAATTTGACAGGCAAGTAAATGTCATATTACTAACTATGAGAATGCACTATGTATTTATCGGATGTCGAAAATATTTCCATAACTATAATAATACAAACACACAGAGATTTCACTTTCACATCTTGATTATTACTCCAAATGTACTTGCTAGAATTTCTGGGCCTTAATTGTTCCATTCAATCTTTTGTCCCTGTTTCACAAAACAAACCACAACAAATTTGTCTCCTTCAAATTATAATAGACATGACCACAGAGTAGAGGGGGAGCATTCATGTCTAGAACATTGCACAAGGCCCTCCAACAGGACAGCATTCAAGCCAATTTGAATGGGGTTGGCTGCTCATCTGTCATTCTCAGAGTTACCATTTTGTTGCTCATGCCCTTGTCTTCAATACCATGGTCCACAATCCCACATGAACACATCCCCCCTCCCTCCCTTCTTCTTGTCTCTCATTTTCCAGATTCTTAACACTGGAAGTTGAACCAACAAAGACGCAACAAATGGAGGAGGCTCGGGGTCGGGCTCAAGTTTCAAGAAAGGAAAGCAGGAGCAAGAAATGCTGGAGGAGGAACTTGGAGGAGAGGATTAGCTTTTCAGCCAGGTTGCCTAGAGATGTTCATGGGGCCTTTGCAGATAGCATCTGTGCGGTTAAGTATTCGACAAATCCGTTTTCGGATATCAGAGATTCAATACTAGAGATGATCCACAGTGCAGGAGGGGTTCAAGATTGGAAAGAGATGGAGGAATTGATTTACTGCTACATTGTTCTTAACCCATCAGAGGTTCATCATGTTATCAAGGATGCTTTCCTCAGTTTGCTGTTTTCTAATAAATGCATGGATCATAAATCAGCATGCAACTAGACTAGACTAGCTGCTAATTCATTAGAGCTATGTAACTTTGAATTCCATGTGAATTTGTTTTTGCATTTTAGTTAATCAATCATCAAATTTCCTTCTAATTTACATGTTTTTGCCACAAAAAGACACAAGATTTGATAAAAATGGAAATCAAGTACGAACTAGCCATTACTTTGTGGAGGGGTCGCTTCTGCAATCAAGATTTTTACAGAAACATATTCAGATATTTGATATCATCCTGTACAATTACAATGGGCCATGAGGGGGGGCAGACTGTGAATTCTCGTGGCGCGATTAAGGATGATTCAAGAGAGATTAGAAGGATACCTGCATAGCCAGAACTATCCATGTCTGCACTCGCTGAGAGTCCAGTGGCTCATTCAGGTACAGCAAGTTATCTGAGTGTTTGGCAAGTACATGAGGCTAAAATGTGTTAATGTCCCCAACTGTAAGAGAAAGAAATTCATTCTCGGGCGCGCGCTCGTTGTTACTAACCAATTTAGTGACACCATTTGAGCAACCTCAAAAGTTAGAATCATGGCTTTGATGTTCTAAGCAGTTGTAAAACCTTTCCTACAGAATGCTCAAAAAACTATCTAAACAACTTCTTTGATGCTACTAATAATAACTAAGCGGTGGGCTTCTTTGATGCTAAACAACTTCATTACACCAAATATGCCTGACTTATATCCAACTACAACCAGGTATTTTCCTTAGCCCCCTCTCACTCATCTTATGCCTTATATCTGAAACTTCAGACCATTTATTTGTAGCAGCATAAATGCTAGATAACATCACATAATTACCAGGATTCAAGGGCTCAAGCTCAAAAAGTCGTCGTACTATCTCTACTGCTAATTCAACTTCACAATGTAGCTTACAAGCGCCGAGCAGCGCGCCCCAAGCCCCTGCGTGTGGCTCTACAGGCATTGATTTCAGAAGTTCGTAAGCAGTTTTAAGCTTTCCTGACCTACCAAGAAGGTCAATCATGCAAGCATACTGATCCGGAGAAGGCTCCAGAGAGTATTGATTTACCATGGAATCGAAGTATTTGCACCCTTCCTCAACTAGACCAGCATGACTACAAGCTGTTAAAATTACTGTGAAGGCTATCCTATCAGGCAAAATCCCTTCCTCTAACATCCTATTGAACAGGGCAACAGCCTGAGCGCCATGCCCATGAATCGAGAGGCCTTGAATCATTGAACAATATGAAACCACATCACGTTTAGGCAGCTGTTCAAACAGCGAAAGCGCCCTCTCCATGTTCCCGCACTTGGCATTCATGTCTAAAAGAGCAGCAGCCACATGAACTCGGCCGAGATCAAATAACCTGCTGCTATGCAAGAAGGAATCAACGAGTTTCGCCAATTCCAAAGAACCCAACTGAGAACAAGCAGACATTAAGCTCACCATAACAAATTCATCCGGCTTAATCATCGCAGACTGCATATTGTAAAACATCTGTATTGCCTCACTCGCTTGGCCATTCTGGGCATACCCAGATATCAATGCAGACCACAAGACTAAATCTTTTAGCTCTGACTTCTGAAATAACATCCTGGCTGAAGCCATGTCACCAGCTTTCGCATACCCATCAATCATAGACGTATAACTAACCACATCTCTCTCAGGCATTTTATCAAACAATCTCCTAGCACTATCCATATCAGCGAGCTTCACAAAACCGCTGATCATGGCATTCCATGTTGCCAAACTCCTCACAGGCATTTTATCAAACAACTTCCGAGCTTCCAATGCATCACCGAAAATCATATACCCAACAATCAGAGCCGTCCATGAAACTTCATTTCTAAAAGGCATTCCCTCGAACACCTTACGAGCGCACTCAATCTCCCTACACTTGCCATAAAAATCAATCAAACTGGAACCCACCAACACGTCACTCTCAGCACCGTACCTAACGACTAACCCATGAAGAATTTGCCCTTCCCTCAATGCCATTGCATTGGCACAACTCTTAAACAATAGCGGGAAAGAACAGTCAGCAGCACCTGGCACTAAACCCCCCAAGCTCTTCGTCATACGATTAAAAATCCCAATACAACTACCCAAAGGCGATGACCACCTACAGTAACCCTCAATCAGCGCGTTCCAGAGATAAGCATTGGGCCGTTCTACGCGTTCGAAAACGCTGGTTGGGTAAGAGGGATCGGAAGAGAAAGAGAAGCAGAGGGAGATGAATTGGGTAATGATGAATGCGTCCTGGTGGCAGCCCTTGTGGATGATTTGAGGATGGACTTGCTCTAGGCTTCGAATGGTTTTGCAGCGTCTTAAGGTCGTCCAGATTGATGCGGAAGTTCGCGTTCTTCTCAAGAATTGGGAAGAAATCGGAAGTGAACCTCGGGAGATTATAGTCATATGATACGAGCATGTCGGACAGTGGCGGTGGCGCTGCGACTGCTGGTGGCTGGCCGTCGGAGCTTTGGCGCCTCGCGAGTTCCAGCTTTTATTTCCAATCAGAATTGAGGAGGAAGAAACCCGAATATTGGGCTTCATTTCAAATGGGCCAGCCCGTTAAACTCTGGCTGGAAATGGACCTTTTGCTACAATTTATTCTAACTAAAATAAATAGTTCTTAATTGATTAAAATGTTTGAATTTTCGGTATGAAACAGGCTAAAATATACTTCATCCGATTCAGAGTAAAAATCGTTTTAGAGTTTTAAAAAATATTAAAAATCTATTGAGAATTCATCAATGGAAAAAAAAATCCCTTAACTAGTTTAATTGAATAGTATTTAAGATAATCACTAACTTTTAGTTGAATAAGTTTAAACAATGGTAAGTTGAGAAGAAAAAAAGGTCATTTATTTTGAAAAGTGTTACTCCTTCTATAACGATTTTTATTTTGGACAGGAGGGAGTATTGCAATTCTCTAAGAAAATTAAATAACTTAATAAATTTTAACTGTATTTTATTTAATTAAATTATTTCTTTGGTCCTTATATTTGTCCAAGCAAGAGATTTTGCACTCGCGAATCCTTTTATATCGTATTTCTAGTTATGGAAAAAATTTAAATTCTAAAAGAAAAAAAAAATTCTAATTGCATTTTATTTAATTAAATTGTTTCATGCGTTATATCTAGCCAAAGGATTTCCTCCATTACCTATAATAAATAGTTCTTTTTTACTAATAAGACTATGTCTACACTACTTGGTTTCCATATCCTTGGCCTAATTGGTTTTCATCGGAGTTTGGCGACTGAGAAATCACCTGCGCCGCCACCGCCACGGTCACCGCCGCCGCTTGCATTTGTTCCTTTCCTGCTTTCCCAATTTCATTTGTCGAAAGCTTAACCACCATGCCTTTGATCTCTTTGCTCTTTGCCCATAGGAATATATAAATGCCCACAAGTGTAAGGGCCATACCAATCAAGCTGAAAATTAACAATAATTTAATTATCTAAACAATTTATGGTTCAAGATTTTCTGTTACACTTTCATGTTATACTCCTTATTACACATCTTAATAACTCATTGTAAATATTATTTTTTTATCATTGATATTTATTTGCATTTTACCTAATTTTAATATAAATTTATTATTTTTTAAATTAGCCTTGTATTTTAATAAAATTTTATAGTATTTTTTTAATTTTTTAATCTCAATAAATTAAATTAAAATATACCCTACACCAAAATGAGTGAACCCGTAGTCCATAAATTTATTATAATGCTAATGGATATCATTGGTAAAAGAATTAATATAAAAATAATATTTACGATAGTTATTAAGATGTGTAACTGGGAGTGTAATATAAAAGTGTAACAGAGGATTCTGAGCTATAATTTATTATAAAATTTTGATTTCTTTCCTCTTATATTTCTTCATTTAAATCTCATGTATTTGTATATGCATGATGCCTTTATTCTTTATAAGAATAAGGATTAGAAGAAAAAAAAAATGATAATAGCAAAATAAACTAACCTTCCGCTTGAAATTGGGACGCAAAGAAAAAGAGATTCTGCGATGGTGACAAATATAAGGGATAAAGGATTAAACATTGCAGGAAACGTTGGTCCTCTCTTTGCCACCGCCCATGAAATCAAACAATATGCCATTGCCGTGGCCAATGCTCCCTATAACGTTCATTGATTCATAACTTATTATTTAACGAGTAGTTAAAATAACTATAATTAACTGAACAAATCTTCTTCTATATATATATATATATATATACACTTACCGAGTAGAAGATGGTGATTAATTGTAGATTCCATTTCAATTGCCAAGCAGATTTGGATCTGTTTATGCATAGTCCCATGAAGAGTTGTTGCAGTGAAGCTATGAGGCTTGAATAAAATGTTATCCGAAACTTGTATGGGTAAATTGCGTATAATTTAGCCTGCCAAAAACTATATATATATAAAAAAAAAAAAAACTAAAGTAAACTGTAGATAGTAAATGTAATTTTTTTCCCATCAATTAATTACCTGGGATATGTACCATAGGCTGCTGAATAGGCAGCTGCCAACAAGGAAGATGGTGCCACGTGCCCAGTGATGATTCGCTACTATGTGGCCGTTAAGAGAAGGGTGCCTCACTAAAATGGGGTGATGAATCATATTTATATCTTTGCCTTTGTAATTGTAAATAGTAATCACCACTGCCCCCCCAAGGCATAATGCTGCACCCAGTATCTTTATTTTTCCACTTCGCGTGTGTACCTCTAACTTCTCAATTCTTCACCAATCAAATTTAATTTATTATATATTTTCAAATAAGGGCAAATTACGTTTACCTCTCTGAATTTTCGTTTTATAGTATGAACATTTCACGAGAGATATAACTATAGTTATTTGAAATAACATAGTTGATTTTTTTTTAATTACGTTCAAAGTTCAGGAGAGTAAATGTAATTTGCTCTTCAAATTGAATAATGAGGTTTAAATGTAAAACGTACCCCAAAATGGTGGAGAATAGAAATGTGATGATCGGAATGAGGTTTTGGAAATTGGTACCATATGTGGCTGTGGTGTCTCTTAGACCATAATAGAACAGTGCCATTCCCATTGTTGACCTGAAATATTTGATCTAATATTATATAATACAACTTTTTAGTGAAAAAGAATATATCACATGGTATTATATTATACTAATTTATCGAGGTGATAATTTGATGTGAATCTAACACGGATTTAGTAGATCATTTATACTCTTTCCAGTTAGGTCTACGTAAAAAATTGGGAAAATATAACAGCTCAAGTGTGGTCAGATCAACCTGAATTACCTACTTGTCATTTTTAACAAATTAGTAAACTATTGTGATTGGGCTTAACAAACATAAATTTTTTAAAAATATTACTGTTGATTAGTTTTAGAATTTTATTTATATATGTATAAATATATCAATTTTATAGGTTAAATGTGTTGTTTAAGGTATATTTTGAATCGAATTCAAATCAAAATGTTAGATATTCAAAATAAATTACATGTCAATATATATGGGTCAAAATAAGATTGACAGAATTCGACACAAAAATAAGCAAGTCATGTAGGACAGGACACAAAAATAGTCAAATTACATTTAAGGTTAATGTATTTCAACACGTCAACTCATGAGTCCGAACAGGTGTTTGGGTGTGGGAATCTGATAATGAGATCGGAGTTCTGTGGTGTTTTGGTGATTGGCTCTTGCCATTGTAAGACATAATGGAGGAAAATATACGGAACCTTGTGAATAGATATTTCAATGTATTCAATGAGCAAATTTTAATTAAATTTCTAATTCAAATTTAAAATCCCTAGTTTTAATTGAAATTTGCTAAAATCGCTAATTTAAATTTTACAAAGTCAATGTTAATTCACATTTAAAAATCTAAATATATATTTATATATTTATATTCAAAAATCATATCTTTGTAGGTAAGATTAAGGAATGAAAGTTGTTGCTGAATGATGATGATAGTTAGTAGATGTTAGTGATACATTTATAACCATTAAATAGCGCTGACGAAGGACAATGACGAGAGTGATTGACTAAGGGATCCTCCCAAGCTATATGGCAAACTTGGTTGGGGGTTTGTAAAATAAATATACATGTCATCACCATTAAATATGGGGCATACTGAGCTGAGGTTCTAATGCTTCCCGCAGGGAAAAACTTTCTTAGTCATACTTCCTTTATAGGTGAGACTTCCACGAAAGCACGGACCTATCCGATGAATTCGCTTTGAAAGGCGAAATTCCTAGCCTTTCTTACCACTCTCCTATTCGCTTTGGGAACGATTCGTCATACCGAAAAGCAAGGTAAAGGGACCGGACCGAAGAAAGAGACGCAAGATGAAAGTTTTATTTCAGTAAGGAGTATGGACCTATCCAAGAAAATAGCCACCCCCTTTCGTCTTATCTGTTCTTTTCTTAACCTTAAGATAGAAAGGCTGATCTATCGATTGACATTGATTCGCATCGTCTTACAAGCCCTTCCATCAAATATTCTGTTTTTTCCCGGCCCTTCAATCCTACTCAAACTCCAATATTCATACTGAAGGGCTCATAGGGACAATTTTACTATTTGCAGTAACATTTTCCTGTGAAAAGTCTATTTTGCCCTTTAGCTAAAAAAAAAAATCCTTTTTATATTTTTCATATTACACGGTAAGTAAACAATCTATACATTTTTTTAGTAAAGTTTGTTTGTTAATAGAAAAAAACCCTGTCTAACCCGAAATTGTGCCAAAAAAAAAATCCAAAAAATAGAAAATATTTCACTAGAAATCTCGTCATTGACAAAAATATGTTCCAAAATTTCGCCCCCTATTTACAGGAACATTACCAAAATACCTCCCAAAGTTGGATGTATTTTGGGTCAAAATACCGCCCAACCCCAAAATACTGAATCGGTATTTTGCAGTATTTTGACTCAAAATACCACCCAAAGTACCACCCAAGTGGGGGGTATTTTGAATCAAAATACCGCCCGGGTGGTATTTTGATCCAAAATACCGCCCAAAAGAAACTCCCGGGGTCTCGTCCCCTATGTGCAAGAACATTTTTAAGTTGGATTCGCGAAAGTTGTGATTGGATTAAGTTGTCTTTAATACTACGTTAGAAATGTTAGAATTTCAAAAGAGAAGAAAAGAACATGAAAAATGTATAGATTGTTTTTTTTTATAAAAAAAAAACCAATTTTACGTACAAAAAATATATAGATTATTTACTTACCGTGTAATATGGACTGTCCTCGTGACTATCGGCCATAAATAAAGTGAAAAGGATTTATTTATTTTTTTTTAAATCTAAGGAGCATTATAGACTTTTCACAAGAAAATATAACTGTAAATAGTAAAATTGTCACTGCAAATAACAATTTCGTTAAATATATATCAAACGTACCCGGTTAGTGCAACTGTAAACAGCCAGAAAAAAATCGCCCAACTGATAACCTTGACTCCGTCGACAGCTCTGTCAAAAAAAAAAAAACCCCAAATAATTGCAATATTGGAATAATACTTATATTAATGTGTGAGAAATATTAATGAATTAATAGAAATAAATAATTGAAAACCTTTCGAAGTAAAGAGCAAAAGGAGCAATGCAAACGGCCGCAACAATGTGGCGATAAAAGATGTATGCAAACACAAACGAGCCCTGGTTGAGTATGAGTTTGGTCAGAAGTTGGAGTCCGGTGGCAATCATTTGTACTAAAAGCATCCCGATCACTAACCCCCCATCTCCGATCAATTTCTTCCACCGCCCTCCTCCGCCTGCCGCCGCTACCTCCGCCATTCTTGATCAATTCTCTCTCTCTCTCTCAATTAATTATTTCCTGTTTTTGGGACGGAAGAAGAGAATGAGTACTGAGAGAGAAGTGAGATCAACTCATGAGAAAAACGTAAAGTCTCTCTCAATGGAAAAAATACAAAAAAGGCAATTAATTGACACGTGTGCATGGTATATAATTTAGTATTAGTACTGCTTTAACTTCTTCAGTTAATTGAACGTTAGTTATGGCAATACATGGTGGGCTAATGCCTTAAGGTTTGGGGCCAAATAATAAAAAGGCCCAGAAGAAAAATATAAGGCTCGGGTTATTGTCAATGTTATTTTTAACATTCAGAGCAAATAATTAGCAAGTTACCAAAATTACTCTGAAAAAAAGTGAAAAGAAACAAACAAAATGTTTACGGCAAACCCTCACACCTAATTATGTCGCCGACTCAGCGTTCCCCTTCTCTATCTCTATCTTCTTTTTCCTGCCATTAATTCTTTTATCTTTCTCTTTATTGTCAACCAGAACCAAGTTTCGCCCCAAACCAACTCAATGTCAGCATACACGCGGTCAGCAAGGCCCCAAAATATTGAAATGTGAGAATATAATGCAAGTTACGACGAAATTGCAAGAAAAAAAAATTGACAAATCATAAATTTAAAAATTGTAGGCGTTGGGCTAATTTTGATAAAAATTTAGGTGATGGTCTACACAAAAAATAAATAAAAAATGTAATTTTGAGAACTGAAGTAAATAATTTTAAATTCGAAAATAAAACCGTGGCATCAACCTAAGTTTGGAAGCCAACCAAATTATAATCTCTCTCAATTTCCAATGATTGTGATCTAAAAGGTACAAAATAAAAGAATAGGGAATTTGCATATTATTCTTGGATTAATGGGATGATGAAAACTAGCATTCTTTTCGTTTTATTAGAAGTGTTTACTTTTAAAAACTTTTTTTTTTAATAGAAAAATCAACTTTTAAATTTTTTACTTCTTTTACCCTTGTTCGAATAAATTATGCCAAATTGGTTATTTTAAGTATTGTACCTTTGTTTGAATGGAATCTTAGTGGAACGAAGGGAATATTATATTATATGTATATATATTAATGTATGAGGAAAATTAATAATTGAAAACCTTCCGAAGAAAAGAGTAAAAAGAGCAACACAATCGGCAGCAAAACTGTAGCAATAAAAGATGAGCTTGGAGTCCGACGGCAATCACTTGTACTAAAAGCATCTCGGTCATTAATCTCCCATCTCGGATCCATTTCTTCCACCACCCTTCTCCGCCTCCGCCATTGATACTCTCTCTCTTAACTATTTCCTCTTCTTGGGAGGGAAATATATAGAAAGAGGAAGAAAGGGATGAGTACTAAGAGAGAAATGAGATTAACTAATGAGAAAAACGTAAGTCTCGATTTCCTTACTTGGCAAAAAGGAAAAAAAGCCAAAGATGATGAGCAATTAATTGATCACACACGGATGCATGAGATTTTGGTACTAGTACTGCTTAAATATATGGGGTCAGTGTCAGCGTTTTGATCTGGTGTCGTGACAAAAATCACTAAAAGTCGTTGTGATTTTAAATTGTATATGAGTTTACGGGTTACTTTAACGTGTGAATTAAGTCGTGTCGCATAAAATATTGTCAACACGTGTAAGCCGCGAATGAGTTGATGGAAGGCGAAAATTCTGTTTCCGCCCTCAGTAGCAAAGGTAATCACCGTGCGCCACACACACTAGTCTCGCCTATCAAAATTCACTTGTTTTGGAGTGATTTTTATTTAATAAAATCTTATTTTACTTTACACAATTAATCATAACAAATCAAATTTTGACACGATAATATTTTGAGAGATTTATTTGGGGCGTTATTGTGGCATTTATTTTATTTACATAAACTAATCATTTCTCTTATACACAAGTGTTGGGTGATTATTAAGACATTCAATAGTTCACATTTAGGACGAGCCAGTGCTCCAGCGGTTGTGACGCATAGTGAGCCACCCAGAGGTCTGGGGTTCGATTTTTACCTCTGTCAGTTCTGCCTATTTAAAGCGCAGTCCCTAACAGGACTCTGCAGGTGCTGATTCAAAAAAAAAAAAGTTCACATTTGGATTTCTTTTAACTAACTTACTATTATTTAAATTTAATTAATAACTATTTCTAAATAACCATTATATTTGCAATGACAATATTCAAATAAAACTCGTTCACAAAATTTGCTAATAAGTAAGTAGTGCTTAATCAATTAAAATATTTGAATTTTTTTTATACTAAATTGGCTAAATTATTATCACTTAATCAAATAATTTTAATTATTAACAAAATTTAAAATTCTACAACAAAGCCCTGAATGTAAAATTTATTTTCACTTTTAACCCTTGGAGCATGACAACTGGTTGCCATCGCCCATCGGAGGTTGGTTATTGAGAAAGCGCCGGCACCACTGCCACCGCGGGCGCCACCTCCACTGCCACCACCACCATCGGCGGCACCTCTTGCATTTGGTCCTTTTTTGCTTCCCTAATTACATCTGTCGCAAGCTTAACCTCCATGCCTTTGATCTCTTTGCTCCTTGCCCAGAGGAAAATATATATGCCCACAAGTGTAAGGGCCATACCAATCAAGCTGAAAAATAACAGTAATTTAATTATCTGAACAGTTTACTATAAAATTTTAAACTCTTTCCTTTCATTTATTTTCATTTAAATCATCTCATGTATATTATGTTCGATGTCATTATTCTTTAATTATAAAGATAAGAAAATGATAATAACAATAAAATTACCTTCCGCTTGACATTGGGACGCTAAAAATAAAAGATTCTGTGATGGCGACAAATATAAGGGATAAAGGGTTGAACATTGTGGGATACGTTGGTCCTCTCTTTGCCACCGCTGCTGAAATCAAGCAAAATGCCGTTGCCGTTGCCAATGCTCCCTGTAATGCTCATGCTCATCGCGATTCATAACTTATTATTTAACGAGTAGTTAATAAAACCTATTATTAATGGAATAATTCTTCTCCAATCTTCAATCATATAGATGATTGTTACAAAAAAGTTACTTACCGAGTATAAAATAGTGATTAATTGTAGATTCCATTTCAAATACCAAGCAGATTTGGATCTATTTATGCATAGTCCAATGAAGAGTTGTTGCAGTGATCCTATGAGGCTTGAATAAAATGTTATTCGATACTTGTGTGGATATATTGCGTATAATTTAGCCTGCATGAATGCCAGAAATAAATAAATAAAATAAAATTCAAGAAACAAAATCAATGTCGTTTAACTTCTAAAGTCAACTCATTGAAAAAAATTACCTGGGATATGAACCATAGGCTGTAAGATAAGCAGCTGCCAACAAGGAAGACGTGCCACGTGCCCAGTGATGATTCGCTACTATTTGCACGTGCAGATGATGGTGGCCCACTGAGATTGGGTGATGAATCACATTTATAGTTTTGCCTTTGTAAATAGCAATCACCACTGCTCCCCCAAGGCATAATGCTGCACCCATTGTCTTCATTTTTCCATTTCTTGTGTGTAGCTTTAATTTCTCAATTCTTCACCAATTAAATTCATTAATTATATATATATATATATATCTATTTCAAATAAGGGCGAATAACATTTACTTCTCTGAATTTTGTGTATAATTATAAAATCAATCCGTATGATTCATTTTGTAGTTTTTACTCTCCGAATATTCTGTTTTTTTGTATGAAAAGTATACGAGAAATGTAAACGTACCCAAAAATGGTGGAGAGCAGAAAGGTGATGATCGGAATGAGGTTGAGGAAATTGGTGCCGTATGTTGCTGTGGTGTCTCTTAGACCATAATTGAACAGTCTCATTGCCATTGTTATCCTGAGATATTTGATTATAATATGTAAGACAACTTTTTGGCGTAAAAGGATATATCAAATTTTGGAAATAACATATTCCTGATTTATTATTAATTTTGTTAAGAAACTGTCGAAAATATAAAATAAAATCATTAATTCAGTAATCGGGGTACGACCATGCTGTTTAATATGGCTTCTCATAAATAAAAAAATAAAAGAAAAAAAGAAACCGCTTAAAATGTCTATAAAAAAAGAAAATAATTTTAGTGGGATTAGTGTAATATTTATTTTTGTGAATAGATAATTAATTTTTATTTAATGTATAAATTTTAATTCAATTTCTAATTTAAAATCCCTAATTTTAATTAAAATTTTCTAAAATCACTAATTTAAAATTTAAAAAGTCAATTTCAATTCACGTCTAAAACTCTGAGAGGGAATACTAGAGGATCCTCCCCGAGCGATATGGAAGTTTGGTGTGGGCTGGAGCCCGTACCAACCCCCACTTACATCCATTATTAAACGAGATATAGCGTATATTGTAATCAAATTTATTACAATAATAAAAATTTGTAATAAGTATTACTCGATCTATCTATTCTACTAAAATATCAAATTTATTACAATAATAAAAATTTGTAATAAGTATTACTCGATCTATCTATTCTACTAAAATAAACTAATTTTCAAAATTGTATATTGTAATCAAATTAAGAATAGTTGTATCTAAATTCTTATTATAAAACCAAAAAAAAAAAAAAACATAAAGTCTTGTTTAATATATTAAACGTACCCAGTTAGTGCAACGATAAATAACCAGAAAAAAACCTGCCAGGTGATCGCCTTGACTCCGTTGACAGATCTGTCCAAAAAAAAAAAAAAAAAACCCCCAAATAATTGCTATATTGGAGTAATACATTGGTGGATTCATGAGATGACGATGATTAATGTGTGTGTATATATATAAATTAACGTATGAGAAATATTAATGAATTAATAGAAATTAATAATTGAAAACCTTTCAAAGAAAAGAGCAAAGGGAGCAACACAAACAGCAGCAACAATGTGGCGATAGAAGATGTATGCAAACACAAACGAGCCTTGGCTGAGTATGAGTTTGGACAGAAGTTGGAGTCCGGTAGCAATCAGTTGCACTAAAAGCATTCCGATCACCAACCTCCCATCTCCGATCAACTTCTTCCACCACCCTCCTCCTCCTCCTTCTGCCGCCGCTGCCTCCGCCATTCTTGATCTCGATTCCCTCTCTCAATTAATTATTTCCTGTTTGTGGGAGGGTGGGACAGCCAGGGGAAATGAGTAGTGAGATTAACCCATGAGAAAAACGTATAGAAATCCGCCTTACTGGAAAAAAGCAAAAAAGCGAAACGGATGAGGAATTAATTGATCATACGTATGCATGGGATTTTACTTCTTGAGTTAATTGAATGTAAAGCCACGAAGGAGTTGGTGGGGCTTCCTAGTTTTCCTCGTTTCTGTAGTCAACAGCTGCGGTGAGCCCAGAGAATCTGTTTTTCTTCAAGCGATGGCATGTCTAAATTATTATGTTTATGTTTGTGGAACGACAACGTATCACTCTTTTTTCTCTTTTCTTGAACTGACCACCATATTCATTTATTTCTTCCTCGATTAATTGTGTATGAAAATTAAATGACACCCTTCCGTTATAATAATTATGAGTTATAACTACTGCGTTTTTCTAATAGTACTGATGATGTACCTATAAGTGTAACAGCTAAACTGATCATTTTTTAAAAATTGTTTACGTGTTAAAAAGTATATTATTTACTATATTGTTAAATTATATTTGCATATAAAATAGAGATAATAACTCTGTTGGTCTCATATAACACTTTTGTTTATGAACTTGAACCTTTTTTTTTAGTGCCCAAAATTTAGTTTTTCATTTAATTTAGTTCGCTGTCATATTTCAACTAAAACCAATCCAATGTCGACAAACAAGTTATTAAAAAAATAATCGGGAATTTGCAAAACAAACTTACGTATTTTTGTTGCTCTTCATAACTTTTTAGGGATATGGGGTCAACACACAATAGTCAACATTATCTAGATATAGCTGCTCCAACCTGTAACTGAATTGAAGCCAACTGACAAATGAGCTAATAATATCAGTGGCAGTAAATTTATTTTGCATTTACTGAATCTGGAAGTTTTCTATGTAGACTGGTACTCTCCACTAAGTACTGGTATTTTACTCTTTTACTATCTTATCTATCGTTTATATTTTAGAAAAAATTATATTCTTCTCCACTAAATACTAGGGCCCTGTTTGTTAATATGACTCAAACCATATTTTAAATCACTTTTGATTTTATAATATTAAAAGTGTATTAAGAATGTAAAAATGTGTGTTGAAATTGTAAAAAGACTTATTGGGAATGATGAAAAAATATTATAAAATCAAAAGTGATTTCAAACCATGACTTCAGTCATGATACCAAACATGCCCTAGTATTTTACTCTTTTACTATCTTATTTATCATTTATATTATTGATAAAATTATATTCTTCATATTTCACTAAAAGAATCTACTTCAAAAATATATACAAAATTGTACCTTTTATGTTCCTGATGTACATTAATACTATGAAAAAATAACATTGAAGTATTCATAGTGATTGTCCAACAGAAAAAAGGTAAAAAAAAAAAAAAAAGCTACTAGTAAGTGAATAAAAGTGTCCTTAGAGAAAATTTCACTCCACAATTCAACTCATTTCTAATAAGTGTGAAATTTTCTCTAAGGACACTTATTCACATGCGATTTATTTAATACTATTAGTATTAGGAAAAATAAAATGAACAACAATGAAATTTTCTTACTTTTTGTATTAAAATTTATTGACACTTATTTAAAACAGAAGAATAGTTTCTATATATAAAAAAAAAATATCAGTCTTATTTCTAAAAGTATAATTTTTACACAAAAGGAAAATTTCGTAAGCTAAACAAAAAGAAAGAAAAGAAGTTGTACTTTCTATATAAAATTATAAATTCTACGCTTAAAAGTATAGTTTTTAAATCAAATAGTAATGCTTTTAAACTGAAAAAAAAAAAAAACCCGTCATCTTTTATACTAAAATTATCAATTTAACGTTCCAAAGTATAACTTTTTACTCAAAAGGTACGGTTTTCTTAAAAAATAAAAAAGAAAAAAAAAAGGAGAGATCAAATAAAATATGCAATAAAATGAAATTAAAGGCTAAGACGTTGAACAATTTTTTATTTCTTTTGAAGGGTTATAGCCAAAAATAAGAATGGATTGTTCCAAACCAAAAATAGTGGGTTAATTTATGATTCATTAATAGTTAAATTCAAAATAAAAAGTCAAACAATTTTCATGATCTCTAAATATTTTTAGCTAAATTAACTACGCAACGGTAATTAATAATCATAAGAATAATAATAATCTATTTGTAATCGTATAATCTAGCCTATTGTTGGTCTTGGTCTCCTTGCCGGTCAGCTGGTTTGTCAGGGGTGTTTGGGGGTGGAGAAGGCAGCGGCGCCACCGCACCTGCTCCAGATCGCGTGGCGGCCATTTCTGCATTTGCCGTTGTCTCTTTTTCTTCTTTACTCTTTGCCCACAGGAAATAAGACCCACAAATATAATGGCCATACCAAGCAAGCTATAAAAGGACAGAGTTTTCATAAAACTACTTATTTTGGTTTGAATCATTGATATATATTATGATACCATGCTTTGAAATTCCATAAAATATATAGAAGTACCTTCCAATCGAAATCGAAACTCCTAAGATAAGAGATTCAGCGATGGCTACAAATATAAGGGATAATGGGTTAAACATTGAAGGATACATCGGTCCTTTTTTCGTCTAGGCCCATAAAATCGAGTAAAGAGTTGCTGCTGTACCCAATGCTCCCTATGATTCGATCAGATCGTGCAATATTATTAAACATCGAGTAATAATACAGTACATAACGAAACAATTGATGCCTTATTAATTTCCACTTTGTCCTAACATAGTTCGTACCGCGTAACTGATGGTGATTAATTGCATATTTCATTCCAATCGCCAAGCAGATTTGGATCTATCAATGCATAGTCCAAGGAATAATTGTTGCATAGAAGCTATGAGACTTGTGTAAAATGTTGCCCAAAATTTGTGTGGATATATTGCGCATAATTTAGCCTGCCAAATAAGGTAATATTCAAATCACTCTTAGAAATAAAATTTATGAATTTCAATTAACTTAAAAAAAAAACATGGAATTAAAAATTACCTGGCATATGAACCATAGGCCGTACGATACAAGGCTGCAAACGAGGAAGATGGTGCCACGTGTCCAGTTATGGTTTCCCATTGTCAGCATAGAATGGTGCTTATTCTGGTGAAATATATCGATATTTATATGTTTCCCTTTGTATAAAGCAATAAACAGTGCTCCTCCAAGGCATAATGTTGCACCCAATATTTTCACCTTTCCATATCGCGTTTGCAGCCTCAACTTCTCAAATCTTCAATCACCAATCAAAAGTTTTCATGAATTCATAATCATGTATGCAATTTAATCCTTCTAACGTCTCGTCTCGTGCATATAAAGAGTTGTGTATATAATATTATAATTATTAACGAATGAGTAACGTGTAACAGATTGATGTATTTTTGTGTGTGGTGTATAATATGGAATGCGTACCCTAAAACAGTGGAGAAGAGAAAGGTGACGATAGGAATGAGGTTTAGGAAATTAGTTGCGTACAGTGCTGTTGTATCTCTTAGACCGTAATAGAATAGTCCCATTGCCATTGATATCCTGAAATGATTCATATATATATATATATATATATATATAATTAAAGAACTAATCATAATATATAATCATCCATCCAAATATTAATTCCAAGCAATATTATTAATATTACTCAATACTATGCTTATGCGTGGGTGTTAAAAAATATGCTCTTCTTTCTTAATTGTTTGTTGACTGATTTGGCCCTTTCATTAGCTGGCTAATTATACATAAATAAAGTGCTAATGAGCCAATGCATGTTAGTTGATATATTGTACAAGAAGTAAAGTTTTGAATTATATATTGTGATTCAAAAATAAATGTACGATTAAGCTCTTTTAATGAGATAAGAAGAATATACGTAAGATCACCTACATGCATATGCAATATTGTGATTAAATTAGGGTGTTTCTTGTATTTTTGTTATCTTTTTACCTTTGTTTTTTTTTTGGATAAAATATTTTTACCTTTTGGTGCATGGCGTGACAATTATGTAGATCAGTATTTTATTTGGTGCATTGGTCAATAATGTAGTATTAATAATTATTTTGTAAAAGTGTAGCCAATGAATGCATGACAGCTCACTTGAGTTAAGAAAGTTGAGAAAATTACTTCAAAAGTGTATCATTACTCTACTCCATTAAATGTTTTTTTTTCTCTTTCCTCGACCGGAACAAATACTTAGTTGTTGTAATTTTTATTAAATGAGAAAATAACAACGTATGAGTTGTTGTATGAATTTTTAAACTCATAGTTTACTTTACCAAACCTTCAATACATTAAGAATATTTGTATATATTATGACAAGAAACACACATTTAATTAATCAAATGTACTACATTTAATTTGTTTCATACTTGCCTCTATTTTTTTTTAAATTTTTGGTGGAGTAAAATTAACTACTGTATTTTAGTTATTTTGTAATTTTATATAACAGTTAGAGTATTTTAAAAAAATTACAGTTGGCAACTAGCATATAGCTCGGCCTCTAACGTCAATCCAAAACACGACCCATTTGACACCCCGATTCAGTGCGTTTTACCGTTTTCGAGAATGAATATCAATCGATCTAGAATATTCCAAACTTGTGTAATTTATCCAATTTAGATGATTTTTGTTTGTGGTGTGTTTTTAGTGCACTCATGAGTCATAACGACGTATGCAATAGTTTTCCCACGTTCAATCCATTCAGTTTTCAAATTAAAAAGGATACATCCATCAGAAGTTGCCTTTTATTTTGAGGATTAATTTTATTATTGTTTAGCACAATTTCAACCGCATAAGTAAGACCTAGCTGTCTGAAATTGATTGGTTGAATGATCAAAGCATTTGACAGAAAAAAAAAAAAGAGAAATTATAAATTTTAAATTTGCATCGTGTTTGTTTGAATCGAAATTTGGGCAATGATCTACATAAGAATTGTGGATTAATTATAAACCACATAAAATTATATACCACATTTTTGGCCTGTTCTAAGAACTGGTTTGTCCTTTTTTGGATCTCAAACCGAAAACCAAAACCAAATCCATATTTCTTACCAAGTTCTAAAACCCAAACTCAATCCAATTTCACCTCAAATAATTGAAGACCCACTGCCGCCGCCTTTCTCCGCCGGCCGCCTCCGCGCGCAACCGCCACCATCCTCCTCCTCTTCTTCTTCTTCTTCCTGTCGCAAACTTCTTCTTCTTCCTCCAGTCACGAACTTCTTCTTCTTCTTCTTCTTCTTCTTCCTCCAATCACGAACTTCTTCTTCTTCCCGCCTCCTCCGCCGGCAACCTCCACTGGTTCTTCTTCCCGTCGGCGGAGGTCATTTTATTCTTCTTCTCCCGCAGCCGGCGCTGCCGCTCTTCTTCTTATTCCCTTCGCGAACTTCTTCTTCCTTCTCTTTTTCTTCTTCCTCCTCCTCCGCACTCAATCTCTCTTTATTTGTAATTGGAATTTCAAAATTGAATCTTTAGTTCACATCCCATTTTGGGGATTTGGGGAAATATGGAATTCACTCACATTTTTTTGGCTTGGAATAGAAAAAAATGAAGAAGAGAAGAAGAATTGGATTTTGGGGGTTTAGGGTTTAGGCTGGCGGTGGTGGCGGTGAGACGGCGGCGGCGGAGGGACGAAGAGGGTGGTGGTGGAATATGTCTTATGGTTTTGGGTTGAAAACATTGTTTCTTTGTTTTGGGCACAAACCCATTTGGTCTTAAGTTAAAACTCAAACCCGTTCTCAGAACATCGTAAAGAACATGCCCTTTGTTTCATTAAGATTCTTATTTTTGAACTGTGTGTTAATTATAGACCGCACAAAATTATATAAGAAATGTATGAAAATTAAAAGACTAAAAATTATACTCTTTTATTAGAACAATTTTTTCTTTTTGAAAATGGACTTTACTAATAAAACGGAGAAGTAATTATGAAATAAGTAGACATCAAGCATAATTGTTTAACCCTTACCTTCCCTAAACGTGAATTAGATTGTAGTTTTTCTCAATGTTATATAAAAAGATACAAATTTTTTTTTATGCGGAGGTCGAATAAATTATGAAATAAAATGAAATGAAAGGCTAAGATGTATTATGTGTTTATTCTTGGAAGAGTTATTACAAAAAATCAGAATGGTTTTTTTTTTTTTTTTTTCAAAAAAAGGTGGTTAAATTAAGAAATCATTTCTTGAAGAATCGGCGAAATTCAAAGTCCACCAGATCCACCTCCCATTCCCAAATTCATCACAGCTGAGAATAGCTTGGATTTGACCATGTTCATAGCTACCAGTCCCTGCAGATTGCAGTGGAAGATCCGAAGTCCAATGCCCAAATCGAATATTTGATTGACATCCCATTCCACTTCGGTTGCAGCAATAGCAGCGCTACAGCGTGGTGTAGGCGCTTCTGCAGCAGCAGAGTACTGATTGAAAATCAAAATGTTGAAGGTTGTCGGAGCCGCTAGAAACGACGATGACAATGGAACTTGAAGTTCACCGAGAAACTGGCGTGACACCTCAGTCTCCCATGTAAGCAAATTTGTCACTCTGCCGTCCGACAATTGAGGGTCCACAGTTTACTGCGCACGGAAGAGTCTATTTTTGAATTCATGAGCATTGGTGTTGCCAAAAGTATAATTACCTCCAAGAATAGCATATGATAGGTCGGAATTTTATGAGTTTCTATTGTTGCCGGCTGCAACCGGGACCTTAGTGTCTTTTCCCAACTTATCAGAACCTCCTATGTTTTTTTTTTTTTTCAAGGTTGATGGCAGTGGCGGCGGTGACCTGAAACGTTCTTTGCCGCAGTGCCGGAAAAAAGAATCGAATTGGTTTGAGGACGCTGATTATGATTGGGTGGGTTATTTTGCTGATTCTATCCCGGATGTAGTGGAAGAGGCATGACTCCGAAAATTATTGGCCTTTCACTTCCCTGAGTACCCTTTATCCGCCACCGGAGCCCTGACTTGGGATGAATACCGCAGTTCTGGAATTATGAATTATAAAGAATGGTATCGTTGAATTCTTTTTATTGAAACACAGGAAATACCAATAAAATACTCTATTTAGTTGTAAACAACGTCTAAAATGTTTATTTATTTATTTAATATAACATATTTAAATTCTTTTGTGCTAATAAGTATATTGTTTAGTATATTTATAAATTATATTCATATATAAAAAATAGAATAATAATTCATTGGTCCCTAAATTTTGCCTCGTATAACATTTTTATTTCTGAACTTGAAATTATTACTTTTAGTTACTGAACTTTGATTTCTCATCTCATTTAGTTTGCCACTCAAATTTTGACTGAAACATCAAGATATCAATAGACACATTATTAACATAATCAGGAATTTGCAAAACAAACTTATGTTTCTAGTACTCCCCACTAAGTACTGGTGTTTTATTTTTATTTTTACTATCTTATTTATTGTTTGTATTATTGATAAAATTATACTTCCTCTGTATTATTTAAAGAGTCTACTTAATAAAATATATTCCTTTCGTCCCATTTAAATAGTCTACTTTTAGAAATGTAGAAGTTATTATAGGTTGTGAGGTATAAATATTTTTTTTATATTTATAGTATTTTCAAAATTTTTTTATTAGAAACTAAAAAGAATTAGTTCGAGCTAAAACTTGAGTTCGAGCTCAAGAGTTTGCTATAGTCCAAGCTCGAGCTCAAAAGTTTGCTCTAGTCCGAGCTCGAGCCTATTATAATTTTGATGAGCCGAGCTCGAGGCCAAATATTTGGGCTCGAACGAGCTCGAGACTAGCGGTTCTTTATTATGTCTAGCTCGATTAGACCATAGCTAGGGCTTAGTTATGCTCGTTTACAACTTTATGATGGACCATACATTATTACATTTACAATTTTCATTTGCAATGGCATCTCAATGACAATATCTATCAACAACAATCATTATGAAACTAGCAAAACCTAAAAGTGTGGAAACAGGAACCATGACGCTCGAAACAGCCACTCACATCAATGCTGAGGCCGATCAGTGTCCAAAAGGAGCCAAATTTGGCTAAGTTTCTCGAGATATACTCTCGCCTCCTATCATTGACGCAAGTATGGAGCTTGAATATCCAATCAATAGTGCAATGCCAAACACCTTCCAAGCATTTTCATGTGGCTTGTAATTTGACATTAAAGCCACAATTCCAGCGCCATCAGTCGAGGCATTTACAGACATTCTTGACAAGGGGACCGCAGACAGTGTGGCCAAGTCTTTCTGCATGTCTTTAGCATTTCTTTCTCTATCTCCACCACTTTCAGAACCAGTTTCTGCACAATTTCCACCAGTTTCTACACCACTTTTAGAACCGGTTTCTGCACGTACCACTTCCACCAGTTTCTGCATACTGGTTTGCTCCTCTCTGATTCACTTTCGGATTCTTCTGAATCAATACAATAATTTTCTCCCCTAAATGTTAACAATACAGTAATTTTTCTCAATGTTATATGAAAAGACACTATTTTTTTATGACAAAAAAAGAGGAGAAAAAAGAAGAGAGATCGAATAAAGTATGTGAAATAAATGAAATGAAAGGCTAAGATGTAGTACACACACATATATATATATATATATATATTGTATAAGATTTATAACTAACAATTTGAATGGATTTTTTTTTTTTTTAAAAAAAAGTTGTTTAATTTGTAGTTCATTAATAGTTCAATTCAAAGGAAAAAAAAAGTTAAACAATTTTCATCTAAAAAAAAGATGTTTTTTTAATTTGTAGTTTATTATAGTTCAATTCAAACAAACAAAAAAAAAGTTAAACAATTTTCATCTCTAAAGTTTTTTAACTGCCACTAACTACTATGAACGGTAATAATAACAATCTAGATTTTATAATCTGGCCTATTGTTGGTCTTCGTTTCCTTGCCAATCAGCCGGTTTGTCCGAGGCGATTAGAGGTGGAGAAAGCTGCAGTGCCACGTTATCTGGTCCAAATTCCATGACGGCCATTTCTACAGCCCTGGTTGCCTTTGCGGTGGTCTCTTTTGCTTCCTTACTCTTTGTCCACAGGAAATAATTTATGCCCACAAATATGAACGCCATACCAAGCAAGCTATAAAAGGCAGAGTTTTCATAAGACTTCTTATTTTTATTTAAATAATTAATTTATATTAGACACATGGTCAGCCCAATGGCAAGGGCAAACTGGGCGATTGCTTAGGGCCCAAAATTATTATATTTATGTAGTGGCAGGTTTAATTTATAAAAATAAATTAGTTTTAAACAAAAGTAACTTTAATTGATTAAAATGTAAGTTTTATGCCAAAATAATTTTAGTTTTAACCCCAAATTAAATGTTATATGAAATGTATTAATATAAAAGTGGGCTTGTTCAATAATTTTATGTGCAAAAAATATTGTTCTAAAATTTTTTAGTATAAATTATTGATATATTCTAATATATTAATATAAAGTTTAGAATAATAATTTATACTCATAAAAATTCTTAAAAAATAAATTATGCACATAACAATTTTAGAAGAGTAATTTTTGCACACAATAATTTAATAACAGTAGTATTTGCACCATAAAAATATATTTGGGGCCTCTTTTATTAATTTGCACATAACAATTATAAAAAAAATATATTTTACACGTAACAATTTTAGAAGAGTAATTTTTGCAGCTAATGATGTAAGGATCGGTTATGCTTAGACAAAATTAAGAACAAATACCTTCCAACAGAAATTGGAGCTCCTAAAATAAGAGATTCGGCGACGGCCACAAATATCAGAGACAGTGAGTTGAACATAGAAGGATACGTCGGTCCTCTTTTTTCCACGGCCCATGAAATCAAGTAAAGAGATGCTGCCGTAGCCAATACTCCCTGTGCTCGGGTTGTACATTACTATTTAGTGAGTAATAATACATATAATGAAATAATCAATGCATAATTTTTTAATTTCTACTATATATGTCCTAATTAATATAGTACATACATACCGAGTAAAAGATAGTGAGTAATTGCATATCCCATTCCAGTCTCCAAGCAGATTTGGATCTATCTATGCATATTCCAAGTAACAATTGTTGCACAGAAGCTATGAGACTTGTGTAAAATGTTGCCCAGAATTTGTATGGATATATGGCCACTAGTTTTGCCTATATTCAAATCAATAACATTTTTGAATTTTAATTAAATTCAGAAAATGAAAATAATAATAATTTTATGGAATTAAAAATTACCTGGCATATGAACCATAGGCCGTACGATACAAGGCTGCAAACGAGGACGATGGTGCCACGTGTCCAGTGATGGTTTCCCATTGTGAGCACAAGATGATGCTTACTCTGATGAAATATATCAATATGTATATTTTTGCCTTTGTAGAAGGCAATAACCAGTGCTCCTCCAAGGCATAATGTTGCTCCCATTGTCTTCGCTTTTCCATATCGCGTTTGCAGCCTCAATTTCTCAAATATTCGTATATATAAAGAGTCGTGCTTATAATATATATAAATATTAACGAACGAGTAACGTGTGACAAATTAATATACTTTTCTGTAGCTTATAACATAGAATACGTACCCTAAAACGGTGGAGAAGAGAAATGTGACAATAGGGATGAGGTTGAGGAAATTGGTTGCGTAGAATGCTGTTGTGTCTCTTAAACCGTAATAGAATAGTCCCATCGCCATTGATATCCTGAAATAATTAAATATATAATTAAATGAATTCGTGACAATATATAATCATCCGAATATTAATTTGAAGCAATAATATGAATATTAATCGATCACACGCATATTACTTCGTATATTATTCCGGACGTCCAACCATATAACAGAAAATGCAATTTGAATGAAAGTGAGACAACACGTAATTTTTTGAGCACAATTTGAGCAATGCAAAGTCCAGTTGGTTTGGATGAAATATTTTCCAAATATGACTAGCTAATTCAAAATTCTTAAATCTATGTATAAATGTAATCTTACTTTAAAATTGCGTCAAATTTCAGTTACACGATAGAGTTTCACTTTAAAACTATATGGTTTTACTCATTAGACGTGACTAGATAAAATCGTTTTGGATATGTCGTTATGTCATTAATTACCTCTCGTCAAACATACAATTTCGTTAGGTAATTGTTATGTCATATGACACGTACCCGGTCAGCGCAACAGCAAATAACCAGAAGAAAATGGGCCAGCTGTTCAACCTCATTCCCTCAACTCTGCAAAAAATCATCATGATCATCGATCAGTCGATTTAAATCACACCATTTCAATTAAGATTAATATATAGAAATTAAGATAAAGATGAAATTAGAGACCTTTCAAAGAAAAGAGCAAAAGGAAGAACACAGAGAGCACCAACAATTAGACGATAAAACATGAAGGCGAATACAAATGAGCCTTGTTTTAGTATAACTCTCGACAGAAGTGCAAGGCCGGTGGCTATAACTTGCACTAAAAGCATCCCGATCAACACCAATCTCCCATCTTCTGTCCATTTCTTCTTCCTCAATCCTCCTCCCGCCGCGGCCGTGGCTGCCGTTGATTCTCGATTCGCTACTCTATCTACGACGGTGGCCGCCGCCGAGCTTCCACTGCCCTCTTCAAGTTCCTCCTCTCTCTTATCCATCTATATGCAAAGAAAAGAAAGCCTAATTAATCGATCTCTTTTGTTGACTTATTTATTGAGGATTTGTTCGGCATTTATTACTAATGCTATTTAATAGGAAACGGACTGTCGCATAGTAAGCCCCATGTACACTATTAGAGGGTTCATTGTCGCAAATGCGACACTTGATTTCAAGGGACTAATTAGATATGGTCAAGATATTAGTCGAGGACTAAAATTTGACCAAAACTATGGATGACGTCATGGTTTCGAGTTTTGACTTTGAGAAGTAGTTTACTTAAAATTATGTCTAACATTTTTGTATTTTGTACTTATAATTTTAGTGTTCCGTTCTAATTTGTTTTAGGTTTTTACTAAGTACTCCCTCCGTCCCACTCAAACAGTTCACTTTGAAAAAAAATTATTGTCTCATTTAAAGAGTTCATTTTAAATTTATTTACATTAAATACCCTTACTAATATAACAATATGTGGTTAACAATTAACCTCTTACTTCTAAAATAAGGATATAAGTAGAAAATATAGTGATAAATTACTTATTTTAAGTGTTGTACCTTACAACCCATAATAAGTTGTACACATTTCAAAGTGGATTCTTTGAGTGGGACGGAGGGAGTATAATATACTTATAAATTATTGAAAATGTGTAATGGATTTTTTTTATTAAAAAATTATGATTCATTTAATAAAAATTATCGCAATATTCAATTTTTGTTGATGAAATGGTAATAATTCATCAACTAATTTAATAAATTCTGAAAAAATCACACCAATTTACGAATCGGAACCGTGGCCATATATAAAAATATTACAAAATTAAATTGGTTGAATTTGAAATCGATCCCGATCATTACTACTGTATGAAATGGATTACTTGACCAAAATAGCTGAAGGATCCATCCTCAATTATAATTATGTTTAACTTATGTCTAAAGTAAATTAAACATGCTAATTAATTAATTAAGACGTGATAATCACTTTTTGTGATGAGATATAAATGTGCCTAAAGTGTATTTTTATATCATTCCTTAATTCACTTTTAAGATTTGAAATTTTATTTTAAAAACATATTTACAAATCAAGCACGTTTTTTAATGGAGATGGGCATAATTACTATAAAAACAATAACGTACGTACAACAATTATGTGAATCGATCAATGTCATAGGTACCCATATAAACATATGAATATATGTAAGAAGATAGAGTATATACATGCATGAGTAGCTAGTGATGGCAGCCAATTAATATTTGGTAGATAGACATTTTTGACACGGTACGAAAATTGAATTGAATCTAACAAATTGTTAGCAAGCTGTCAATTTAAAATACGATCCGATTACTATTCCTAATTAAAGACTATTTTTTACAATATGTGACACAATATTAAAACCTGAGTCAAATTTAACACTTTATAAGTGATATGACAACTCAAAATACTAAACCCAAATCAAATTTAACACGTTATAGGTGATCTGTCAATTCAAAACACTAAACTCAAATCGAATTTAACACGTTATAAGTTATTCTTCTATTTAAAACAACTCGTTTGCCACCATTTATTTTGATATGTCGACTTTACCTTTTACGTAAATGAATATCAATTGATCTTGAATATTCCAAATTTGTATAATTGATCCAAATTAGGTTAATTTTGTCTTTTGTACGTTTTTAGTGCACTCATAACAATGTATGCAATTTTTTAAACTAAAAAGGATACATCCATCACAAGTTGCGTTTTAATTTGAGGGTTAATTTTATTATCGTTTAGCACAATTTCAACCATGTAAGTAAGACTTAGCTGTCCCAAATTGAGTTGTTGAATGGTAAAATCATTTGCAAACGGTAAGTAGAAACTATTTGGTTCAAATAACGCGAACAAAAGGGAATATTTGCGTGTGTAATGCGTATGTCCTCGATAGATTATAAATTTTGTGAGAATATTTGAAAGTGAGATAAATAAAGTGTAATTATAACATTTTTTTGGTTTGAAATGAAAATTCATATTGTTATTTTAATTTTTCCTTAATAAGAAAATTAAGTTTTAATAATTAAAATTTGATTTTTCTTATAATGTTTTTGCTGAAACTGTCCAAATAACTTGAAAACCACTTATAACAAGTAAGAATCACTTATAACATGTAGTGCCAGTTGATGAAGCACGATTAGCTGGATAAATTTTCGTGGACTTTATGTGTTACCTGCATTTGTGTACTTGAATTGACTGTTTAATTACAATATTCACAAGCAAGGTAATGAGATTTTGAGTTAGAGAATTTGGTGAGCAGATTGCAAGCTGAGATTATGCCCCACAAATTGAGATAGTGGATGGACAACATCTTATCAACTGCGATGAGTTACTGTCTACCATTAGTGCAACTCGGCATATCATCTACAAATGTACATATATACCTGGTTAATCTTATTCTATCAACTGTGACGAGTCCTTGTGTACCATTAGCGCAATTTGGCACTTCGTCTACAAATAAACATACATGATTGATCTTATCCTATCAAATGCGACGAGTTCTTGTCTACCATGATTACAAATCGGCACATGATTTTGAGGTCATGATTTTGGTAATGAAAAAATCTGTATTCTGAACTCCTCCTTCCTCAATACAATTCCTTCCTACTCTTTTTTTAAAAATTTTTTTATTCTTTTCTGCCTTTTCTTTTAATTTTCTCCCATATTACAATTCTGGTTTGGTAATCAAATCTTTAAGTCCTGTCAATTGGTATCAGAGAAATTGATAATGGAATTTCCATATTTCAGAAGCCAAACTCTAGGGAAGAGGCCAATAATTGGGCCTGAGAGCAACTTATATCCAAAAATGGGCCGGAAGCCCAATAGGTTAGCTAAAACCCTTCATATATGTACCACAGCCTAGGGTTTTAACTTTTAAGCTCTGCCTCACGATCTCAAACTCGCGCGCAGAGAGAGAAGCCGCGAAGAAGATGAAGACGATTGTGTCATCGGACGCGATGGACATCCCCGACGGGATAAAGATTAAAGTGAAGGCCAAGCAGATTGAGGTCGAAGGCCCTCGCGGGAAGCTCGTGCGCAACTTCAAGCATCTGAACCTCGATTTCCAACTCATCACCGACGAAGAAACCGGAAAGAGGAAGCTTAAGGTCGATGCTTGGTTTACTTCGCGCAAGGCCACCGCCGCCATCAAGACGGCGCTCAGCCACGTCCAGAATCTCATCACCGGCGTTACCAAGGGTTACCGTTACAAGATGCGATTTGTGTACGCCCACTTTCCAATTAATGCTTCGATCACCAACTCTAACCGGTCTATTGAGATCCGAAACTTCCTTGGCGAGAAGAAGGTATCTATATACACACACGCATATGATACTTAATTTTTTATTTTCGTTTTTCCTTTCCGGTTATATATAATTGGGGATTCTGTTTCATGTGGTTGGAACTCGGAACATGATTTGATGGATTTTATTATAGTTTCTGGTTATATTTTTTTGAAGTTGTATTGATGATCAAACACTCCTGCCTATAAGGATATGGATTCAATATGAATTTTATGATGTTATACAAATGAATTTTAATTGAATGTTTGAGGCTGCGATTGTGATTTGCTTGTGTACGGGAGTTCTTAGGATTCTTCCATTATGTTTTGTTTGAGAGTAATTAGTTGGATTAGGGGGAGAAACCATGAATAGAGCTTGATACACAGAGTAGTTTAATCATGTATATACAGTTCTTGTGGAGTTTCTTAGTACTTTCAGTCCTGGCTGTTGAAAATTCGACATGGAACTTACTTTTTCCTTTTGTTTTCAGTTAGTAGATTAGGATATTGTAGTTTAATTGCTGATTAGTGGAATACTAGGGTCTCTGTTCGGTTTTTTCTCTAATTATTCTTGTAATTAGGGCAAGTTCAACTGTAGTATTTGGTAGCATCTTTTGAGTTTTGTGCTATAGTTGGCTCACTCTTCCATAGTTGCCTTTGTTTGAGTTGTAATATGAAGATTCTCTGTTGTTGCATTAGGTAAGGAAGGTTGATTTGCTTGACGGAGTGACTATTGTGAGATCTGAGAAGGTCAAGGATGAACTGGTATTGGATGGAAACGATATTGAGCTTGTTTCCAGATCGGCTGCCCTGATTAACCAAGTAAGCGATTTCGTATTCAAACACGCAAGTTCTTTTCCCATCAATTGTTTCTCAAGGCGCCGAAACTGATTGAATGCTTGTGTTTATGCTGTTTTTGTTGTGCAGAAATGCCATGTGAAGAACAAAGATATCAGGAAGTTCCTTGATGGTATCTATGTTAGCGAGAAGGGGAGAATAGCCGAGGAAGAATGAATATAATCCTTTAGTCATATTTAAGGAAGATTTCATAGGCTTTGATTAAGAGGGAACTTTAAAGAATTTTGTCTGTTTTTGTGAGATTTTATGTTAGATATTCTTCGACAGAGCTGCAGCTATGGTTTTTGATCTCTTCAATTTAAGGTTTAGTTTTTCTGAATTTTAGTTCAGTTTCTTGCTTTAGCGGGACGGTTTGGTATACCATATTTCAAACCATGGTGGAGATTATCATTCTTAGGCTCTGTTCTCTTGTCTCTCAAGAATCATAATTTTTTTTTTTTTTAAAATTTTACACAAAGAAACAATTTTATTTTTTCAATAATTTAAAATTAAATTTAAAATTCTCTCTAAAATATCTACTCACATAAATTTAAAAAATAATATAATCATTACACTTTTTTTTCTTTTACTTACACAATTTTTCAAAAAAAAATTTTCTTTTAAAAAATTTCTAATAAAAAACTTTCCTTCAACAAAATTTTTTTCACACAAGCTACAAGAGCCTTAATGCTATGTTTATCTATATCTAAACTAAAAATGGCTTCTACTCAATAGCAATCCTTATTACAACTTGGAACCTTATGTTTGGGTTAAATTATAAACTGGACCAGGGACAGGTTGCAATTTTCTTAAATATCATTGAGTGAGTTGTAATATGGGCAAAACTTCAGGTCCGGTTTTAAGGATTTAAATTACCCTAGTGTTTTTGTTTTTTTTTTGGGTTTTTCAAATGTATATTCTAAAGGGACAGAAAATACTTGGTGAAAATTGGACTTTTGGTCTCTTTTGTTTCAGTTACACTTTTGGTCAATTTTGTTTAAATAGTTGCAAAGAAGTTTTTTTTTTTTGCATGATGTTATATTTTTAGCTATTTTAATTTGTTATTATCTATTCTTTCCTTTCAAAATGAAATTTTTTTAGGGTTAATTATGAATCTTAAAATTTCATACTTGCAACGGCTGAAACAAAAATCGTCAAAAATGTAATGATTCCAAACAAAAATTGTCAAAAATGTGATTTTTCCAAATACTTATTTGAAAAGATTAGAAAAATAAAGCAACAAAACAAAGAAAATTGAATTGTAAACAAAAGAAAGTTGGTTGATCACGGATTTGGCAAGAGATAACCTTTTCAGATTGAGCTTTCAGTGTCAAATTGGGACGATGAATGATTAAAATTGTATCTGAAATTGTTTTTTTATTATTTAATTTTCTTCCTTCGAAAGAAATTATACGGTCCATCTATTGTCGATATCCTCAATGATTCTCCGTAAACAGATATATGTTTGTTACAATTATATAAAATGAAATGTAATCCATGATAAATTTTGCATCACAACCAATTAAGCCTGCTTAATGTTTATTATTACTATTTCTTTCTTTGTGAAAATTCAACCATATACGTTAATTAGTCAAATTAAAATTGGATTAAGTTTTGCGAAAAGAAAGGGAAAACAAAAATGTAGTAGATTGGGGAAGGGGCAACTGAAAAGAAAGGGTAATGTAGTAGATTAGGGAAGGGGCCAGGCAAACTTGAAGGGGTTTTAAAAGGGTCAAACCCAAAGCATTTGGAAAAAAACTCTTCTCGGCTTTCCTTGCCATTTGCATTGTTCGGAAATGAATTCCCTGAGATCCGGATTCCGGTCGGCGAAGCAACTCCCCCAGCTCAAACAGCTCCTCCTCTCTCCGTCCCGATCAATCTCCACAGCTCCTCCCTCCTTACTCAAGCACCACTCCCGTCTCCTCCCTTCTGCTTCCGCCGTCCGCCACCTCCGCGCCGGCCGCGACCCGAGGTAAACTCCACTCTCCCTTGAAATTATACGGTTAAACGTACATATTGCGGAGTAACTATGGAAGTTATGGGGTTTATTAATTAGTTGTTATGAAGGAGATATGAGATTTCGCCCGTCATCAATTTGGGATTCCAATTGTGCCTTGAGTTATTAAATGTACGTATAAGAACATGATCAATTGGGGAATTTGGATTGTGCGTTGAATTATGCTATTAAACTGTACTATTGTAGTGTTAAACGACTGTGGAAGCTAGGCTGTTTATTGATTCATTACATAATTTGTTTTGTTTATTAGTGGGTATGATGGGAGATATGAGATTTCGCCCCCAATCAATTGGGGGGTTCGGATTGTGCCTGAGAGGAAAGCTTTCATCATTGAGCGATTTGGGAGGTACGCCAAGACCTTGACGCCTGGAATCCATCTCCTGATTCCCTTTGTTGATCGAATCGCTTATGTTCATTCTTTGAAAGAAGAGGCTATTCCTGTTCTTCACCAAACCGCCATCACCAAAGACAATGTCAGCATTTCCATTGACGGAGTGCTCTACGTGAAAGTAATTTTCTGTTTTTGTTTTCCCATGATAATTTCTGTTTTAGTTTTCTTTCGGTTGGCTGATATTTTGGGATATTCGCAGATTGTTGATCCTAAGCTGGCTTCGTATGGAGTTGAGAACCCATTATATGCTGTGATTCAACTTGCACAGACAACTATGCGAAGTGAGCTTGGAAAGATCACTTTGGACAAAACCTTTGAAGAGAGAGACACGCTTAATGAGAAGATAGTTGTGAGTCATTTTTCTATTAAACTTATTGGTTAGCATTCATCAATTAACTCACTGATGGCTTTTTAATTTATTTGTTGGAGATTTTGTTTGAAATTTTATAGTCTGCTATAAATTTTTGGATTGTGAGCTCATTAGATTGATTAGATTGGTCATTGGTCATGTTTACTTAGTTTTACAAATGTACCTCAGTTGTATGTGTGTTGAGTATTGCAACATATGCTTATTGGTTTGTGCTTGATGCTATTTTATGTATTGAAATTTACTAGGAATCATTCATTTGAATCAAATTTATTTCTTATGGATCTTGAATTGTTATGGATCTTGAATTGAAAGGAGGACTGGAGGAGGTTGAACTTTATTGCAGATAGCCATTAATGAAGCAACAAAGGACTGGGGCCTGCGATGCCTCCGCTATGAAATAAGTCTGTTATTTCTCTGAATTTGGTTTGAAAAGTTTGTTTGGGCTTAATTTATTTACAATGTTGTTTGGCTTTTCATTTCAGAGGATATATCTCCTCCCCATGGAGTGAGGGTGGTTATGGAAATGCAAGCAGAGGCAGAACGCAAAAAGAGGGCTCAAATCTTGGAGGCTGAAGGTCTTTTTTATTTTATTTTATTTTTTTTTAATATAATTTTTTGTGCTCTTCTTATCTCTTTAAGTATGTTTGTAGTCATTTATATTATCATTTCTGTAATGTGTTGTGTCATCCTGTGCCAAGTTCAGCACATCCATCTATTTGCTAGTGTGATGATTTCTGTTAGTAGGTGTCAGAATAGGCAGAAGTTCTCCAGTCCATAAGTTTTGAAATATTATTCGAATAACAGGTTATTTACTCCAGAGAGTAGCTGCTGAAATATACTATATGCTTCTATTCTTCCATTAGACTATATTTTCATGTTTACTTGCTGGTTAAAATAACTGTCCACGTAAGATTGGAATTGAGTAGTCACTGTTCTGCTAATCCTAAGTCTTTAGGATCATTGTGCAGAATACTTGGCATCACCTAGTTTCTTTCTATCAGCTTGCACCCTTTTAGTTCTTACTTTATAATTGGAAGATGTCAGGGCTTGCTGAGTGAGGGCTAACTTTAATTGCTTCTGTTGTTTCACTGCAAACCGAAAAAACTTAGACTGGAAGGATATTGGCTTTCTTGTAACAGTTATTCTCTTACCACAATGTTGTCAATTTACCATGGAAAGGAAGACATTGCCTTGATTGCATGTGATAAGTTTCCTCTGTTAATCCTGATGAATTTGTTGATTACTTGGAACAGGAGAAAGGCAAGCAATTATACTTGGTTCAGAGGCTGCAAAGTTGGACCAAGTTAATAGAGCAGAAGGCAAGTGACTCTATTCTTAGAAGTCAAGATAGATTAGGTCTCAGGCCCACATCATTAGTGATGAATCCTTATTGTTGTGTTGTTTTGGTATGCTATTGGGATGATGCAATGTACTTTGTTCCCCTAATTTGTGGTGTTTTAGTTTCACACTTTAATGTGAACATGTTACTGATTACTACTTTGATGTCTATTCAACCAGGAGAAGCACAGGCTATTCTTGCTAGAGCTCAAGCTACAGCAAAAGGAATAGCTATGGTATCTGAATCGCTTAAGCACCAGGGAGGCGTCGAGGCAAGTCTTCACTGTATTTAGGGCCGAAAGCCTACTTTCATTATTAGCATTAAATGCTCCATATGCACTTTGTTATAGTAAGTGTAAATGATTGTTTAGGAAAATTTGGCAACAACCTCAAACTTCCTTTGCGTTCTTTGTCTAGGCCCACATGCCAAAATTCCATGAAACTGCAATGTTAGGCAAATAAATATTGGCTGATCTTCATCTAATTTTAATTATTTATGGATGGCTTTTGCATCATTAGGGTGGTGATAATATCTGTGGTCCAATTGTTGTGAATCCCCATTACCTTCAATTTCCTGTAATCTTATGAACATGCACTAATTGCATCTTTGTGATGAATACTGCAGGCTGCAAGCCTTAGAGTTGCAGAGCAGTACATCAGTGCTTTCAGCAAGATTGCAAAAGAGGTATAGCACATCTATCTATCGACGATTTTAGTGATTGGGTAAGTTGTGCTTTATCAAAAGGTTCACCGATTTTGTTGTTGATATTGTATAGGGAACTACACTGTTGCTCCCTACAAATGCTGCGGATCCTAGTAGCATGGTGTCTCAAGCATTGGCTGTGTATAAGAAGTTGGTTGTCGACCACAACTCTGGTAATGCACTCGTAGAGGATTCCAAATCTGGAACTGCGGAAACTCCTACAAACAAGAACTGATGAGGTTTCTGATGGTTATAACTTTGTTAGTGGTAGATATATTGACAGAGATTGAAAGTAGGCGAAGGTAGAGTTTTGGAATATTGTTTTGAGACTTAGAAAATTGTTCCACTTGAGGGATTTTTATTTTTTGGGGTGGAAATATGTGTATGGTTCTGGAGGATGATAAGAGTATGCCTGAAATTGAAATTGAAGGTTTCAGCAAATTGTCATGGGAGATTTCAAAATATTTGCTGGACTAATTATAGACTTCACATGATAATATTAGTAAGGGTTGAATTTGGAGAAGTAAAAAATTCAAAGTGTACTTTTCAATTAAAATAAAAGGGTTAATTGTAGAGAACTCCTCGTGGTTTCGGAAAGTAATAAGGAACACTAACTGTAGGGATTGAAAATAAATAAAACTAACAGCAGGGACTAAAAGAATAAATACAAAAAGACGATGAACTTCGTTCTCCTCTCTTTTTTTTTTTTTTTTTCTCCTCTCCTTTCTTTGTTCTCCCCAATGTTCATAGCCGAACCGAGCAATGAAATTGCAGAACCTCGGTTCAAGGTTCTGTTATGAATCTCAGTTCAAGGCAGAACCTTGTCAAGGTTCTACTATGAATTCCAAGAACCTCGGTTCTTCTGCAATTTCATTGCAGAGTTTAATTTTTTTTTTTTTTCTGTTTCTCCGTTCCACTCGATTTCTTTATGGTTTTATTTATTCTTTTAGTCCCTACCGTTAGTTTTATTTATTTTTTAGTCCCTACATTAGTTTTCCGTCCACTTTATGGTTTTGGACAAATCACAGGGGATTCTTTATTACTTTCCGAAACCACTGGGGGTGGGGGGTTCTTTATAGGTTTTTAAACCATCGAGGGTTTCTTATTACTTTCCGAAACCACGGGGAGTTTCTCTACATTTAACCCAAATAAAAAATATTTTTCAAAATGAACTCTTTTAATGAAACGGGGAATTAATATATACAAACAAATATTATCAACATCATGGAATTCCACAATGACATGGAATTCCAATTAGTTAATCTATACGTCAAAAAAAATTGAAATTTCTACATCCAATTGATGATCTATCTATTCATTGAATTGGATATGTCCTCGACCCATAATCGATTAAAATTTATGTGTTGACTTCATTGACTTCCATGTACACTAGTAAGTCTTGAAATTTATGTGTTGACTTCATTGACCTCATTTGCCTTTTGCCTTATCCTCCTCAACTAATGAAAATAGAGGGAGTAATTATGATTTAGAGATATATCTCAGCTAATAAGTTAAATGAATTTTTGATTTGGGTATGATTTTTCTTCTTTGATTATGTGTCATCTTAAATTTGTGATGGAGACTATTGACTTGACTTGACTTATGTAACATTTTCTCTTTCAGTATCCATCTAAATATTAATGAATTCCACAATCTCATTAATTCCAATTAGCTATACGTCTATTTTTATTTGAAATATTCTACTTTCTTGATGATCTATCTATTCATTATATTAATTGGATTAGATATGTCTCCGAATCATAACCATTGAAATTTTTGGGTTGACTTCATTGACTTCCATGCACAGTTAGTCTTAAGACTCCATATTTTGCATTATTAAAGATACCCTTTTTCTTCAATGATTTCAGAATTGGGTACTCATTCTCTTCATTCTCCTCTCTGTAACACTCCACTAGTGTACGTACGCACGTAATAGAGAGGGCAATGGCACAAGTTATATTTTACTTGCTGATTTTTTTCCCTAAATATTTATTTTGGACACATATAAATACAAAAATAAAAAAAAATAAAATTCTCAAAATATAAAAAACGAAGTTGGGAAATTCGTTTTCATCTAAAAACGAATTTCCCAACTTCGTTTTCTTCAAGAATAACCAAAAAAAAAAAAAAAAAACCCTTCAAGAAAATGAATTCATGGAATTCGTTTCTTCCTTCTTTTTTTTTTTTATTAATTTAAAATTAATTTTTTCCTTTTTTTTATTTATTAATTTCATTAATTCAAAAGAACTCCCGTAATTCATTTTTGAGTTGTTATGAAAAAAAGGAAAAATATAATTACATAACTGAAATTTTAATTTGTAATTTAATAAAATTTTAGAGGAAGTAATTTACGGCATTTTTTGAAATGGTGGTCAATTACCTCTGTCTTCTTTATTCTCTCCATTTTCTATATTATCGCGTCTGCCTAATCCCACTAGTATTCCCTATGCAAGCTCATTTAAACTAAAAATAATGAAAAATGGAAACATCAATATCGGTCTAATGTTATTTCTTTTTGAGAGAAACGAATTTATGAGTTTTGTTTTTAACGGAATTAATTTTTTTTAAAACATAAATGCGTGACTAAATTTTCAAAGATAAATAAATTCTCCAAATTCATTTATACGGAGATTTTATGTATTTCAAAAAATGTCGTAAATTACTTCCTCTAAAATTTTATTGAATTACAAATTAAAATTTCAGTTATATAATTATGTTTTACCTTTTTTTTTTTATAACAACTCAAAAAAGAATTCCATGCATTTTTTGAGTTGTTATAAAAAAAAAAAGACAAAACATAATTATATTTTTAAAAACATGGTAAAGAACATGCCTGAAATGGTAACAACAAAGTATGAAATTGATTAAAATATCACCTTAAAAAATGACTGACCTTGATTTAAAAAATATTATTAAAAAAAAAAAATAGAATGACGAGAGACAATTTTATAATTCTTGACACGGGGACTTAATTTTCAAATTGTAAAATAAATTACGATTCATTTTGTAATATAACCGAAATTTAATTTTGAGGAAAAAGAAAAGATCCCTATATATTCATTATTTCCTGTTGAATTATACGTGCAAAATCCATCAAACCACACTGGTCCAGCTTTTTTCAAATAAATTCAATTAAAGTATCTCCACTCAAACATACTTAGTGGTCCATTGTTTGTTTCATCTGTTTCGCCTCTAGTTTACTTTGTTTCAAATAATAATTTCATTGGAGAATTCCCTTTGCTCATGTGGAGTTTAGAATGAGTTGATGATATTGCCAACAAGTACTGCAACTCACAATAAGGATTTCATCGATGGGAGCTGTATTGTTTGGATATTTGAGCGGGATGTTGATTGGATTGAGAATTAGTTGCATGAGTTTTATGAGTGTCACACCAAAATGGTTTAACAAAATGGTAGAACAAGAATATAAGAGATTAATAAATAAAAAAAATATCGTCATAAGGAGGTTAAATGGTTGTCAAGATAAGGTTACATTGGCTAATGGGTACGTAGTTAGTTTGTTTTCATATGTATGTAAACCTTTAATGAATACTAGCTAGATGTAGTTATTGGTGTAAAAGTAAAAAATTCTCACTTTCTTATTAACGTTTTGTATAAGAAATGAATGTTTCCTGTGGTAAATGGGATTCTAAATCTCAAAAGAATTACTAGTGGCTGATTGCTTTTGATATCTTTCTAAACTTTCTTTATCAAAAAATTACTTTTTTTTCCTTTTACGCATGTATATATTAATTTTTGTAACGACATGAATGAAACAATAATATTCAATTAGTTATTTTAGGGTTTGTATTTCTAAATTCATACATTGAAGTCTAAAACACACTCATCGTTAATTTTTTTCCCCTACAATTAATCTTTTGAAAAAAAAATTTTATACAAATTATAATACAGAAATCCAAAAATATTAAAAATCTAAAAACAAATAAGTCAAGATATAACCTCTAAAAAGAACTGATTTAGATTGAAATAAAAAATAAATAAATAAATTGGGGGGTGTGCAAAATTTAGGGAGCAATTCTTAAGACGGGACTTTTCAAAATGGTAAAAATTACAGAACTCAGTTTGTACTTTAACCAAAATTTTGGAGAAATAAAAATGAGACCTATATTTCCTATTGAATTAATTAATTTGTGAAAAAGCCATCTGTTAATCCAAACAAGTCGATATATTTTCAAATTAAGACGTTTAAAATGGGGAAACATATATATATATATATATATTTGGATAGTTGGTTGGATGTTGGAAAAATGTAATCTCTTCATTATTGAAGAAAATGACTCCAAAATGTACAAACATGTTTACTTCATTATGGAACTATATAGTGTTGGAAAATTGATATCCAAAAAGCATGAAAATAACTCCAAAAAAAAAACTCAACTTTATTGGCATGACAACACCAATTAATGCCCAACCCACCAAGTCAAGATGCATGTTAACAATAAAGCACATAAAAAGGAAGATAACATATATATGGACCACAACTTTAAATAAGTTGTTATTTTAAAATCAATAATTTATTAAATAAAGTAAATTGGCATGTTCTTTACTACTTTTATAAAGCAATTGTGAACACGGGAACTTTTTCAATTGTTGAAAATTACGGGACTCGTTTGTACTTTTGACCAATTTTTTTTTTTTTTTGGAAAATAAAATGATCCCTATTTTCTTTTGAACTACTATTTGTGAAGACTTAAGAGTCAAAACTGTTCCACTGATCCCCCAAAGCTTCAGTTGACCTCATCATTTCATTCCAAACATTCAAATTAAATTTCTCCATATAAAATATTGGATTGGATCCCACAATAGAGATAAAAATTGAACCCTTTCACCTTTAGCTGTTGATCGCCAAATAATAAATACAATACTACATCTTCACTGCACCTGCACCCTGTGCATTATTATTTGTGGTGTTTCTTGGCATTTTTTGGATATAACTATGATGAAGATCGATTGGTTTTCTATCTTCGTTACGCCAACTTAATAGTATGTCATCCTGTGTATCAAAGGTTTCCTTTTCAGTGTCTTACAATGGCTGGCATTCACCATAATTTGCTTCGAGATGGGGTTTACGTCAGGGATGTCCTCTATCCCTATTTCCTATCACACATTTAATGTATGCAGACGACTCAATTTTCTTTTTTAAGGTGAATTCTGCTGCTGTTAATTCTTCGACAATCCCTCAATTTTGTTAAATTTTCTGTGATATGTAGTCCAAATGCAATGGAGCATCACCAAAGTATGGTGCGATTTGGCCTTCATATTACAAATTTGTATGTTACAAGCGAAGCTACATACGCTCAAAACAGTCGTAATCGCTCTAAGGCTATCTATCCGATGAGTATATTCAAGTTGCAGGCAACAATTACAAAAAAGTTAGATTCCATTTTAGCTTCTTTTATCTGGAAAGGAGAACAAGAATTGAGGGAGATATACTATGCAATAGCCTGCAAGCAAAACTGTTACATTTTTATGGAGTTAATGTTACTTTGGCAATAATTAAAGTATGAAAAAACTTTGGAAACTGCAAATTACTTCAATTACAAATAAAGAAAAGAAGAAGAAAAAAACATATGTATACAAAGAATACAGATCAAACGCCCGCAGAATAGGACCTCTATCAATCAATTAGCAAAACTGAAACCAAGAATATAGCCGCATAATAGCCGTTTTGGGGAAATCAATTAGCAGACTCAGATTCAGAGCAGGCCGAACAAGACGAAGATGCCTAAAAGGATAAGCCAAACGATGTGAACCAACAAGAGAGCTTGTCCGGAGACAGGGCCGGAACCTCCATTCCCAACCTCACAGAATCCTAAATAAAACGATTTTCTGGAAATCATGGGGGTTCGGGAGCAATGAGTGTCCGCACAGCGTGCATTGCCAGACAACTAAAAAAACAATGAATTCTAAAGAAAACGATTTTCTGGAAATCAATTTCTTCAGACAACTAAAAACAGGAAATCGTTTTCTTCAGAAAACTTTAAGAAAATAAATTCTGAAGAAAACCAAAAAAAATGAATTCTGAAGAAAATGATTTTCTAAAATCGTTTTCTTCAGAAGACTCAAAAAAATGAATTTTAAAGAAAAAGATTTCCTGAAAATCGTTTTCTTCAGAAAAAAAAAAAGTTAATGAATTCTGACGAAAACGATTTTCCAAAAAACCGTTTTCTTCCGAAAACTATTAAAAAATGAATTCCGAAGAAAAAGATTTTCCAAAAATCGTTTTCTTCGAAAAACTAAAAAAGTATTAATTATAAAGAAAACGATTTAGCGGAAATCATTTTCTTCAGAAAACTTAAAAGAAAATGAATTCTAAAGAAAATTATTTTCCGGAAATGGTTCTTCATAAAATTTTTAAAAAATGAATTCTTAATAAAAAGATTTTCTGAAAAGCGTTTTCTTCATAAAACTGAAAAAGAAAAATTAATTATGAAGAAAACAATTTTCCGGATGAACTGTTCAATCTTTCATTATTAGCATTAAATGCTCCATATGCACTTTGTTATAGTAAGTGTTACTTAATGATTGTTTAGGAAAATTTGGCAACAACCTCAAACTGCCTTTGGGTTCTTTGTCTAGCCCCACATGCCAAAATTCCATGAAACTGCAATGTTAGGCAGATAAATATTGGTTGATCTTCATCTAATTTTAATTATTTGTGGATAGCGTTTGCATCATTAGGGTGGTGATAAATATATGTGGTCCAATTGCTGGGATTGTCAGAGATTGAAAGTAGGCAGAGTTTTGGAATATTGTTTTGATACTTAGAAATTTGTTCCACTTGAGGGATTTTTATTTTTTCGGGTGGAAATATATATGTGTATGGTTCTGGAGAACGATAACAGAAAATATTGAAGGTTTCAGCAAATTGTCATCCGAGATTACTAAATATTTTCTGGACTAATTATAGATCTCACATTATAATATTAGTAAGAATTGAATTTGGAGCAGTAAGAAATTCAAAGTCTACTTTTCAATTAAAATAAAATATATTTTTCAAAATAAACTCTTTTAATAAAACGGGAGAAATAATATAAACAAACTTTGCCTTAGTCTTATCCACAAATATTCTCAAGAACATGGAATTCCACAATGACATGGAATTCCAATTAGTTAATCTATACGTCAAAAAAATTTTAAATTTTTAAGTCCAATTGATGATCTATCTATTCATTGGATTGGATATGTCCTCGACCCATAACCAATTGAAATTTATGTGTTGACTTCATTGACTTCCATGTACAGTAGTAAGCCCTGGTCATTGACTTAAAATTCCATAAATAATGTTTTTTTTAAAATAAAAAAATTTATATTAAACACTATTTCATAATTCTATAATCTATTATATTGAAGGCGGCAAACTGATAGAGATAGGTATCGAACCCTCTGATCTCTAGTTGCTGTTCACCAAATTGTAAATACAATACTACTTCATCAAAACTTCACCGGCAACCTGTGCATTATGAAAATTATTTTTAGATTAGAGGGGCAATCAGTATTAGAAAAATGGGACAATCTTTGAAAAATGAGGAGCAACCAATACTTAGTGGAGGTCTAATGCTTCATTTTGTCAAAAAATTAATTTTCCTAGTTCCCGTTAAATTACCAAATGATTAAAATTAATTTTCCTAATTCCCGTTTCATCTTTGGGGGTTTTTTAGAGGTCCCGAATGATTAAAAAATAATTTAATGTTATTTTTAAGGAAAAATTAGAGTGGAGGGCCAATCAGTATTGAGAAAAGGGGACGCCTTTGGAAAATGAGGAGCAACCAATACTTAGTGGATGTGCAATGCTCCATTTTGTCAAAAGTAGTACAAGATACGAACAAAAGCGACAGTAAGCGAAAATGAAAGGAATTTGCAAGTGAAAACTCAAATGCTAAAAGTTCTCAAAAATATTACTCCCTCCATTCCATTCAAAGAGTCCACTTTGAAAAAAAAAATCTTGTCTCATTTAAAGAGTCAACTTTGAATTTATTTACATTACATACCCTTACTAATATAACAATGTGTGGTTCACAATTAACCCTTAATTTTAAAGTAAGAAAATAAGTGGAAAATATGATAGTAAATTACTTATTTTAGGTGTTGTACCTCATAACTCATAATAAGTTGTACACATTTCAAAGTGGACTCTTTGAGTGGGATGGAGGGAGTAATTATTATGTGATTCCAGAGTAAACAAAAAGAAATGATTGTGAACTAACTGAACTGTTGCTTCCATTGCATTAATTGCCCAAAAACTCAACAAACATAATTAAAATTTATAAATTAATTAATTATTTACATATTTTTGTCACATACATACATATTGGTATGTTTCAGTTTTGACTTATTATGCTAATTGGTTCAATTAAACCTTATTAAACATATTTAATGAATATTTTCATCATAATTATCATCACTTAAAATAAAAAGAACAAAACAAAAATAGCATACCGTTAAAAAGAAATCATTATTAATTAATACCTCCTCCTAAAAATTTAATGTTCAATCAGAACACTCAACTTTTCCCTGCCATTTATTTTTCAAAATAATATTACACAAAAATTATAAATTATAAATCTTCAAATTTTAAAAATTGTACAAGAAAATGTCTAAGAGATAACCTCTCAAATGACTGTATTCTATTGGGGGAAAAAAATGTGCAGGAAGACAATTTTACGGAGCCATACTAATATCGGAATAGAACGTCTATGAATGCTCACCAACAAACTCAACCTTTTGTTTATATAATGAAGTCTATGGATACTCTTGTCTTCAGGGTTTGACAAATTCAGTACAAGAGTTCACTCATCATTTGTTAACTAATTAACATGAACTTTTCAAATTGTTAAAAATTATAGGATTCACTTCATAATTTAACCAAAATATTGGGGAAAATAAAATAATACCTATTTCGTAATGAATTAATTATTGAAGAAGCAATCTATTAATCCACACAAGTCTAGTCATTTTCGAATGAATACGTCCAAACTAAGCTAGCCTTCTTGGCACGGCAAGATCAATGTCCAATGCATAGAGTCAAAACGTTAACATTAATGAAGCACACAAAAAGGATTTTAATATTTATATGTGTTACACATTCTATTACTCATAATTCACGACTGTTGTTATTGTCGGATAAATAATTTACTAAATCATTGACAGTTAGCGTAAATTACATATTTGTGTATACAAATTCACTTTGAATAACAAATTATATAATTTAAAGGTAAAATTATAAATAAATTTTAAAATACATATGCATTAAAGAATAAAATTCTGTTCAATTTTATTATAGATTTTCTTTTCCACTCAGATTAATTAATCATACATGTATATAGCATACATACATAATACTCCACTAGTGTTGGAAATTAATGCAAAATTTTGGAGAAATTAAAATGATACCTTTTTCCCTATTTAATTAATTTATGAAAAAGCCAACTGTTAATCCAAACAAGTCTAGATATTTTTCAAATTAAGACGTCCAAAATGGAGAAACAGGCTTACTTGGACCTGTGGAAAATTTTAGCCCCTTGGAAAACAGTAGAAATTTTGAGTGTTGGAAAAATGATATCCAAAAAGCATGAAAATGAAAGCTCAACACCAATATTGGTCCAAGATGTATGTTAACTATGAAAGCACATAAAAAGGAAGATCACATATATATGTACCCACAAGTTTAAATAAGTTATAATTTATAATTGATGTTATTTTCATATCAATAATTTATTAAATGTTTAAAAATTAGAGTAAATTTATATATACAATTTGTTTTGATAATGAATTATTATTTTGACAATAATTTCAACTTCAGAATTTTAAAAGTTAATTATCAATAAATACCGTTGGTTCTACCACTACTCCACTATAATCTTTGATTCCAAATTTACAATTAATTCTAGCAACTTCTATGATTTTATAACTATAAACTAAAGAAAAAATTGCACTTTTGGTCAATCTTTTTTACCCTCATTATACTTTTGGTCAATATTCTATTTAACAAGGGTAAAAAAGAGCTATTTTCCCGTGAACTAAAAGGTATTTGGATGGTGAGACGTGTTTGTATTTGGATGTGGAAAATTATTACCCCGTAGAAATTATTTAGTAGTAGTGTTGGAAAAATAAAAATCCCAAAAAAGCATCAAAATGACTCCAAATTTAATGGCCAAAAGTTGTATTGTTTTGAGACTTGGAAAATTGTTCCACTTGAGGGATTTTTTTTTTTGGGGTGGAAATATGTTAATGGTTCTGGAGGATGATAAGAGAAAATATTGAAGGTTTCAGCAAATTGTCTTTGGAGATTACAAAATATTTGATGGATGAATTATAGACCTCACATGATAATATTACTAAGGTTTAATTTTGGAGAAATAAAAAAATTCAAAGTGCACTTTTCAATTAAAATAAAAAATATTTGCCTTAGTCTTATCCACAAATATTCTCAAGATCATGGAATTTCACAATGACATGGAATTCCAATTAGTTAATAACGGGATCTATACGTCAAAAACAATTGAAATTTCTATGTCCATTTGGTGATCTATCTATTCATTGTATTAATTGGATTGGATATGTCCCCGACTCATAACCAACTGAAATTTCTGGGTTGACTTCATTGGCTTCAATGTACAGTAATAAGTCTTGGTCATAGTCTTAAGAGACTATAAATAATGTTTTTTTTTCTTAAAAAACAAAAATTTAAATTCAACACTATTTCTTAATTTTATAATCTATTACTTGTAGGCGGTGAAATTGACAGAGTTAGAAATCGAACACTCACTCTGACCTCTAGATGATGTTCACCAAATAGTAAATACAATACTACTTCCATATATCTTCACCTCACCTGCAACCTGCACTATTATAGTAAGTATATATACATGTATAGATACCCTTTTTCTTCACTCAAATTAATTTTGTACCCTTCAATGATTTGGGAATTGAGTCCTGATCATTCTCTTCATTTTCTATATATATATATAGCATCCATACACACATAATAATCCACACATAAATGTAATATAACACGACTAATTTTGAGATGATTTATTTCTTGACTATTTATTTGTGTAGAGTGTTGTTCTTAAAATGACATTTTATTGTTTAGCAAATCCACATTTTTTGATTTTTTTACTATGAATTTTATTCTATTTTGAAATCTAATAAACAAGTGCATACAAATATTGTAACGAAACTTGTTTTTATGAGAAATTGTATTCTTAACACGATAACTTTTCAAATTGTTAAAAATTACGGGACTCGTTTGTACTGTAACAAAAGTTTTGTGGAAAATAAAATGATCCCTACCTTTATACTATTGTGAAGACTTAAGAGTCAATATTCTTCCACTGATTCCGCAAGCTTCCCTTGTCCTCACCATATTGGATTGGATCGACGATTGAAATTTCTGGGTTGACTTGACTTGACTTGTACAATTTGCAAAGTCATGCTATTTGAGTTTTATGACTAAAAACCTGTTTCTTTTTATGGGTTTTGAAAACACGTTTTAAATTTTTGGTTTTAGAATGTATTTTTAAATGTAAAAAATATATTAAAAATATAAAAATAGATAATTTAATAATTAAAAAGTATATTAAAAATGATAAAAAATTAGTATAATATTCAAAATTATAAAAATTATTTTCCATAACATGGTAAAGAACGTACCTGTAATGATAACAAGAAGGTATTAAAGTGATTAAGATATCACCTTAAAAAATGACTGACGTTGATTTAAAAAAATAGAAAAAGAGTGACGGGAGACAATTTTATAATTCTTGACACGGGGACTTAATTTTCAAATTGTAAAATAAATTACGATTCATTTTGTAATTTAACCGGAATTTAATTTTGAGGAAAAAGAAAAGATCCCTGTATATTCATTATTTCCTGTTGAATTATATGTGCAAAATCCATCACTGGTCCAGCTTTTTTCAAATAAATTCAATTAAAGTATCTCCACTCAAATAATAATTTCACTGGAGAACTCCCTTCGCTCATGTGGAGTTTAGAATGAGTTGATGATGCTACCAACAAGTAGTGCAACTCACAATAAGGATTTCATCGATGGGAGCTGTATTGTTTGGATACTTGAGCGGGATGTTGATTGGATTGAGCATCGATTGCATGAGTTTTATGAGTGTCACACCAAAATGGTTTAACAAAATGGTAGAACAAGAAGGTAAGAGATTAATAAATAAAAAAAATATCGTCATAAGGAGGTTAAATGGTTGTCAAGATAAGGTTACATTGGCTAATGGGTAGTAGTTATTTTGTTTTCATATGTATATAAACCTTTAATGAATACTAGTTGTGTAGTTATTGGTGTAAAATTCGAAAATTCTCACTTTCTTATTAACGTTTTGTATAAGAAATGAATGTTTCCTGTGGTAAATGGGATTCTAAATCTCAAAAGAATTACGAGTGGCTGATTGCTTTTGATATCTTTCTAAACTTTTTTTTATCAAAAAATTACTTTTTTTCCCTTTTACGCATGTATATATTAATTTTTGTAACGGCATGAATGAAACAATAATGTTAAATTAAGTTATTTTAGGGTTTGTATTTCTAAACTCATACATCGAAATCAAAAACACACTCATCGTTAATTTGTTTTTTTCCCTGTAATTAATCTTTTGAAAAAAAAATTACACAAATTATAATATAGAAATCCAAAAATATTAAAAATCTAAAGACAAATAAGTCAAGATATAACCTCTAAAAAGAATTGAATTCGATTGAAATAAAAATAAAATCAAAAAATTGTGGGGGGGGGGGGGGGGGGGGGTTGCAAAATTTAGGGAGCAATTCTTAAGATGGGACTTTTCAAAATGGTAAAAATTACAGAACTCGGTTTGTACTTTAACCAAAATTTTGGAGAAATAAAAATGAGACCTATATTTCCTATTGAATTAATTTGTGAAAAAGCCATCAGTTAATCCAAACAAGTCGATATATTTTCAAATTAAGACGTTTAAAATGGGGAAACATATATATATATATATATATATATATATATATATATACTTGGATAGTTGGTTGGATGTTGGAAAAATGAAATCTCTTCATTAATTATTGAAAAAATGACTCCAAAATGGAGAAACATGTTTACTTCATTATCGAACTATATAGTGTTGGAAAATTGATATCCAAAAAGCATGAAAATAACTCCAAAAAAAAAAACTCAACTTTATTGGCACGGCAACACCAATTAATGCCCAACCCACCAAGTCAAGAAGCAAGTTAACAATGAAGCACATAAAAAGGAAGATAACATCCATATGGACCACAACTTTAAATAAATTTATTCTCAAATTTATTAAATAATTTAAAATAAAGTAAATTGGCATGTTCTTTACTACTTTTATAAAGCAATTGTGAACACGGGAACTTTTTTAATTGTTGAAAATTATGGGACTCGTTTGTACTTTTGACCATTTTTTTTTTTTTTTTTTGGAAAATAAAATGATCCCTATTTTCTTTTGAACTACTATTTGTGAAGACTTAAGAGTCAATATTGTTCCACTGATTCCCCAAAGCTTCACTTGACCTCATTTCAATCCAAACATTCAAATTAAATTTCTCCATATAAAATATTGGATTGGATCCCACAATTAAAATTTCTGAGTTTGACTTGTACAGTTAGCCAAGTTTCAAGTCATGCTATTTGAATTTTATGACTGTATAAAACTAAAATGGTAAAACAAAAAGGTATGAAATGAATTAAGATATCACCTTAAAAAAATGAGTGAACTTGATTTAAAAATAAATAAAATGAAGGGAGACAATTTTATGTTTCTTGACACGGTAACTTTTGAAATTGTAAAAGAAAAATCACGACTCATTTTTTTATTTGACCGAAATTTATTTTTCGGGAAAAGAAAAAACCCCTATTCAGTATTCCCAAGTTGAATTATATGTGCAAAAGCCATCAAATCACACTGGTCCAGATTTTCTTCAATTAAGACGTCCAAAATGGGAAAAGGTATTTGGATGTGGAAAATTTTTGCTCCGTAAAAAACAATAGAGATCATTGAGTAGTAATGTTGGAAAAATGAAATCCAAAAAGTATGAAAATGACTCCAAATTTACTGTCTTGGCACGACAACACTAATGCCCAATGCACCAAGTCAAGATCAATAGTTTGTTAAGTAGTTAAGTAAATTTGTATGTTTTTATATATGACGGAATACGGATTCCACGCGGTTTAATCCAATACAAAGGAGAACAGCCAAACGGCATGGAGCAACTTGGAAGCCATTTGAAGCCCGAAGAAGAAGCTCTAGTCCCTTAGTTGGCAGGCTCCTCACCCTAGGACGACACGCAATGGGTCCCACCTAAAGATATATATGGAAATGAACAATGAGAGATCGCCTCGGAATCAATCTCGCTCAATCAAATCACTACCATAGCGGGATGATTTACATTCCATCTAATCAGATAAAGAAGGGATAATGAAGATCGAGATAGAATTGGTACATGATTCTCCCACCTCTACTTAGAAACCCCACAACAATAAATATGTAGCTACAAGAAAATAAGGATGTTTAAATTGAAATTTGTATGTTTTTATATATAATATGTGTTCGAATATATCCTTATTTTGGTAATGCACTCGTAGAGGATTCCAAATCTGGAACTGCGGAAACACCTACAAACAATAACTTATGAGGTTATAACTTTGTTAGTAGTAGAAATATTGACAGAGATTGAAAGTAGGCAAAGGTAGAATTTTGGAATATTGTTTTGAGACTGAGAAAATATTGAAGGTTTCAGCAAATTGTCATCGGAGATTACTAAATATTTATTTGCTGGACTAATTATAGACTTCACATGATAATATTAGTAAGGGTTAAATTTGGTGAAGTAAAAAATTCAAAGTGTACTTTTTAATTAAAATAAAAAATATTTTTCAAAATGAACTTTTTTAATGAAAAGGGAAAATAACAAATACAAACATGTTTGCCTTAGTCTTATCCACAAATATTCTCAAGATCATGGAATTCCACAATGACATGGAATTTCAATTAGTTAATAACGGGATCTATACGTCAAAAAAAATTGAAATATCTTACGTCCAATTGAATTGATGATCATCTATTCATAGGATTGGATATGTCCCCGACCCATAACCATTTAAAATTTAGGTGTTGACTTCATTGACATCCATGTACAGTAGTAAGTCTTCGTCATCGTCTTAAGATTCTATAAATAATGTTTTTTTTAAAATAAAAAAAAATTAATTCAACACTATTTCATAACTCTATAATTTATTATATTGAGGGGAGTAAAACTAATAGAGATAAGAATTGAACCTTTTCACCTTTAGCTGTTGATCACCAAATAATAAATACAATACTACATCTTCACTGCACCTGCAACATGTGCATTATTATTTGTTACAGTAAGTATATGTATAGATACCCTTTTTCTTCACTCAAATTAATAATGTTATACCCCTCAATAATTTGAGAATTCGGTACTCATTCATTCTCTTCATTTTCTCTATATATAATATATAGCATCCATACATACATAATAATCCACGCTTAAGTGTAATAGAGAGGGAAATGGCACAACTTGTTATATTTTCCTTATTTATTTCTCTGTTTTGGTATCAAGTTTCCATCATTACAGCCAATTTGTGCACCAACCATAATGCCCTTCTCTTGTTGCAATTCAAGCAAAGCTTTCCAATTACTGATGGAGCTGTGTCATCTTGGAACAAGAGCACAGACTGTTGCTTGTGGGATGGAGTAACATGTGATGAACTCAACGGCGAAGTTATCGGTCTTGATGTTACCAACAGTGGTCTTGAAGGGGTGATAGACTCCAACAGCACCCTCTTCCAACTCTCTCATCTCCAAACCCTCAACCTTGCTTTCAATTTCTTCTATCCTTCCTTGATTTCCCCACAGTTTGGTGTGTTTCAGAGTTTGACTCACCTCAACCTCTCCGGCTCTTACTTCTCAGGTACACTTCCAGCTGAATTATGCCATCTCTCTAATTTGATCTCCCTCGATCTCTCAAATGATAGCGATGGACTAATAATGCAATCCAACGTTTTTGAATCACTCCTTCAAAACTTAACCCTGCTAAGTCAAGTTGATCTCTCATATGTTTATGTTTCTTCTACACTGCCTCATAATCTATCTGCTTCTATTAAGAGTTTGATACTTCAGGAGACAAACTTGTTTGGTGAAGTACCAGTACAAATATTTCAACTACCCAACTTGCATGAGCTTCAACTATATAACAATGCTAACCTCACTGGCAATTTCTCAAAGGTTGAATGGAATACTAGCAGTAGACTGAGCTATTTGGACTTGTCTGGTACTGGTATCTCTGGAAAACTACCTAAATCTATAGGAAATTTGAAATCTTTATATCATTTATATCTCTCAGATTGCGATTTTTCTGGATCCATTCCTGAATCGAATGGAAATCTCACGCAATTGAATAGTTTAGTTCTCTATGAAAACGATTTCACTGGATTTGTGCCATCAACCCTTGCAAATCTTAGACAACTCACTGATTTGGTCCTTTCGAGAAATAGTTTTGGAGGCCAATTGCCCAACTTTTTCAGTAATTTCAACAACTTGTTCTTTTTATCTCTTTGCTATAACCATTTTGAAGGTCATTTCCCGTCCTCAGTCATCAATCTCACAAAGCTTGAACATCTAGATTTGTCGTACAACTCACTCACAGGTCCTCTGCCCCACAACATTGGTGGATTTCCAAACCATTTGGGAAACAACTCATTGAATAAGCTGCGACTACTTTTTTTAGAGGGCAATAAGCTGTATGGTCAAATTCCTGAATCAATTTCAAAACTTGTGAATCTGGAAGAACTTTATTTATCACACAACAACTTTAGTGGTGATGTAGAGGTTAGCTTGTTCTCAAACATGGAACAGCTTAGAATTATGGACCTTTCTTTCAATAGCCTATCCCTCGTCAATAACCAAGTGAATTCTACCTTGCCACCTTCTCTTGAGACCTTGTTTTTGGCCTCTTGTGGAGTAAAGGATTTAGATTTCTTAATTGGAGCTAGTAATCTAGTTGGACTAGATCTTTCTGATAACATGCTTCATGGCCAGATATTTTTAGATGATAAATGGAATACCTGGGGTCAATTGTCCTATCTGAATCTCTCCCATAACTTTTTGACTCACATCCACCAACTTCCTTTTCAATCCCTGGAGAATCTTGATCTCAGCTCAAACATACTTAGTGGTCCATTGTTTGTTCCATCTGTTCAAACGGTAGCTTACTTTGCTTCAAACAATAATTTCACTGGAGAACTCCCTTCACTCATGTGCAACATGACTCAGCTCAAAGCACTTGATTTATCCAACAACAGGTTGAGTGGCTTGATTCCCCAATGTTTGGGGAATATGACAGAGCTTTCGGTGCTAGACTTGCACGCGAATAATTTTCATGGCATAATCCCATCAGGTTTTTCAGTTGGAAGCCAACTAAGAAGCCTCACTTTGCACAACAACTGGTTGGAAGGTGTTGTGCCTCTATCATTGTCCAATTGCAAAGAATTACAAGTGCTAGATATTGGATACAACAGTTTAAACGGCACGTTTCCTTGGTGGTTGGAAAAGCTTTCGAAACTGAAGGTTCTAAACTTGAGAGCCAACCATTTGTGCGGTCCTCTAGCCATTTATCGAACAGGATTATCATTCCCTACATTGAGAATTCTCGATCTTTCTGATAATGAATTTACGGGTATCCTACCAGCAAAATTCTTCTTAAGACTTGAAGGTATGAAGATTGTAAATCATGTCAAGAAGCCAACGATGTTCGTGGATCCAAGGTTTTACTATAAAGTTTCAGTGGTTATAATGGACAAAGGGCAAGAGATTGATAGTGTGAGTGTTATTTCCATGTTGACAGCCATAGATCTCTCCAACAACATATTTGAAGGGACCATTCCAGATGCCATTGGACATCTCATTTCACTTCAGTTTCTAAACCTTTCCCATAATAAGTTTGGAGGTCAAATCCCATCCACCTTCCGAAGCTTAACTTTATTGGAATCCTTAGACCTATCCTCAAATCAACTCGAGGGTGAAATTCCTCCACAATTGACGGCATTGACATTTCTTTCGGTTTTAAACCTCTCTCAAAACCATCTCGTGGGTAGCATTCCACAAGGCCGCCAATTTGACACATTTGACAATTCTTCATACTTGGGAAACGATGGACTTTGTGGAATTCCATTGTTGAAAACTTGTGGATCTAAAAATGGGTTGATGCCGCCAACAAGTGCAACTCACAATGAGAATTTCATCAATGGGTTGACCTGGGAAGCTGTATTGATTGGATACTTGAGCGGGATGGTGATTGGATTAGTCATGGGCTATCTGAGTTTTCTGACAAAAAAACCGAAATGGTTTAACAAAATAGTAGAAGAAGAAGGTAGGAGATTAATCAAAAAGAAATGGCGCCCTAGAGAGGTTAAATGGTTGTTGAAATAAATATGTATATCCATGTATACAAATTCATCATTTGTATTCGTGAACAAGTACATAGCTTTTGAACTTGCTTGGCGATTCTGTGTCTCGGCATATATATGGTGGCAGGTTCTTAGAGAAGGCAAGCAATTTCTCAATGTCAGGATTTTCACTTCTCTATGTCGCAGATTGATGGCCACCTTCGGGGATTGGTGCACTTGGACAGGCTCTCAGTGCCAAATTTAGAATCTCCAAAAAAGCATAATTTGCTATGTAATAGTTTGGGAATAATGCGGTTCATAAGTCTTATTTGTTTGATTGCATACTGCATAGTACTTTTTGTACACTAAGGTAAGCTCATTACGTCGATTTCTCTTCGTATCTGATTTTAAAATTCAAATTAATAAACGGTGTTCATACTCCCCAGTCACTTAATCGGCTATTTTAAAGAAAAAAAATTTATTCATTTTGTCATTAATGAATTAGCAACATTTTACCTTTGCTGAAACTTAGCCCGTGACACCATGATATCATCTTCTGAAATCTTTTTCTTTTTTTTTCTTTCTTTTGTATGCATTATATTTATATTTTATATAGAGCAAACCACCAATTTGGTCCCTTACAAGTCATTCAATATTCTTTTGTCCCTCAGATTTCAAATGATGAGGAATTGTCCTTCACATTTCAAATAGTGTACTCTTTTGGTCTCTAGCTAACTTTCCATTTTTTCATCCAAAAAGTCACATGATACTCACATGCTCAATATTTATGGAAAAAATTCCATTTATGACATAGTAGGATGCTAAATATTTTAAAATTGTGCTAATTTTTTGTAATTATTCTTAAAGGCATGTAATTATAATTAATATTTTAATTATTTTATGAATGGCTTATTTTATCCGTACTTAATTTTTAATAATTAATTACGATACAATATAGACTTACAATTATCAAAGAATTTTTCTTCAAATAATAATTTCTTACAATCTCTTTCATTTTTCTTTTAGATAATTCAAAAATGCAATACAAAATATTTTTTCAAATCGATTTTGATCAATAGAAAATAATTTTTATAAATTTGAGTGTCCCAACATCCTTTTGGCATAGAAAAAAAGGATAGTCCAAACTTTTTCTATTTTCACTCAAAAGATCTAAATAAATTATACGGTGAGAGGGAATAAATAGCATTGTACGGACATTTAGGGAGTGAAGCACCTTAATTGATCCATAAATTTCGATCATTAAACATTAATTTGAAAAAAATTTATGTTTAACACTAACATGTGTATTAGAAACTAATAAAAAATTTTAAATAGAAACAACATTACCGATAGTTTTTTGAAAATAGTGTAAATAAATATAGTTTTGTGATCATAAAAAAAAAAACTCATATGTCAACTGAGTTGTATAACTTAATGCCAAAAATGAAAGAAGAAAAAAATTTAATTGAATGATTTACCTTTTAATTTATTTAAAATTTTAAATTTAGTTATGTGAATAGTTAATTAATTTTTAATGACTGAAGTACACAGAATATTAAAATTAATATTAATTTTAAATAAAAATAAATTTTCTTAATTTATACAAATTAATAGTTTTACATATATGTATATTGGAAAATTTATGTTTATGTAACAAACTTTGTAAATTTAAATGCACTAATAGAGATAAAATAATTTTAAACGTTAAGGGATAATAGTTATACTCTCGGTATATTATGGTTATATTTTATAAATTTCTATGGAAGAGTTATGTTTTAAAAAATTTCTTATCCCAATAAAAAAATTATATATTAATATATTTTTTATATCTTTACTATGTATTTATAATTAATATAAGTATAAAAAGTATTATCAAAATTGAGAAAAGAAAAATGATAAGTTACTTAATACCAAGTTTTATTATATATTTTATTTCAATTTTATCAAACAGAAGCAACAATGTGCCGATAAAAGATGTAGGCAAACACTTGTAATAAAAGCATCCCCATCACCGATCCATTTCTTCCACTGCCCTCCTCCTAGCGTTGCCGCCTCCGCCATTCATATTCTCTTGTCAGATTCTCTCTCTATGATACCAGTATCCTTTATCCATCTATCAAGTTCATTAATATTTACGCTTAAATTTTGTTAAAATCGTGATATGCTCTGTACCATTTGATGAATTTATCTTAATTATTATAAAGCTTCCATGTTGATTAGGGGCTACTATATTTGATCAACTCATTCTAGACTATTCGGGAAGCTTCTAGCAACTATGCAGTTTTTATTTTTCTAGAAATTGGAAGGTGGCTTTCAACATATTTAATGAATATTTTTGTCACATACATACATATTGGTAAGTTTCAGTTTTGACTTATTATGCTAATTGGTTCAATTAAACCTTATTAAACATATTTGAGGTATTATTTTCATCATAATTATCATCACTTAAAATAAAAAGAACAAAACAAAAATAGATACCGTTAAAAGAAATCGTTATTAATTAATACCTCCTCCTAAAAAATTAAAGTTCAATCAGAACACTCATCTTGAATTTAACTTTTTCCTGCCATTTATTTTTCAAAAATAATATTACACAAAAATTATAAACTATAAATCTTCAAAATTTAAAATTTGTACAAGAAAATGTTAAGATATAACCTCTAAAATGACTGTATTTTATTTGGGGGAAAAAATGTGTAGGAAGACAATTTCATGGACCTCCTCCTAAAAAATTAATGTTCAATCAGAACACTCATCTTGAATTTAACTTTTTCCTGCCATTTATTTTTCAAAAATAATATTACACAAAAATTATAAACTATAAATCTTCAAAATTTAAAATTTGTACAAGAAAATGTTAAGATATAACCTCTAAAATGACTGTATTTTATTTGGGGGAAAAAATGTGTAGGAAGACAATTTCATGGAGTCATACTAAAAACATGATAGAACGTCTATGAATGCTCACCAACAATCTCAACCTTTTGTTTATATAATAAAGTTTATGGATACTCCTGTCTTTGGGGTTAGAAAAATTTAGTAGAAGAGTTCACTCATCATCTGTTAACATGAACTTTACAAATTGTTAAAAATTAATGGATTTGCTATGTAATTTTAACCAAAATATTGGGGGAAATAAAATAACACCTATTTTTCCTAATGAATTAATTATTGAAGAAGCCATATATTAATCCACACAAGTCTTGACATTTTCAAATTAATACGTCCAAAATGGTGATATATATATATATATAGAATTTTTTACATCAAAAATGTATTTTTATTATAAAATTCCAAAAATAGGGACAATTTTTGGGGAATTCCCGGTTTAGTTAAAGCGAAGTTTTCTGTGGAAATTGGATTTTCTCTCAGTTTGTGAAGAAAATGAATTTCGAAAATTCGTTTACTTTTGAAACCGAGTGAAAATCCAATTTCCAAAGAAAGCGAAGTTTCTAACTTCGCTTTCTGTGGAAATTGGATTTTCATGGAACTTCGCTTTCTGTGGAAATTGGATTTTCACTCGGTTTCTAAAGAAAACAAGTTTCCGAAATTCATTTTCTTTAGAAATCGGCTGAGGCACTAAATTCCAAAGAAAGCGAACTTCGCTTTCTTTTCAATTTGGGAAGAAAACAAATTTTGGAAATTCGTTTTCTTTAGAAATCGACTGAGGCACTAAATTCCTTTGGAAATAGGATTTTCTCTCAATTTGTGAAGAAAACGAATTTCTGAAGTTCGTTTTCTTTAGAAATCGGGTGAGGCAGTAAATTCCAAAGAAAGCGAAGTTTCCTTTGGAAATAGGATTTTATCTCAGTTTATGAAGAAAACGAATTTTGAAAACTCGTTTTCTTTAGAAATCGGGTGAGGCAGTAAACCATATTGCAATCAACATTAGGATGATTATGTCCTATATTATCAGGGGTACATGTGTGGCTGGATATCTTTGTGGTAATCTCCCAATAACCATGATTTTTCTTTAGAGACCCCCGCACACGCCAGTTGCAAGCTTTGTCCTTCTAATAGATACACCGAACAAACCACGTTGACGAATTGGACTCGTGTACTTTGAAGTACCAATGCACACGAGCAGACCACCGAACAAACCACGTTGACGAAGTTCGCTTTCTTTGGAATTTAGTGCCTCAGCCGATTTCTAAAGAAAACGAATTTCGGAAACTCATTTTCTTTAGAAACAGAGTGAAAATCAATTTCCACAGAAAGCGAAGTTGAGACTGTGGAAATTGGATTTTCACTCAGTTTCTAAAGAAAACGAATTTCCGAAATTCGTTTTCTTCACAAACTGAGAGATAATCCAATTTTCACAGAAAGCGAAGTTGGAAACTTCGCTTTCACTAAACCGGGAATTCCTCGAAAATTGTCCCTATTTTTGGAATTTTCGAATAAAAATACATTTTTAATGGAAAAATTCTATATATATATGTATATATATATATATACTTGGATAATTGGATTAATGGATGTGGAAAATTATTGAAGGAAAAATGAAAATGACTCGGTACAAATTGAAAGCTAGCCTTCTTGGCACGGTAAGATCAATGTCCAATGCATAGAGTCAAAATATTGACATTAATGAAACACACAAAAAAGATTTTAATATTTATACGTGTTACACATTGTATTACTCATAATTCATGATTGTTGTTATTGCCAGATAAATAATTTACTAAATAATTGAGAGTTTGCGTAAATTACATATTTGTGTATACAAATTCACTTTGAATAACAAATTATATAATTTAAAGGTAAAATTATAAATAAATTTTAAAATACATATGCATTAAAGAATAAAATTCTGTTCAATTTTATTATAGATTTCCTTTTCCACTCAAATTAATTAATCATGTATGTATATGGCATACGTACATAATACTCCACTAGTTTTGGAAATAAACAAATTTTGGAGAAATTAAAATGATACTTTTTTCCCTATTGAATTAATTTATGAAAAAACCATATGTTAATCCAAACAAGTCTAGATAAAATTTTCTAATAAAATGAAAAAATAACATACAAACAAGTTTGCCTTAGTCTTATCCACAAATATTCTCAAGATCATGGAATTCTACCATGACATGGAATTCCAATTAGTTAATAACAGGATCTATACGTCAAAAACAATTGAAATTTCTATGTCCATTTGGTGATCTATCCTAAACCCTAAACCCTAAACCCTATGCGTATATTCAATGGCGGTTATAAAAACCCCGCCACAGAAAGCAATAGCTCGGACGGATGGCGATATGGCTTGGATTGGTGATGTTATAGCTCGGTCTTCCTGCTTTAAGAGTGGATCTGGAAAGAAAGGCAAGAAACAAGCGGGGCTATCCCCCTGTTCCATTCCGATGCTCAAGTTATCAAAGTATAGAAGATAATGATATTGACTGAGTGCTTGTAATTGTAAAGAATTGTGTACCCTTGATAAGAAATGACTACCAACCTTATATAAACCTTGCTTTGTGATATGTCTGTTGGACCCTCATCATGACCATTTATTGGTATTATGGGCCTCCATGATTCCAGCTCCGTTACTATGATTTAATTCAGGTGCAAAGGATACTGGTCTAAATGCTTTTGTAACTAACACCGACTTGAATGCTCTTGTGACGGACACCGACCTAAATGCTCTTGTAATGGACAACGACTTAAATGCTCTTAAATGGCTAGCCTAACTCCTGACACGTTAATAGCCTAAACTCCCGCCTCGTCATTACTGCTTCGCACCCTTGCTATACGCCTTTATCCTAGCCTATAGTCTTTTAGCCCGGCCTATAGCCTTTTAGCCCGGCTTAAAGCATTTTAACCGGATTACACACTTCCCTACTACGTTTTAGCTCAGCAAAGTGACTCTTTACCGACCTAACTTCTTTACCTTACTTCTCTTCCCTTTGGACCTTTACGTTTTTATTCCTTTTGGCTTACCGTTAATCTATTGGGCCAAACCCAATACTTTGCTCACTTTTAGTTCTTAACACGATAACGAAAAAATATATATAAAAACTACTTATATTTAAGCAATTTTAGTAAAAAAATAAAGATAAAATAGGATCGGAACTTGGATTGATTTGATATTTTGAGATTGGAGCATCGTAAGATCTTACAATACGGATTTAAATTCTACAAACTTATTCTATGCAATTGGTTAACTGTAAGCTTTTACATTAATATATCATTTGTGTTGTTAGATTTTATTTGTAAATGACGTATAATATTTTCTTTTCTTTTCTTTTATTTATATTTTTTTCAAACTTGTGCAGCCATTATTTGAAAACACTATACAATTTTTTTTTTTTTTTTACTCAGATGTAAAATTGAAGATTATTAAAAGGCGAAGTTCACACGATTTCTTCTGCACGGTTTACAAATATGCATAAAAATCAAAACTAACCTTATAGTTTGGGACGATAATTACTTTTCTGGTCTTCTAATTTACATGTAAGCATTTGTATGAATTCGTGATAATTGTTAAGAAAATTTTGGTAGGGTGACAATTTGTGTCGAATCCGACTCCTCAAACAACCCTTCCCGAACCGGTCTCGACCTCTAAAATGAATGTATTTTATTGGAAGAAAAATGTGCAAGAAGACAATTTTATGGAGACATACTAAAAACGAGATATATAGAACAACCTTGTTTATATAATAAAGTCTAGGGATATACTCGTCTTCGGGGTTTGACGAATTTCCACTCATTATATGTTACTAATTAACATGAACTTTTCAATAAATTGTTAAAAGCTAATGGATTCGCTTCGTAATTTTAACCAAAATATTGGGGGAAATAAAATAATACCTATTTCCTAATGAATTAATTATTGAAGAAGCCATCTATTAATCCACACAAGTCTAGATATTTTCAAATTAATACGTCCAAAATGGTGAATATATATATATATATATATATGTGAATTTTTGTATTAATGAATGTGGAAAATATTTGCCACATTATTGAAGGAAAAATGAAAATGACTCCGTGCAAATTAGCCCTCTTGGCACGGCAAGATGTCCAATGCATAGAGTCAAAACGTTAACATTAATGAAGCACACACAATGGATTTTAATATTTGTATGTGTCACACTTTGTATCACTCATAATTTATGGCTGTTGTTATTGTCAGATCAATAATTTACTAAATAATGTAGAGTTAGCATAAATTACATATTTGTATATACAAATTCATTTTGTATAATAAATTATTGTTTTATCAATTGCCTCACTCATATTTAAAAGTAAAATTATAAAATGCACATGTATTAAAGTATTACTCCATCCGTTCTATTAGAAAAGTCTATTTTAACAAATATATAACTTATTATAAATGTCAAGGTACAACATGTAAAATAACTAATTTTCTTTTCCACTCAAATTAATCATACATTTGAGAATTGGGTACTCATTATCTTCATTTTCCTCTCTTTCTCTCTGTTGGCATACATACATAATACTCGATCCACTAGCGTTGGAAATGCAAAATTTTGGAGAAATGAAAAAGAAACCTTTTTCCCTATTGAATTAATTTGTGAAAATTAAAGCTATCTGTTATCCACACAAGTCTACATATTTTCAAATTACGACGTCCAAAATGGTGAAACATATATAGTTGGATGTGGAAAATTTTAGCCCCGTAGAAAACGGTAGAGATAATTGAGTAGTTGTAGTGTTGGAAAAATGAAATCCAAAAAGCATGAAACTGAAAGCTCAACTTTCTTGGCAAGGCAACACAAATATTGGTCCGCAAATATTGTTTAAAAATGAAAGCACATAAAAAGGAAGATCACATATGTACAGTAAATTAAAAAAAGAGAAAAAACCATTGGCCGTCCCCTACTAGGTATAAATTTACAGTTTAGTAGATGAGATATACTGTTGTTGTTTAGATCTGTTAATTATTATATCAAATATATTACAATCAGTTGTATTGATTGTTTCATTGTCTTCTGTCAATTGCTGTTGGACGATATTCAACGCCATTAATAAAAAAAATTAATTTTCAAAAGAAAAACATATCTACCGCAAATTTAAATAAGTTATAATTTATGATTGACGTTGTTCTCAGATTAATAACTTATTCAATGGTTTAAAATTAGAGTAAAATTAAATAATTTATAATTTATGATTGATGTTGTTATATTAAGTGTAACTTAATGATTGTTTAGGAAAATTTAGCGACAACCTCAAACTTCCTTTGGGTTCTTTGTCTATAGCCCCACATGCCAAAATTCCATGAAATTGCAATGTTAGGCAGATAAATATAGGCAGATCTTCATCTTATTTTAATTATTTATGGATGGCTTTTGCATCATTAGGGTGGTGATCATATCTGTGGTCCATATGTTTTGAATCCCCATTACCTTCAATCTCCTGTAATCTTTGTTAGTAGTAGAAATATTGACAGAGATTGAAAGTAGGCAAAGGTAGCGTTTTGGAATATTGTTTTGAGGCTTATAAAATTGTTGCACTTGAGGGATTTTTAGTTTTTGGGGTGAAAATATGTTAATGGTTCTGGAGGGATGATAAAAGAAAATATTGAAGGTTTCAGCAAATTGTTATCGGAGATTACAAAATATTTGATGAACTAATTATAGACCTCACATAGTAATATTAGTAATGGTTGAATTTAAAGATGTAAGAAATTCAAAGTGTACTTTTTAATTAAAATAAAATATATTTTTCAAAATAAACTCTTTTAATGAAATGCAGAAATAATATATACAAAGAAACAAGTTTGCCTTAGTCTTATCCACAAATATTCTCAAGATCATGGAATTCCACAGTCACATGGAATTCCAAATCTATACCTCAAAAAAAAATTGAATTCCAATTGATGATCTATCTATTCATTGGATTGAATATATCCCTGACCCATAACCAATTGAAATTTTTGTGTTGACTTCATTGACTTCCATGTTCAGTAGTAAGTCTTGGTCATCGACTTAAGACTCATAAATAATTCTTTTTTTAAAATAAAAAAATTGTAATTAAACACTATTTCATAATTCTATAATCTATTATATTGAAGGTGGTGAAACTGATAGAGATAGAGATCAAACCATATGACCTCTAGTTGTTGTTCACCAAATTGTAAATATACTTCATCAAAACTTCACCGGCATTATAAAAATTAATTTTAGAGTGGATGGATGGGCAATCATTATTAAAAAAAAATGGGACAACCTTTGAAAACTGAGGAGCAACCAATACTTAGTGGAGGTGCAATGCTTCATTTTGTCAAAAAATTAATTTTTCTAGTTCCCCTTAAATTACCCAAACTTTAATTATTTTCGAGATAGGTTAGGGAGTTTTTTAGAGGTCCCAAATGATTAAAAAATAATTTAATGTTATTTTTTAGAAAAAATTAGTGTGGATGGGCAATCAGTATTGAGAAAAGAGGACGCTTTTGAAAAATGAGAAGCAACCAATATTTGGATGTGCAATGCTCCACTTTGTCAAAAGTAGTACGAGATACGAACAAATGCGACAGTAAGCGAAAATAAAAGGAATTTGCAAGTGAACATTTATTGTTATTATGGGCCTCCATGATTCCAGCTCCGTTAATATAATTTAATTCAGGTGTAAAGGATACTGGCATAAATGCTCTTGTAACGGACACCGACTTAAATGCTCTTGTGACGAACACCGACCTAAATGCTCTTGTAATGGACACCGACTTAAATGCTCTTAAATAGCTTGCCTAACTCCTGACACCTTAATAGCCTAAACTCCTTCCTCGTCATTACTGCTTCGCACCCTTGCTATATGCCTTTATCCCAGCCTATAGTCTTTTAGTTCGGCCTATAGTCTTTTAGCCCGGCTTAAAGCATTTTAGGCCGACTACACACTTCCCTACTACGTTTTAGCTCAGCCAAGTGACTCTTTACCGACCTAACTTCTTTACCTTACTTCTCTTCCCTTTGGACCTTTACGTTTTTATTCCTTTTGGCTTACCGTTAATCTATTGGGCCAGACCCAATACTTTGCTCACTTTTAGACACAACATATATTCTTAACACGATAACGAAAAAATGTATATAAAAACTACTTTTATTTAAACAATTTTAGTAAAAAAAAAATTTAAGATAAAATAGGATCGGAGCTTGGATTGATTTGATATTTTGAGATTGGAGCATTGTAAGATCTTACAATACGGATTTAAATTCTACAAACTTATTCTATGCAATTGGTTAACTATAATCTTTTACATTAATATATCATTTGTGTTGTTAGATTTTATTTGTAAATGACGTATAATATTTTCTTTTATTTATATTTTTTTCAAACTTGTACAGCCATTATTTGAAAACACTATACAATTTTTGTTTTTTTTACTCAGATGTAAAATTGAAGATTATTAAAGACGAAGTTCACACGATTTCTTCTGCACGGTTTACAAATATGCATAAAAATCAAAACTAACCTTATAGTTTGGGACGATAATTACTTTTCTGGTCTTCTAATTTACATGTAAGCATTTGTATGAATTCGTGATAATTGTTAAGAAAATTCTGGCAAGGTGACAATTTGTGTCGAATCCGACTCCTCAAACAACCCTTCCGGAACCGGTCTCGACCATTCCCTTCTCAACTATTCTTTGATATTATCTCCTAAAATTATTGATCATATAATTTGTAAGTGTCTCTCCGATGATTCTTTGTTTGATTTATTTATTTATTCATTTATTCTTAATTTGATTTTCAAAAGATGAGTGGCTTCCTGGAAATGAAAGTGGCAATTTGTGATGGTCCCGTCGGCAAGTTGCAACAATCTTTCTCAGCGAAGCTTATTCTTTTCCTTCAATGACTCTATATTTATTTAAAATTGTTAACAACCTACCTTTTAGTTTTTATATATTCATAGCAGTTTTCGTAGAAAGTCTTCATAAGTGCAGGGAGAACATTAATTCATTAATTTTATGGAGCCATTATTAACACGTACGGCAGCTTTTCAAATTGTAGAAAATTACAGGACTCCGTTTGTATTTTAACCAATTTTTTTGTGGAAAATAAAATGGTCCTTATTTTCTGAGAAATTATTGAATGCATCTGTTATATTTTAAAAATAGTGCAGCAAACCTATCATAAATCAATTATTTATATTTATATTAATTAATGCCTATACAGTATTTCCTGTTGAATTATATGTGCAAAAGCCATCAAACCATACAGGTCCAGTTTTTTTTCAAATTAATTAAGACGTTAGACGTCCAAAATGGGGAAAGTATCTGGATGTGGAAAATTTTTGTCCATTAGAAAATTTTGATGTGCAAATTGTTGGAAAAATGAAATCCGAAAAGTATGAAAATGACTCCAAATTTACTGTCTTGGCACGGCAACAATAATGCCCAACACACTGACTCAACATCAATAATAATTTGACAAATAACTTAAATAAATTTGTATATTTTTATATACAAATATATATGTATTGTGTTGTTCTAATTCGAAGAAAATCACAATATTAATAAAATTGATTGGATACTTGAGCGGGATGATGATTGGATTGAGCATGGACTATTTGAGTTTTATGACTGGAAAACTAAAATGGATTAACAAATGGTAAAAGAAGAAGGTAGGAGATTAATTAAAAGGAAATGTGGCGCCCTATGGAGGTTAAATGGTTGTCAAGATAAGTGTCGTCATATGAATTAACCATTACTGAAACTTGCTGTGAGCTTCTCCATCAATTGACACCAGATTTCAAAATTATTTTTCCCATCAAAGACAAATACTTGGCACTCAGGAGGATTAAATAAAAAAGACATCTTAACTCCCAAAAAGTAACACATGCTCTGATACCAAATGTAGGACCCAAAACAAATCAAACCCACACACTCGAAGCAAACCAAGCTCCGATCGTCGTCGAAAGCGCAAAGCTGTATCGCCGACAAACAATCAAATTGATCAAAGGATTAAATCACCAAGCAGAAACCAGGGGAGTTGAAATCAATTGAATTTGAATTGATTTGTATACTTGCTGCTTCACCGAAATCAAACTTACACACATGCAATTGCACGCAACCCAATGCAATTAAGAGAATGAGGCTTTGTGCCTTTGAACAAACTGAAGCAACAAAAGCAAAAGAAACTTTGCTACCGGAAAGAACAGCCGCGAGGCTTTTATTTAATCTTTGTAATTTTCTCTGTAATTCTCTATGATTACAATGACAACCCAAGACATGTATTTATAGACTAAACTATCCATGAATCCTACACTGATTTAGATTGCAACTATTTCCTAAAACAATTAGGTTTCCTAAAACAAATACGAAACCAGACAGGAAACAAACGAATAGGAAACATTAACTGAATAGGAAATAAAAATTAATAGGAAACTTAATTTAATTATTCTACAAAAATGTGCAATCTTTCCCAAAGATGTGTGGTTTTTTTGATAACTCCGGTTATAGTTTTGTGTGTAAATTATTGTAGGAGTGTTTATGACCTTTAAGGTTGGCGGACTTTAGCTTTAAGGGGTATGTGTGATCTTTCACAAGATTACGTATTTTGTACATTAATCCCCACTACGGTCACTTCTAGTTTTTTTTTATGGTATATAGTATTATTGGTAGACATGAGTAAACTAAGCAAGATAAAGGTTGCCATTCCCCCTATAAACTCTTGGTTATATCTTATAAATGCTAGCTATTAATGAAACCAGACTTTGGCTTATTAGTGTTTGTCTTTTCTTATAACGATAGTGCAACTTACAAGTACTTTGGAAACAAGTTAATTTTAAACCTCTTGTCTTCATAAGGATATTGTGTATGGGCGCATCCTTGTTGAGCCGTGTGGGGTGAGATTTGGCAAAAACTTTGATAGTGAGCATTGTTTGACACACGGTTAACTCATATTTTGGTGGTTCAAAAGAGCTATCCATGACAGGCGAGGACTTTTCAAATTGTAAAAAAAATATCATTTAACAAAAATTTAATTTTGAGGAAAAGATCAGGACTTTTCCTGTTGAATTATAAGTGCAGAAGGCATGAATGATGAAACCACACTGGTCCAGTTATTTTCAAAGAAAGACGTCCAAAATGGTGAAAAGTATTTGGATGTAGAAAATTTTTGCTAAGTAGAAAACGATATAGTGATCATCGAGTACTATAGCTAACGAACTCCAAAAAGCATGAAAATGACTCCAAATTTAGAAGAGTTGCGTAGGTTTTGCGTAAATTTCTTCGAAAGTGGAGTGGAAATGGATCCCTTTCCCACTGATTAATTATCGATTAATCCAGAATTATTTTAAAATTAAGTTAAAATGTATTAGAATAATGAAAATGATGAAATATATTAGTATAAAATTTAAATTTTCAAAAACATGTTTTTAAAAACATTCTAACGGACAAGGGGTTAGATGGTGCGTTGTGGCAATTACTCCGTAGTTATTTTAGTTTCATATGTAGGCCTTTAATTAATACAAGTAGTCATTGGGTAAAAACATAATAAAAATATATAGATACATAAAACTACCCTGCTGTTAAAATATAAAAAAATAAATTAGTTGTACCTCCAAAAGCCTAAAAATGTTCAATCAACAAACTCATCGTTAATTTAAATTGTTTTCTCTGCAATCTGTTTTTCAAAAAAAATAAATAAAATAATATTACACAAAAATTATAACATAGAAATCTTAAAATTTTAAAAATCTAAAAAAGAATTTAGGGTATAACCCCTAAAAAATACTGAATTCGATTGAAAAATAAATAAATAAAAGAAGAAGAAGTGCAGGGAGTTTTATGGAGCAATTCTTAACACGGTAACTTTAAACGAAAATTTGTGGAAAAGCCATCAAACCATGCTGGGGTCCAGTTTTTTTCAAATTAATTAAGACGTTAGACGGCCAAAATGGTGGAAAGTATTCTGGATGTGGAAAATTTTTGTCCATTAGAAAACGATACTGAGTACTTTGATGTGGAAATTGTTGGAAAAATGAAATCCGAAAAGTATGAAAGTGACTCCAAATTTACTGTCTTGGCACGGCAACAATAATGCCCAACACACTGACTCAACATCAATAATAATTTGACAAATAACTTAACTAAATTTGTATATTTTTATATACAAACATATACATATTGTGTTGTTCTAATTCCAAGAAAATCACAATATTAATAAAATTAAAAGAAACTAAAGTAAATAACAATAATTTAGAGAAAACTAGTGAGGTATGCGCTGAGACGCGTAATCGCTAATGTTAGGTGATTCAAGCTCCTTTTTGGAAGAATCCCATGCAACAGATCATGTTTCTTCGCTTATCACCCCAAGATTCAACATCAATAATTATTTTGTAATTGAAATTTTTTTCACAAAATTAGCAACTAATTTGTTACTTACAAATAATATATAACAATAATATTACTCACAATTTAAAAGTAAAATTGTAAATGAATGCATTAAAATATCAATATTATCAATATCCATGCAACAATTTCCACAATTGTTTGTTTGATTAATGTGTTTTCAAACATTGCAAGTTACTTATTCGTTTCCCCCCAAAACAAAATAACTCTATAAATACTTTTAAGTTAAATTGTTAACAGTACCCTTTTAGTTTTTATTTAATTGATAACAATCAAAAGTTGAATACCTGTTGCCTTAGGGCCCGTTTGATAAAAATTAATGCTTATGTCTGAATACTTAATGCTGAATTGATTAAACACTTAATATCTTAATGCTGAAATATATTTTCCGAACCTCTGAATCATAATGCTTAATCACCCGATCTTGTTTGATAAATATGCTAATCTGAGTGCTGAAATCTTTAAAATATACCATCTCGTGGGAAGCATTCCGGAGGCAACCAATTTGATACATTTGGAAATGCTAATCTGATACTTGGGAAACGATGGACTTTGTGGAGTTCCGTTGTCAAAACTTTGTGGAGCTAAGAATAGTTTGATGATTCCGCCAACAAGTGCAACTCAAAATAAGGAGGATTTAATCAATGGGATTATCTCGGAAACTGTATTGATTGGATACTTGAGCGGGATGATGATTGGATTGAGCATGGGCTATCTGAGTTTTATGACTGGAAAACCAAAACGGTTTTAAGTTGCTTAGTCCTTTCCTCCCCCAAATTAAAATAACTCTATATTTACTTTAAAATAAATTGTAAATAACACCCTTAGTCTTATCCTCCAATATTCACAAGACTTAGCAGAGTCGTTCTTCCGTTGCTCCACAATATCATTAATAATTGGATTAAATAAGTCAAAAAATTGGCTATGCTTCCTTTGTAATTATCCCAAGAAAATTTTCAGTTTTTATTGAATCAGAACACTCATCTTGAATTTAACTTTTCCCTGCCATTTATTTTTCAAAATAATATTACACAAAAATTATAAACTATAAATCTTCAAATTTTAAAAATTGTAAAAGAAAATGTCTAAGATATAACCTCTAAAATGACTGTATTTTATTGGAGAAAAAATGTGCAGGAAGACAATTTTATGAAGACATACTAAAAACGGGATATATAGAACAACCTTGTTTATATAATAAAGTCTAGGGATACTCGTCTTCGGGGTTTGACGAATTTCCACTCATTATATGTTACTAATTAACATGAACTTTTCAATAAATTGTTAAAAGTTAATGGATTCACTTTGTAATTTTAACCAATATATTGGAGGGAAATAAAATAATACCTATTTCCTAATGAATTAATTATTGAAGAAGCTATATATTAATCCACACAAGTACTGTAGACATTTTCAAATGAATACGTCCAAAATGGTGATATATATATAATATATATATATATATATATATGAATATTGTATATATGAATATTTGGATTAATGGATGTGGAAAATATTTGCCACATTATTGAAGGAAAAATGAAAATGACTCCGTGCAAATTGAAAGCCATAGCCATCTTGGCACGGCAAGATGTCCAATGCATAGAGTCAAAACGTTAACACTAATGAAGTACACACAATGGATTTTAATATTTGTATGTGTCACGCTTTGTATCACTCATAATTTATGGTTGTTGTTATTGTCAGATCAATAATTTACTAAATAATGTATAATAAATTATTGTTTTATCAATTGCCTCACTCATATTTAAAAGTAAAATTATAAAATACACATGTATTATAGTATTACTCCATCCGTTCTATTAAAAAAGTCTATTTTAACAAATATACAACTTATTATAAATGTCAAGGTACAACACGTAAAAACTAATTTTCTTTTCCACTCAAATTAATCATATATGTATAAAGCATACATTTGAGAATTGGGTACTCATTTTCTTCATTTTCCTCTCTTTCTCTCTGTATAAATAATATAGCATACATACATAATACTCGATCCACTAGTGTTGGAAATGCAAAATTTTGGAGAAATGAAAAAGATACCTATTTCCTATTGAATTAATTTGTGAAAATTAAAGCCATCTGTTATCCACACAAGTCTACATATTTTCAAATTAAGACGTCCAAAATGGTGAAACATATATAGTTGGATGTGGAAAATTTTAGCCCCGTAGAAAACGGTAGAGATAATTGAGTAGTAGTAGTGTTGGAAAAATAAAATCCAAAAAGCATGAAACTGAAAGCTAAACTTTCTTGGCAAGGCAACACCAATATTGGTCCGCAAATATTGTTTAAAAATGAAAGCACATAAAAAGGAAGATCACATATGTACAGTAAATTAAAAAAAGAGAAAAAACCATTGGCCGCCTCCCCTACTAGGTATAAATTTGCAGTTTAGTAGATGAGATATGTTGTTGTGGTTTAGATCTGTTAATTATCATAACAAATATATTACAATCAGTTGTATTGATTGCTTCATTGTCTTCTATCAATTGTTGTTAGACAATATCCAACGCCAGTAATAAAAAAAATTAATTTTCAAAAGAAAAACATATGTACCGCAAATTTCAATAAGTTATAATTTATGATTGATGTTGTTCTCAGATTAATAATTTATTAAATGGTTTAAAATTAGAGTAAAATTAAATAATTTATAATTTATGATTGATGTTGTTATATTAAGTGTAACTTAATGATTGTTTTGGAAAATTTGGCGACAACCTCAAACTTCCTTTGGGTTCTTTGTCTATAGCCCCACATTCCATGAAATTGCAATGTTAGGCAGATAAATATAATATAGGCAGATCTTCATCTTATTTTAATTATTTATGGATGGCTTTTGCATCATTAGGGTGGTGATCATATCTTTATCTGTGGTCCATTTGTTGTGAATCCCCATTACCTTCAATCTCCTGTAATCTTTGTTAGTAGTAGAAATGACAGAGATTGAAAGGGAGAGTTTTGGAATATTGTTTTGAGACTCATAAAATTGTTCCACTTGAGGGATTTTTATTTTTTGGGGTGGAAATATTGAAGGTTAATATATACAAACAAACAAGTTTGCCTTAGTTTTATCCACAAATATTCTCAAGATTATGGAATTCCACAATGACATGGAATTCCAATTAATTAATAACGGATCCATACGTCAAAAAAAAAATTGAAATATCCTACGTCCATATGATCTATCTTTTCATTGGATTGGATATGTCATCGACCCATAACCAATTGAAATTTATGTGTTGACTTCATTGACTTCCAAGTAGTAAGTCTTGGTCATCAACTTTAGACTCCATAAATAATGTTTTTTTTAAAAAATAAAAAAAATTTAATTAAACACTATTTCATAATTCTATAATCTATTATATTGAAGGGGGCGAAATTGATAGTAGAGATAGGGATCGAACCCTCTGACCTCTAGTTGTTCATGAAATTGTAAATACAATACTACTTCATCAAAACTTCACCGGCAACCTGTGCATTATAAAAATTAATTTTAGAGTGGATGGGCAATCAGTATTAAAAAAAATGGGACAACCTTTGAAAAATGAGGAGCAACCAATACTTAGTGTAGGTGCAATGCTTCATTTTGTCAAAAAGATAATTTTCCTAGTTCCCGTTAAATTACCCAAACTTTAATTATTTTTGAGATAGGTTTGGAATTTTTTTAGAGGTCCCGAATGATTAAAAAAATAATTTAATGTATTTTTAGGAAAAATTAGAGTGGAGGGACAATCAGTATTGAAAAAATGGGAGGCCTTTGAAAATGAAGAACAACTAACTAATGCTCCATTTTGTCAAAAGTAGTACGAGATGCGAACAAATGCGACAGTAAGCTAAAATAAAAGGAATTTGCAAGTGAAAACTCAAATGCTAAAAGTCCTCAAAATATTATTTATTATGTGATTCCAGAGTAAACAAAAAGAAATGATTGTGAACTAACTGAACTGTTGCTGCTATTACATTAATTACCCAAAAACTCAACAAACATAATTAAAATTTATAAATTAATTTATTAATTATATATTTTTGTCACATCAATACATATTGGTACGTTTCAGTTTTGACTTATTATGCTAATTGTTTCAATTAAACCTTATTAAACATATTTAATGAATATTTTCATCATAACTATCATTGCTTAAAATAGAAAGAACAAAACAAAAATAGCATACCGTTAAAAGAAATCATTATTAATTAATACCTTCTCCTAAAAAATTACTGTTCAATCAGAACACTCCTCTTGAATTTAACTTTTCCCTGCCATTTATTTTTCAAAATAATATTACACAAAAATTAAAATCTTCAAATTTTAAAAATTGTACAAGAAAATGTCTAAGAGATAACCTCTCAAATGACTGTATTCTATTGGGGGAAAAAAATGTGCAGGAAGACAATTTTACGGAGCCATACTAATATCGGAATAGAACGTCTATGAATGCTCACCAACAAACTCAACCTTTTGTTTATATAATGAAGTCTATGGATACTCTTGTCTTCAGGGTTTGACAATTCAGTACAAGTGTTCACTCATCATTTGTTAACTAATTAACATGAACTTTTCAAATTGTTAAAAATTATAGGATTCACTTCATAATTTAACCAAAATATTGGGGAAAATAAAATAATACCTATTTCGTAATGAATTAATTATTGAAGAAGCCATCTATTAATCCACACAAGTCTAGTCATTTTCAAATGAATACGTCCAAACTAAGCTAGCCTTCTTGGCACGGCAAGATCAATGTCCAATGCATAGAGTCAAAACGTTAACATTAATGAAGCACACAAAAAGGATTTTAATATTTATATGTGTTACACATTCTATTACTCATAATTCATGACTGTTGTTATTGTCGGATAAATAATTTACTAAATCATTGAGAGTTAGCGTAAATTACATATTTGTGTATACAAATTCACTTTGAATAACAAATTATATAATTTAAAGGTAAAATTATAAATAAATTTTAAAATACATATGCATTAAAGAATAAAATTTTGTTCAATTTTATTATAGATTTCCTTTTCCACTCAGATTAATTAATCATACATATACTATATAGCATACATACAAAATACTCCACTAGTGTTGGAAATGCAAAATTTTGGAGAAATTAAAATGATACCTTTTTCCCTATTGAATTAATTTATGAAAAAGCCATCTGTTAATCCAAACAAGTCTAGATATTTTTCAAATTAAGACATCCAAAATGGAAAAACCTGCTTAATTGGATCTGTGGAAAATTTTAGCCCCTTAGAAAACGGTAGAAATTTTGAGTGTTGGAAAAATGATATCCAAAAAGCATGAAAATGAAAGCTCAACACCAATATTGGTCCAAGATATATGTTAACAATGAAAGCACATAAAAAGGAAGATCACATATGTACCACAAGTTTAAATGAGTTATAATATATAATTGATGTTATTCTCAAATCAATAATTTATTAAATATTTAAACATTAGAGTAAATTTATATATACAATTTTTTTTTTTTGACATTGAATTATTATTTTGATAATAATTTCAACTTCATAATTTAAAATTTAAGTATAAATAAATAGCGTTGGTTCTACCACTACTCCATTATAATCTTTGATTCCAAATTTACGATTAATTCTAGCAAAATCTATGATTTAATAACTATATTGTAACTGTAAACTAAAAAAAAATCACATTTTTAGTCAATCACATTCTATGTAACAAAGGTAAAGAAAAGGGACCAAAAGTGATATTTTCCTGTGAACTAAAAGGTATTTGGATGGTGAGACGTATTTTTATTTGGATGTGGAAAATTATTGCCCCGTAGAAATTATTGAGTAGTAGTGTTGGAAAAATAAAAATCCAAAAAAAAGCATGAAAATGACTTCAAATTTAATGCCCAACGCATCAAGTGAAGATCAATAATTTGTCAAATAAATTTGTATGTTTTTATATATAATATGTGTTCGAATATATCCTTATTTTGACAATAATATATATTACTCATAATTTAAAAGTAGAATTTTAAATGAATTTTAAAACACCTGCATTAAAATATCAATATTATCAATATCCATCCAACAATTTCCACAATTATTTGCTTGATTTGTTTTCGAACTTTGCAAGTTGGTTATTCCTTTCCCCCAAAACAAAATATATAACTCTATAAATACTTTTAACTTAAATTAAATTGTGAACACCCTTTTTAGAGAGTTGTTCCATGTACAATATCATTAATAATCGGAATAAATAGGTCAAAAAATTGGGTCTGTTTACTTTGTAACTATCCCATACAAAATATCACTTTTTACTGAAAATAAATTTCAATTTAAACATCCTTTATTTCTTTTAGGTAAATGACATGCACCTACTCCCTTCCAATTCTATTTGTTGCATTCAAAAATTGGATTGAATATCTCCCCTGACCCGACACAGACTCATACCCAATTAAAATTAAAATTGGATTAGATAGTCAAGTCATTTAGGCTTAATTTGCTAACCAAGATTCAGTACTTCAAATTAATAATTAAGTACGTTTGATAACTTACAGTCAAAATTTTAATGAATTAAGTGATTAAATAGTTAAATACTTAATTGCGTTTGATAAAGAAAATTTGAATAACTTAATTAACTAAGTCATTTTGAAAAAACAAGTATAATTTCTTCTCACGAAATAAATTATTAATGAATCACTTATCACTGAATCTGATTTATATAATTCAAAAGTATAATAAAACTAAATAATGATGAAAAATAATAGGAAATTGAAATAGGAGTATTATTTTTAATTCAAATTCGCATTCTTTCAATTTATGACAATATTTTTAGTCCAGTGGGCGCGCGCGGCTAGAGGATTCGAAATCTGGAGCTGTTTGAGACTGAAAATTATTCCACTTGAGGGATGTTTTTTATTTTCGAATGGTAATTCAACGTTTGCAATTTCGTATACCATTTTATCAAATACTTAAAAGGTTAGACAATTTAAATGTTTGAAAAAATTGGAAAAAAGATCTTCATCAGATCTATAATATGTTGAAACATATATTGTTGGCTTGTTTGTGAGTATGAGAGTGAAAATTATGATTTAGAGAAACAAATTAATCTCAGTCGAAATGTTGATTTGTGTATGATTTTTTCTTCTCATATTAAATGAATGTGACAGAAGAAGAAGATGAGTGGAAATTTGTAATGAAGTTTAGCTTAGTCTTCTTAGGCCACAAGAATTCCACAATGTCATTAATGAAGATAATTAGTGGGAGCCAAAAAAAAATTGAAATTTAAATTGCTATAGTATTAATTGGATTGAACCCAATTCAAATTTCTGGGCTGACTTGACTTCATCGATTAAGACTCCTCATATGCATGCAGTTCAAAATAAAGAAATGAATCTGATGCCAAATATTTCACCATTGGCTACTCATTTTTCCTCTCTTTATATATAGACCATACATAATACTCTACACCTAATATTAATAGAGAGGGCAATGGCACAACTTGTTATATTTTCCTTGTTTATTTCTCTGTTTTTCTATCAACTTTCCACTATTTCTGCATCAACACCTCATTTGTGCACCAACCATAATGCCCTCCTCTTGTTGCAATTCAAGCAAAGCTTTCAAATTAATGACGAAGCATCCCCCTCCTACGGGTGTGAGTACTCTTCTCTCGAGACATTAACATCTTGGAACAAGAGCATAGATTGTTGTTTGTGGAAGGGAGTTACATGTGATGAATTCACCGGTGATGTTATTGGTCTTGATCTTAGCTGCAGCGGTCTTCAAGGGGTGATCAACTCCAACAGTACACTCTTCCAACTCTCTCGTCTCCACAGCCTCAACCTTGCTTGGAATGACTTCAATGGTTCCTTGATTTCCACCAGGTTTGCTGAGTTTCAGGATTTGACTCACCTCAACCTCTCCTACTCTCACTTCTCAGGAATGCTTCCATCAGAATTCTGTCGTCTCACTAATGTAATCTCCCTCGATCTCTCAACACTCAGGATTTCTGATGACGCTGTTCCAAGTTCTACTACAGGTATTAGAATTCAACCTGACGTTTTTAAATCACTCATTCAAAACTTAACCCAGTTAAGAGAAGTCGCTCTCGAACATGCTGATGTTTCTTCTAAATTGCCCCATAATCTATCTACTTCCTTACAAGTTTTGAATCTTCATGACATGAACTTGTTTAGTGAAGTACCGGTAGAAACTTTTCAACTCCCAAACTTGCAAGAGCTTCAACTATCTAAAAATGTTAACCTCATTGGTAGTTTATCGAAGGTTAAATGGAATACTAGCAGCACATTGAGCTATTTGGACTTGTCTGATACTAGTTTATCTGGGAGATTACCTGAATCTATAGGAAATTTGAAATCTTTATATAATTTAGACCTCTCTGTTTCCCATTTTTCTGGATCCATTCCTGCCTCAATAGGAAATCTTACACAATTGACTTTTCTAGATCTCTCAGGAAACAATTTCTCTGGACCAGTGCCATCAACCCTTGAAAATCTTTGGCATGGACTCATTTCTTTGGACCTCTCAGCAAATAGTCTTGGAGGCCAATTGCCCAACTTTTTTAGAAACTTCAACAACTTGTTAAGCTTATCTCTTGAATCTAACCAAGTCATTGGTCATTTCCCATCCGAAATCATGAATCTAACAAAGCTTCAAGATCTAGATTTGTCGTACAATTCACTCACAGGTCATATCCCATCATCAATCTTCAATCTCACAATGCTTGTATCTCTATATTTGTCGTATAATTCACTCACGGGTCCTCTGCCCCCCAACATTGGTGAATTTCCAAATCATTTGAAAAACAACACATTGAATAATACTATACCTGCATTTTGGTATCCGTCATGGATATCAATTCATTTGGAGGGCAATGAGTTGCATGGTCAAATTCCTAAATCAATTTCAAAACTTGTGAATCTTGTAGAACTTGATTTATCAGACAACAAATTCAGTGGTGATGTAGAGGTTAGCTTGTTCTCAAACATGAAAGACCTTCAATATCTAAGCCTTTCTTTCAATAGCCTATCCTCCGTCAAAAACCAAGTGAATTCTACCTTGCCACCTTCTCTTGTCTACTTGTTATTGGCCTCTTGTGCAGTAAGGGATTTAGATTTCTTAATTGGAGCTAATACTCTACAGAATCTCGATCTTTCTCAAAACATGCTTCATGGCCAGATATTTTTAGATGAGAAATGGAATACCTGGGGTCAACATTTGTCCTATCTGAATCTCGCCCATAACTTTTTGACTCACATCCAACAACTTCCTTTTCAATCCCTGGGGTATCTTGATCTCAGCTCAAACAAACTTAGTGGTCCATTGTTTGTTCCATCTGTTCAAACTCAAGTTTACTTTGCTTCAGACAATAATTTCACTGGAGAACTCCCTTCACTCATGTGCAACATGACTCAGCTCAAAGCACTTGATTTATCGAACAACAGCTTAAGTGGTTTGATTCCCCAATGTTTGGGGAATACGACAGAGCTTTCGGTGTTAGACTTGCACACGAATAATTTTCATGGCATAATCCCATCAGGTTTTTCAGCTGGAAGCAAACTAAGAAGCCTCACTTTGCACAACAACTGGTTGGAAGGTGTCGTGCCTCTATCATTGTCCAATTGCAAAGAATTAATAGTGCTAGATATTGGACACAACAGTTTAAACGGCACGTTTCCTTGGTGGTTGCAAAAGCTTTCGAAATTGCAGGTTCTAAACTTGAGAGCCAACCATTTGTGCGGTCCTCTAGCCATTAATGGAACAGGATTATCATTCCCTGCATTGAGAATTCTCGATCTTTCTGATAATGAATTTACGGGTATCCTACCAACAAAATTCTTCTTAAGACTTGAAGGTATGAAGATAGTAAATCATGTCAAGAAGCCAACGATGTTCGTGGATCCAGATTTTTACTATAAAGTTTCAGTGGTTATAATGGACAAAGGGCAAGAGATTGATAGTGTGAGTGTTATTTCCATGTTGACAGCCATAGATCTCTCCAACAACATATTTGAAGGGACCATTCCAGATGCCATTGGACATCTCATTTCACTTCAGTTTCTAAACCTTTCCCATAATAAGTTTGGAGGTCAAATCCCAGCAACCTTCCCAAACTTAACTTCTTTGGAATCCTTAGACCTATCCTCAAATCAACTCGAGGGTGAAATTCCTCCACAAATGACAGCATTGACATTTCTTTCGGTTTTAAACCTCTCTCAAAACCATCTCGTGGGTAGCATTCCACAAGGCCGCCAATTTGACACATTTGGCAATTCTTCATACTTGGGAAACGATGGACTTTGTGGAATTCCATTGTCGAAAACTTGTGGATCTAAAAATGGGTTGATGCCACCAACAAGTGCAACTCACAATGAGAATTTCATCAATGGGTTGACCTGGGAAGCTGTATTGATTGGATACTTGAGTGGGATGGTGATTGGATTGGTCATGGGCTATCTGAGTTTTCTGACAAAAAAACCGAAATGGTTTAACAAAATAGTAGAAGAAGAAGGTAGGAGATTAATCAAAAAGAAATGGCGCCCTAGAGAGGTTAAATGGTTGTTGAAATAAGTATGTATATCCATGTATACAAATTCATCATTTGTATTCGTGAGCAAGTACATAGCTTTTGAACTTGCTTGGCGATTCTGTGTCTCGGCATATATATGGTGGCAGGTTCTTAGAGAAGGCAAGCAATTTCTCAATGTCAGGACTGGATTTTCACTTCTCTATGTCGCAGATTGATGGCCATCTTCGGGGATTGGTGCACTTGGACAGGCTCTCAGTGCCAAATTTTAGAATCTCCAAAATAGCATAATTTTCCTATGTAATAGTTTGGTAATAATGCGGTTCATAAGTCTTATTTGTTTGCATTGCATACTGCATAGTACTTTTTGTACACTAAGGTAAGTTCATTATGTCTCTCTTTGTATCCGATTTTAAAATTTAAATTAATAAAAGGTGTTCATACTCCCGAGTCACTTAATCGGCTATTTAAAAAAAAAATTATTCATTTTGTCATTAATGAATTAGCAACATTTTACCATTGCTGAAACTTAGCCCATGACACCGTGATATCATCTTCTGAAATCTTTTTCTTTTTTTTCTTTCTTTTGTATGCATTATATTTATATTTTATATAGAGCAAATCACCAATTTGGTCCCTTACAAATCACTCAATATTCTTTTGTCCCTCAGATTTCAAATGATGAGGAATTGTCCTTCACATTTCAAATAGTGTACTCTTTTGGTCTCTAGCTAACTTCCCATCAATTTTTTCATCCAAAAAGTCACATGATACTCACATGCTCAATATTTATGAAAAAAATTCCATTTATGACATAGTAGGATGCTAAATATTTTTAAATTGTGCTAATTTTTTGTAATTATTTTTAAAGGCATGTAATTATAATTAATATTTTAATTATTTTATGAATGGCTTATTTTATCCGTACTTAATTTTTAATAATTAATTACGATACAATGTAGACTTACAATTATCAAAGAATTTTTCTTCAAATAATAATTTCTTACAATCTCTTTCATTTTTCTTTTAGATAATTCAAAAATCCAACACAATATTTTTTCAAATCGATTTTGATCAATAGAAAATAATTTTTATAAATTTGAGTGTCCCAACATCCTTTTGGCATAGAAAAAAAGGATAGTCCAAACTTTTTCTATTTTCACTCAAAAGATCTAAATAAATTATACGGTGAGAGGGAATAAATACCATTATATGGACATTTAGGGAGTGACGCACCTTAATTGATCCATACATTTCGATCATTAAATATTAATTTGAAAAAAAATTATGTTTAACACTAACATGTGTATTAGAAACTAATAAAAAAATTTAAACAGAAACAACATTACCGATAGTTTTTTGAAAATAGTGTAAATAAATATAGTTTTGTGATCATAAAAAAAAAACTCATATGTCAACTGAGTTGTATAACTTAATGCCAAAAATGAAAGAAGAAAAAAATTTAATTGAATGATTTACCTTTTAATTTATTTAAAATTTTAAATTTAGTTATGTGAATAGTAAATTAATTTTTAATGACTGAAGTACACAGAATATTAATATTAATATTAATTTTAAATAAAAAATAATTTTCTTAATTTATACAAATTAGTAGTTTTACATATATGGATATTGGAAAATTTATGTTTATGTAACAAACTTTGTAAATTTAAATGCACTAATAGAGATAAAATAATTTTAAACGTTAAGGGATAATAGTTATACTCTCGGTTTATTTTGGTTATATTTTATAAATTTCTATGGAAGAGTTATGTTTTAAAAAATTTCTTATCCCAATTAAAAAATTATATATTAATATTTTTTATTTCTTTACTATGTATTTATAATTAATATAAGTATAAAAAGTATTATCAAAATTGAGAAAAGAAAATTGATAAGTTACTTAATACCAAGTTTTATTATATATTTTATTTCAATTTTATCATTTGATTATTCAACATGTGAGTGACATGTGATTTTTTGGATGGAAAAATGGATGGAAAGTTAGTGAAGGACCAAAAGAGTACACATTACTGGTAGGCGCCATATTTTGATTATCGAAATGAATAGTATAAGTTTATAGCCATGCATTACTGTTAATAAACATAACTGAAGAAATGAATGAGTGTGGTGTGTGAGAGGGTAGATGTTCACGCTAGCTATATTCTGTTTTATATTGACCAATAATTAAAACTATGTCCTTTTGTACATTTAAAAAAAGAAAAAGAAAAAAAAGACAGTGATATGATGTGGCAAATTGCGAAATATAACAGAATAATTTAAACATGTAATGCATTCTAAGATTCTCTGGCCTGGTACGTGTGGCGAGGCACAGCATCTGCTGACTACGTAAACGAGGAAAGTTAGGAAGCTCCATGCATGTATTTTCATGCCTAACATTTATCTACTAGTCCTTTGTGGCTTACAAATTAATGGTGACAATATATGACGTGAAACGAATTCAACACATTAAATTGACCTGTTAACTCATATATAGAATTCAAAATCACTACTCCTAAGACAATTTTTAGTGAATTTTGACACAATACAAAAGCGCAACACTAATCCAACACGTTAACGGTTACTCATTATCCAATTTATGAACCAAATTACCACTACGGATTTATTATGATTATTGTATCAGAAAACAATTAAAAGTAAACTATCCTAAGTATAAATAGTTGTAAGCTACGTGGGTTCACTTTGACAAAAAAGTATAAACTAACTCCGCACTAAAATCTCATGATACGTGTGATTAATTAATGGAATTGCTCATTTACTTTGGCTTTTTTTTTTTTTTTTTTTTTTCCAGAGTCGTGACTTATGTTTTCTTCGTGAATCTCACTTCTCTCTCTCTCAGTACTCATCCCTTCGTCCCCAAGAAGAGGAAACAGAAAATCGATCAAGCGAAATATCAGTGGCGGAGGGGGCGGAAGCAGCAGGAGGAGGGTGGTGGAGGACCGGGATGCTTTTATACAAGTGATTGCCACCAACTCCAACTTCTGTCAAAACTCATAATCAGTCAAGGCTTGTACTAAAAGCATCCCCATCACCGATCCATTTCTTCCACTGCCCTCCTCCTATCGTCGCCGCCTCCGCCATTCATATTCTCTTGTCAGATTCTCTCTCTATGATACCAGTATCCATCTATCAAGTTCATTAATATTTACGCTTAAATTTTGTTAAAATCGTGATATGCTCTGTACCATTTGATGAATTTATCTTAATTATTATATATATAGTTTCCATTTTGATTAGGGGCTACTATATTTGATCAACTCATTCTAGACTATTCGGGAAGCTTCTAGAAATTATGCAGTTTTTATTTTTCTAGAAATTGGAAGGTGGCTTTCAACATATTTAATGAATATTTTTGTCACATACATACATATTGGTACGTTTCAGTTTTGACTTATTATGCTAATTGGTTCAATTAAACCTTATTAAACATATTTAATGAATATTTTCATCATAATTATCATCACTTAAAATAAAAAGAACAAAACAAAAATAGCATACCGTTAAAAGAAATCGCTATTAATTAATACCTCCTCCTAAAAAATTAATGTTCAATCAGAACACTCATCTTGAATTTAACTTTTTCCTGCCATTTATTTTTCAAAATAATATTACACAAAAATTATAAACTATAAATCTTCAAAATTTAAAATTTGTACAAGAAAATGTTAAGATATAACCTCTAAAATGACTGTATTTTATTTGGGGGAAAAAAATGTGTAGGAAGACAATTTCATGGAGCTATACTAAAAACATGATAGAACGTCTATGAATGCTCACCAACAATCTCAACCTTTTGTTTATATAATAAAGTTTATGGATACTCCTGTCTTCGGGGTTAGAAAAATTTAGTACAAGAGTTCACTCATCATCTGTTAACATGAACTTTTCAAATTGTTAAAAATTAATGGATTTGCTATGTAATTTCAACCAAAATATTGGGGGAAATAAAATAACACCTATTTTTCCTAATGAATTAATTATTGAAGAAGCTATATATTAATCCACACAAGTCTTGACATTTTCAAATTAATACGTCCAAAATGGTGATATATATATATATATAGAATTTTTTCCATCAAAAATGTATTTTTATTATAAAATTCCAAAAATAGGGACAATTTTTGGGGAATTCCCGGTTTAGTTAAAGCGAAGTTTTCTGTGAAAATTGGATTTTCTCTCAGTTTGTGAAGAAAATGAATTTCAGAAATTCGTTTACTTTAGAAACCGAGTGGAAATCCAATTTCCACAGAAAGCGAAGTTCCTAACTTCGCTTTCTGTGGAAATTGGATTTTCACGGAACTTCGCTTTCTGTGGAAATTGGATTTTCACTCGGTTTCTAAAGAAAACAAGTTTCCGAAATTCATTTTCTTTAGAAATCGGCTGAGGCACTAAATTCCAAATAAAGCGAACTTCGCTCTCTTTTCAATTTGGGAAGAAAACGAATTTTGGAAATTTGTTTTCTTTAGAAATCGACTAAGGCACTAAATTCCTTTGGAAATAGGATTTTCTCTCAATTTGTGAAGAAAACGAATTTCTGAAGTTCGTTTTTTTTAGAAATCGGGTGAGGCAGTAAATTCCAAAGAAAGCGAAGTTTCCTTTGGAAATATGATTTTATCTCAGTTTATGAAGAAAACGAATTTTGAAAACTCGTTTTCTTTAGAAATCGGGTGAGGCAGTAAACCATATTGCAATCAACATTAGGATGATTATGTCTTATATTATCAGGGGTACATGTGTGGCTGGATATCTTTGTGGTAATCTCCCAATAACCATGATTTTTCTTTAGAGACCCCCGCACATGTCAGTTGCAAGCTTTGTCCTTCTAATAGATACACCGAACAAACCACGTTGACGAATTGGACTCGTGTACTTTGAAGTACCAATGCACACGAGCAGACCACCGAACAAACCACGTTGACGAAGTTCGCTTTCTTTGGAATTTAGTGCCTCAGCCGATTTCTAAAGAAAACGAATTTCGGAAACTCGTTTTCTTTAGAAACAGAGTGAAAATCAATTTCCACAGAAAGCGAAGTTGGGACTGTGGAAATTGGATTTTCACTCGGTTTCTAGAGAAAACGAATTTCCGAAATTCGTTTTCTTCACAAACTGAGAGATAATCCAATTTCCACAGAAAGCGAAGTTGGAAACTTCGCTTTCACTAAACCGGGAATTCCTCGAAAATTGTCCCTATTTTTGGAATTTTCGAATAAAAATACATTTTTAATGGAAAAATTATATATATATATATATACTTGGATATTTGGATTAATGGATGTGGAAAATTATTGAAGGAAAAATGAAAATGACTCGGTGCAAATTGAAAGCTAGCCTTCTTGGCACGGTAAGATCAATGTCTAATGCATAGAGTCAAAACATTGACATTAATGAAACACACAAAAAGGATTTTAATATTTATACGTGTTACACATTGTATTACTCATAATTCATGATTGTTGTTATTGCCAGATAAATAATTTACTAAATAATTGAGAGTTTGCGTAAATTACATATTTGTGTATACAAATTCACTTTGAATAACAAATTATATAATTTAAAGGTAAAATTATAAATAAATTTTAAAATACATATGCATTAAAGAATAAAATTCTGTTCAATTTTATTATAGATTTCCTTTTCCACTCAAATTAATTAATCATGTATGTATATGGCATACATACATAATACTCCACTAGTTTTGGAAATAAACAAATTTTGGAGAAATTAAAATGATACCTTTTTCCCTATTGAATTAATTTATGAAAAAGCCATATGTTAATCCAAACAAGTCTAGATAAAATTTTCTAATAAAATGAAAAAATAACATACAAACAAGTTTGCCTTAGTCTTATCCACAAATATTCTCAAGATCATGGAATTCTACAATGACATGGAATTCCAATTAGTTAATAACAGGATCTATACGTCAAAAACAATTGAAATTTCTATGTCCATTTGGTGATCTATCCTAAACCCTAAGCCCTATGCGTATATTCAATGGCGGTTATAAAAACCCCGCCATAGAAAGCAATAGCTCGGACGGATGGCGATATGGCTTGGATTGGTGATGTTATAGCTCGGCCTTCATGCTTTAAGAGTGGATCTGGAAAGAAAGGCAAGAAACAAGCGGGGCTATCCCCCTGTTCCATTTCGACGCTCAAGTTAGCAAAGTATAGAAGATAATGATATTGACTGAGTGCTTGTAATTGTAAAGAATTGCGTACCCTTGATAAGAAATGACTACCAACCTTATATTGACCTTGCTTTGTGATCTGTCTGTTGGACCCTCATCATGACCATTTATTGGTATTATGGGCCTCCATGATTCCAGCTCCGTTACTATGATTTAATTCAGGTGCAAAGGATACTGGCCTAAATGCTCTTGTAACTAACACCGACTTGAATGCTCTTGTGACGGACACCGACCTAAATGCTCTTGTAATGGACAGCGACTTAAATGCTCTTAAATTGCTAGCCTAACTCCTGACACCTTAATAGCCTAAACTCCCGCCTCGTCATTACTGCTTCGCACCCTTGCTATACGCCTTTATCCTAGCCTATAGTCTTTTAGCCCGGCCTATAGCCTTTTAGCCCGGCATAAAGCATTTTAACCGGATTACACACTTCCCTACTACGTTTTAGCTCAGCAAAGTGACTCTTTAACGACCTAACTTCTTTACCTTACTTCTCTTCCCTTTGGACCTTTACGTTTTTATTCCTTTTGGCTTACTGTTAATCTATTGGGCCAAACCCAATACTTTGCTCACTTTTAGTTCTTAACACGATAACGAAAAAATATATATAAAAACTACTTATATTTAAGAAATTTTAGTAAAAAAATAAAGATAAAATAGGATCGGAACTTGGATTGATTTGATATTTTGAAATTGGAGCATCGTAAGATCTTACAATACGGATTTAAATTCTACAAACTTATTCTATGCAATTGGTTAACTATAAGCTTTTACATTAATATATCATTTGTGTTGTTAGCTTTTATTTGGAAATGACGTATAATATTTTCTTTTCTTTTCTTTTATTTATATTTTTTTCAAACTTGTGCAGCCATTATTTGAAAACACTATACAATTTTTTTTTTTTTTTTACTCAGATGTAAAATTGAAGATTATTAAAAGGCGAAGTTCACACGATTTCTTCTGCACGGTTTACAAATATGCATAAAAATCAAAACTAACCTTATAGTTTGGGACGATAATTACTTTTCTGGTCTTCTAATTTACATGTAAGTATTTGTATGAATTCGTGATAATTGTTAAGAAAATTGTGGTAGGGTGACAATTTGTGTCGAATCCGACTCCTCAAACAACCCTTCCCGAACCGGTCTCGACCTCTAAAATGACTGTATTTTATTGGAAAAAAAATGTGCAGGAAGACAATTTTATGGAGACATACTAAAAACAGGATATATAGAACAACCTTGTTTATATAATAAAGTCTAGGGATATACTCGTCTTCGGGGTTTGACGAATTTCCACTCATTATATGTTACTAATTAACATGAACTTTTCAATAAATTGTTAAAAGTTAATGGATTCGCTTTGTAATTTTAACCAAAATATTGGGGGAAATAAAATAATACCTATTTCCTAATGAATTAATTATTGAAAAAGCAATTTATTAATCCACACAAGTCTAGATATTTTCAAATTAATACGTACAAAATGGTGAATATATATATATATATATGTGAATATTTGTATTAATGAATGTGGAAAATATTTGCCACATTATTGAAGGAAAAATGAAAATGACTCCGTGCAAAATAGCCTTCTTGGCACGGCAAGATGTCCAATGCATAGAGTCAAAACGTTAACATTAATGAAGCACACACAATGGATTTTAATATTTGTATATGTCACACTTTGTATCACTCATAATTTATGGTTGTTGTTATTGTCAGATCAATAATTTACTAAATAATGTAGAGTTAGCGTAAATTACATATTTGTATATACAAATTCATTTTGTATAATAAATTATTGTTTTATCAATTACCTCACTCATATTTAAAAGTAAAATTATAAAATACACATGTATTAAAGTATTACTCCATCCGTTCTATTAGAAAAGTCTATTTTAACAAATATACAACTTATTATAAATGTTAAGGTACAACATGTAAAATAACTAATTTTCTTTTCCACTCAAATTAATCATACATTTGAGAATTGGGTACTCATTATCTTCATTTTCCTCTCTTTCTCTCTGTTGGCATACATACATAATACTCGATCCACTAGCGTTGGAAATGCAAAATTTTGGAGAAATGAAAAAGATACCTATTTCCTATTGAATTAATTTGTGAAAATTAAAGCTATCTGTTATCCACACAAGTCTACATATTTTCAAATTACGACGTCCAAAATGGTGAAACATATATAGTTGGATGTGGAAAATTTAGCCCCGTAGAAAACGGTAGAGATAATTGAGTAGTTGTAGTGTTGGTAAATGAAATCCAAAAAGCATGAAACTGAAAGCTCAACTTTCTTGGCAAGGCAACATCAATATTGGTCCGCAAATATTGTTTAAAAATGAAAGCACATAAAAAGGAAGATCACATATGTACACTAAATTAAAAAAAAGAGAAAAAACCATTGGCCACCTCCCCTACTAGGTATAAATTTGCAGTTTAGTAGATGAGATATACTGTTGTGGTTTAGATCTGTTAATTATCATATCAAATATATTACAATCAGTTGTATTGATTGCTTCATTGTCTTCTGTCAATTGCTGTTGGATGATATCCAACGCCATTAATAAAAAAAATTAATTTTCAAAAGAAAAACATATGTACCGCAAATTTAAATAAGTTATTATTTATGATTGATGTTGTTCTCAGATTAATAATTTATTCAATGGTTTAAAATTAGAGTAAAATTAAATAATTTATAATTTATGATTGATGTTGTTATATTAAGTGTAACTTAATGATTGTTTTGGAAAATTTGGCGACAACCTCAAACTTCCTTTGGGTTCTTTGTCTATAGCCCCACATGCCAAAATTCCATGAAATTGCAATGTTAGGCAGATAAATATAGGCAGATCTTCATCTTATTTTAATTATTTATGGATGGCTTTTGCATCATTAGGGTGGTGATCATATCTGTGGTCCATTTGTTTTGAATCCCCATTACCTTCAATCTCCTGTAATCTTTGTTAGTAGTAGAAATATTGACAGAGATTGAAAGTAGGCAAAGGTAGCGTTTTGGAATATTGTTTTGAGGCTTATAAAATTGTTGCACTTGAGGGATTTTTATTTTTTGGGCTGAAAATATGTTAATGGTTCTGGAGGGATGATAAAAGAAAATATTGAAGGTTTCAGCAAATTGTTATCGGAGATTACAAAATATTTGATGAACTAATTATAGACCTCACATAGTAATATTAGTAATGGTTGAATTTAGAGATGTAAGAAATTCAAAGTGTACTTTTCAATTAAAATAAAATATATTTTTCAAAATAAACTCTTTTAATGAAATGCAGAAATAATATATACAAAGAAACAAGTTTGCCTTAGTCTTATCCACAAATATTCTCAAGATCATGGAATTCCAAATCTATACCTCAAAAAAAATTTGAATTCCAATTGATGATCTATCTATTCATTGGATTGAATATATCCCCGACCCATAACCAATTGAAATTTATGTGTTGACTTCATTGACTTCCATGTTCAGTAGTAAGTCTTGGTCATCGACTTAAGACTCATAAATAATTCTTTTTTAAAATAAAAAAAATTGTAATTAAACACTATTTCATAATTCTATAATCTATTATATTGAAGGTGGTGAAACTGATAGAGATAGGGATCGAACTATCTGACCTCTAGTTATTGTTCACCAAATTGTAAATATACTTCATCAAAACTTCACCGGCATTATAAAAATTAATTTTAGAGTGGATGGATGGGCAATCATTATTAAAAAAGATGGGACAACCTTTGAAAAATGAGGAGCAACCAATACTTAGTGGAGGTGCAATGCTTCATTTTGTCAAAAAATTAATTTTTCTAGTTCCCCTTAAATTACCCAAACTTTAATTATTTTCGAGATAGGTTTGGGAGTTTTTTAGAGGTCCCAAATGATTAAAAAATAATTTAATGTTATTTTTTAGGAAAAATTAGTGTGGATGGGCAATCAGTATTGAGAAAAGAGGACGCTTTTGAAAAATGAGAAGCAACCAATATTTAGTGGATGTGCAATACTCCATTTTGTCAAAAGTAGTACGAGATACGAACAAATGCGACAGTAAGCGAAAATAAAAGGAATTTGCAAGTGACCATTTATTGTTATTATGAGTCTCCATGATTCCAGCTCCGTTAATATGATTTAATTCAGGTGTAAAGGATAATGGCCTAAATGCTCTTGTAACGGACACCGACTTAAATGCTCTTGTGACGAACACCGACCTAAATGCTCTTGTAATGGACACCGACTTAAATGCTCTTAAATGGCTTGCCTAACTCCTGACACCTTAATAGCCTAAACTCCTTCCTTGTCATTACTGCTTCGCACCCTTGCTATATGCCTTTATCCCAGCCTATAGTCTTTTAGCTCGGCCTATAGTCTTTTAGCCCGGCTTAAAGCATTTTAGCCCGACTACACACTTCCCTACTACGTTTTAGCTCAGCCAAGTGACTCTTTACCGACCTAACTTCTTTACCTTACTTCTCTTCCCTTTGGACCTTTACGTTTTTATTCCTTTTGGCTTACCGTTAATCTATTGGGCCAGATCCAATACTTTGCTCACTTTTAGACACAACATATATTCTTAACACGATAACGAAAAAATGTATATAAAAACTACTTTATTTAAACAATTTTAGTAAAAAAAAATTAAGATAAAATAGGATCGGAGCTTGGATTGATTTGGTATTTTGAGATTGGAGCATCGTAAGATCTTACAATACGGATTTAAATTCTACAAACTTATTCTATGCAAGTGGTTAATTATAAGCTTTTACATTAATATATCATTTGTGTTGTTAGATTTTATTTGTAAATGACGTATACTATTTTCTTTTCTTTTCTTTTATTTATATTTTTTTAAAACTTGTGCAGCCATTATTTGAAAACACTATACAATTTTTTTTTTTTTTTAAACTCAGCTGTAAAATTGAAGATTATTAAAAGACGAAGTTCACACGATTTCTTCTGCACGGTTTACAAATATGCATAAAAATCAAAACTAACCTTATAGTTTGGGACGATAATTACTTTTCTGGTCTTCAAATTTACATGTAAGAATTTGTATGAATTCGTGATAATTGTTAAGAAAATTGTGGCAGGGTGACAATTTGTGTCGAATCCGACTCCTCAAACAACCCTTCCCGGACCGGTCTCGACCATTCCTTTCTCAACTATTCTTTGATATTATCTCCTAAAATTATTGATCATATAATTTGTAAGTGTCTCTCCGATGATTCTTAGTTTGATTTTTTTTATTTATTCTTAATTTGATTTTCGGAAGATGAGTGGCTTCCTGGAAATGAAAGTGGCAATTTGTGATGGTCCCGTCGGCAAGTTGCAACAATTTTTCTCAACGAAGCTTATTCTTTTCCTTCAATAACTCTATATTTATTTAAAATTGTTAACAACCTACCTTTTAGTTTTTATATATTCATAGCAGTTTGCGTAGAAAGTCTTCATAAGTGCAGGGAGAACATTAATTCACTAATTTTATGGAGCCATTATTAACACGTACGGCAACTTTTCAAATTGTTGAAAATTACATGACTCGTTTGTACTTTAACCAATTTTTTTGTGAAAAATAAAATGATCCCTATTTTCTGAGAAATTATTGAATGCATCGGTTATATATTAAAAATAGTGCAGCAAACCTATCATAAATCAACTATTTATATTTATATTAATTTCATGCCTATACAGTATTTCCTGTTGAATTATATGTGCAAAAGCCATCAAACCATACTGGTCCAGTTTTTTCAAATTAATTAAGACGTTAGACGTCCAAAATGGGGAAAGTATCTGGATGTGGAAAATTTTTGTCCATTAGAAAACGATAGTGAGTACTTTGATGTGGAAATTGTTGGAAAAATGAAATTCGAAAAGTATGAAAATGACTCCAAATTTACTGTCTTGGCACGGCAACAATAATGCCCAACACACTGACTCAACATCAATAATAATTTGACAAATAACTTAAATAAATTTGTATATTTTTATATACAAATATATATGTATTGTGTTGTTCTAATTCGAAGAAAATCACAATATTAATAAAATTGATTGGATAGATGATTGGATTGAGCATGGACTATTTGTGTTTTATGACTGGAAAACTAAAATGGATTAACAAATGGTAAAAGAAGAAGGTAGGAGATTAATTAAAAGGAAATGTGGCGCCCTATGGAGGTTAAATGGTTGTCAAGATAAGTGTCGTCATATGAATTAACCATTACTGAAACTTGCTGTGAGCTTCTAATATTTGTCCCGTTTTAACTATATTAATTTGTATGATTACTTGCTGCTTACATTAATTATAAATTAATTTTCCACGAAATTAAAAATGGAATCGGGCATGCAGTCACACTGTTGCTAAATATCCTAAATCATTAGTTTGGACATATAATTCAATTCATTCACGAATACAGCAAACTCAATTAAATTTGCATAATTAATTATTGTATCATTACAACTTTACCATATTCCTCCCAGAATTTCTTACCATATTTTACAAAAGCAATATCGATCTTTTGCACGCAGTGTCCGTCTCAGAAATATTGATGATTCGTTCAACACCAAAAGTGAGGCAACCGCCATTGATCGATGTTTGGTACGTACATGATTATTTATTTATTTATTGCAAATCAACATTGTCAGATCTTCTTACTAACAATTATTTTCATCTCATTTTAAATTTTAATAAAAGTGGATGCCTCAAAAAAAATTAAAAAAATCACATGTAATTAAGAAAACAAGCATATGGACTTTAAGCGTTGAAAGTATATATCACGTATAGTCTCTGATATATTACTTGTTAACAAAAAAAGTATTATCCGCAGAGAAAAAAAAAAAAAGTCGAATGTGGTTACGAGTGGCTGATTGCTTTTGATATCTTTCTAAACTTTCTTTATTAAGAAATTTACTTTTTGTTTCCTTTTACGCATGTATATATTACCTTTTGTAACAACATGAATGGAAGAACAATGTTAAATTAGTTATTTTAGGTGTTGTATTTCTAAACTCATTCATAGAAATCTAAAACACACTCATCGTTAGTTTGATTTTTTTTTTCACAAATTATAATATAGAAATCTTAAAAATATTAAAAATCTAAAAACAAATAAGTAAGATATAATCTTTGAAAAGAACTGAACAAATTATGATATAGAAACCTTGGCACGTCAAAGCACGAAGTCAAGATCAATAAATTTGTATGTTTTTATATACAAATATGTTTTCGATGGTGAACTATGATTTTGACAACAAATTAGCAAAAATATAATTATAAATGAATCATAAAACAATTTCCGCAATGGCCGGTTTGCAATTAAGTTGCTTAATTAGTCCTTTCCTCCCCCAAATTAAAATAACTCTGTATTTACTTTAAAATAAATTGTAAATAGCACCCTTAGTCTTATCCTCAAATATTCACAAGACTTAGCAGAGTCGTTCTTCCGTTGCTCCACAATATCATTAATAATTGGATTAAATAAGTCAAAAAATTGGCTATGTTTCCTTTGTAATTATCCCAAGAAAATTTTCAGTTTTTATTGAATCAGATCACTCATCTTGAATTTAACTTTTCCCTGCCATTTATTTTTCAAAATAATATTACACAAACATTAAAAACTATAAATCTTCAAATTTTAAAAATGGTAAAACAAAATGTCTAAGATATAACCTCTAAAATGACTGTATTTTATTGGAGAAAAAATGTGCAGGAAGACAATTTTATGGAGACATACTAAAAACGGGATATATAGAACAACCTTGTTTATATAATAAAGTCTAGGGATATACTCGTCTTCGGGGTTTGACGAATTTCCACTCATTATATGTTACTAATTAACATGAACTTTTCAATAAATTGTTAAAAGTTAATGGATTCGCTTTGTAATTTTAACCAAAATATTGGGGGAAAATAAAGTAATACCTATTTCCTAATGAATTAATTATTGAAGAAGCCATCTATTAATCCACACAAGTACTGTAGACATTTTCAAATGAATACGTCCAAAATGGTGATATAAATATATTATATATATATATATATATATATATGAATATTTGGATTAATGGATGTGGAAAATATTTGCCACATTATTGAAGGAAAAATGAAAATGACTCCGTGCAAATTGAAAGCCATAGCCTTCTTGGCACGGCAAGATGTCCAATGCATAGAGTCAAAACGTTAACATTAATGAAGCACACACAATGAATCTTAATATTTGTATGTGTCACACTTTGTATCACTCATAATTTATGGCTGTTGTTATTGTCAGATCAATAATTTACTAAATAATGTAGAGTTAGTGTAAATTACATATTTGTATATACAAATTCATTTTGTATAATAAATTATTGTTTTATCAATTGCCTCACTCATATTTAAAAGTAAAATTATAAAATACACATGTATTAAAGTATTACTCTATCTGTTGTATTAGAAAAGTCTATTTTAGCAAATATATAACTTATTATAAATGTCAAGGTACAACATGTAAAATAACTAATTTTCTTTTCCACTCAAATTAATCATACATTTGAGAATTGGGTACTCATTATCTTCATTTTCCTCTCTTTCTCTCTGTTGGCATACATACATAATACTCGATCCACTAGCGTTGGAAATGCAAAATTTTGGAGAAATGAAAAAGATACCTATTTCCTATTGAATTAATTTGTGAAAAGTAAAGACATCTGTTATCCACACAAGTCTACATATTTTCAAATTACGACGTCCAAAATGGTGAAACATATATAGTTGGATGTGAAAAATTTTAGCCCCGTAGAAAACGGTAGAGATAATTGAGTAGTAGTAATGTTGGAAAAATGAAATCCAAAAAGCATGAAACTGAAAGCTCAACTTTCTTGGCAAGGCAACACCAATATTGGTCCGCAAATATTGTTTAAAAATGAAAGCACATAAAAAGGAAGATCACATATGTACAGTAAATTAAAAAAAGAGAAAAAACCATTGGCCGCCTCCCCTACTAGGTATAAATTTGCAGTTTAGTAGATGAGATATACTGTTGTGGTTTAAATCTGTTAATTATCATATCAAATATATTACAATCAGTTGTAATGATTGCTTCATTGTCTTCTGTCAATTGTTGTTGGACGATATCCAACGCCAGTAATAAAAAAAATTAATTTTCAAAAGAAAAACATATGTACCGCAAATTTAAATAAGTTATAATTTATGATTGATGTTGTTCTCAGATTAATAATTTATTAAATGGTTTAAAATTAGAGTAAAATTAAATAATTTATAATTTATGATTGATGTTGTTATATTAAGTGTAACTTAATGATTGTTTTGGAAAATTTGGCGACAACCTCAAACTTCCTTTGGGTTCTTTGTCTATAGCCCCACATGCCAAAATTCCATGAAATTGCAATGTTAGGCAGATAAATATAGGCAGATCTTCATCTTATGGATGGCTTTTGCATCATTAGGGTGGTGATCATATCTGTGGTCCAGAAATATTGACAGAGATTGAAAGTAGGCAAAGGTAGAGTTTTGGAATATTGTTTTGAGACTCATAAAATTGTTCCACTTGAGGGATTTTTATTTTTTGGGGTGGAAATATTGAAGTTTAATATATACAAACAAACAAGTTTGCCTTAGTTTTATCCACAAATATTCTCAAGATCATGGAATTCCACAATGACATGGAATTCCAATTAATTAATAACGGATCCATACGTCAAAAAAAATTGAAATATCCTACGTCCATATGATCTATCTATTCATTGGATTGGATATGTCCTCGACCCATAACCAATTGAAATTTATGTGTTGACTTCATTGACTTCCATGTATTTAATGAATATTTTCATCAGAATTATCATTACTTAAAATAAAAAGTACAAAACAAAAATAGCCTAACGTTAAAAGAAATCATTATTAACTAATACCTACTCCTAAAAAGTTAATGTTCAATCAGAACATTCATCTTGAATTTAATTTTTCCCTGCCATTTATTTTTCAAAATAATATTACACAAAAAGTATAAACTATAAGTCTTCAAACTTTAAAAATTGTAAAAGAAAATGTTAAGATATAACCTCTAAAATGACTGTATTTTATTTGGGGGGAAAATGGAAGACGATTTTACGGAGCAATACTAATATCAGGATAGAACGTCTATGAATGCTCACCAACAAACTCAACCTTATGTTTATATAATGAACTCAATGGATACTCTTGTCTTCGGGGTTTGACACATTCAGTACAAGAGTTCACTCATCATTTGTTAACTAATTAACATGAACTTTTCAAATTGTTAAAAATTACAGGATTCACTTCATAATTTAACCAAAATATTGGGGAAAATAAAATAATACCTATTTCGTAATGAATTAATTATTGAAGAAGCCATCTATTAATCCACACAAGTCTAATTATTTTCAAATGAATACGTCCAAATTAACCTAGCCTTCTTGACACAGCAAAATCAATGTCCAATGCATAGTCAAAACGTTAACATTAATGAAGCACACAAAAAGGATTTTAATATTTATACGTGTTACATTGTATTACTCATAATTCGTGATTGTCGGATAAATAATTTACTAAATAATTGAGAGTTAGCGTAAATTACATATTTGTGTATACAAATTCACTTTGAATAACAAATTACATAATTTAAAGGTAAAATTATAAATAAATTTTAAAATACATATTCATTAAAGAATAAAATTCTGTTCAATTTTATTATAGATTTCCTTTTCCACTCAGATTAATTAATCATACATGTATATAGCATACATACATAATACTCCACTAGTGTTGGAAATGCAAAATTTTGGAGAAATTAAAATGATACCTTTTTCCCTATTGAATTAATTTATGAAAAAGCCATTTGTTAATCCAAACAAGTCTAGATATTTTTCAAATTAAGACGTCCAAAATTGAGAAACATGCTTACTTGGACCTGTGAAAAACTTTAGCCCCTTAGAAAACGGTAGAAATTTTGTGTGTTGGAAAAATGATATCCAAAAGGCATGAAAATGAAAGCTCAACACCAATATAGGTCCGCAAATATTGTTTAAAAATGAAAGCACATAAAAAGGATGATCACATATGTACCACAAGTTTAAATGAGTTACAATATATAATTGATGTTATTCTCAAATCAATAATTTATTAAATGTTTAAAAATTAGAGTAAATTTATATATACAAAATTTTTTTTTTGACATTGAATTATTATTTTGACAATAATTTAAACTTCATAATTTAAAATTTAATTATAAATAAATAGCGTTGGTTCTACCACTACTCCACTATAATCTTTGATTCCAAATTTACGATTAATTCTAGCAAAATCTATGATTTAATAACTATATTGTAACTGTAAACTAAAGAAAAAATCGCACTTTTAGTCAATTATTTTTATCCTCGTTACACTTTTGGTCCATCTTCTATATAACAAGGGTAAAGAAGATGGACCAAAAGTGATATTTTCCCGTGAACTAAAAGGTATTTGGATGGTGAGACGTATTTTTATTTGGATGTGGAAAATTATTGCCCCGTAGAAATTATTGAGTAGTAGTGTTGGAAAAATAAAAATCCAAAAAAAAACATGAAGAAAATGACTTCAAATTTAATGCCCAACGCACCAAGTGAAGATCAATAATTTGTCAAATAAATTTGTATGTTTTTATATATAATATGTCTTCGAATATATCCTTATTTTGACAATAATATATATTACTCATAATTTAAAAGTATAATTTTAAATGAATTTTAAAACACATCCATTAAAATATCAATATTATCAATATCCATCCAACAATTTCCGCAATTATTTGCTTGATTTGTTTTCGAACTTTGCAAGTTGGTTATTCCTTTCCCCCAAAACAAAATATATAACTCTATAAATACTTTTTAACTTAAATTAAATTGTGAACACCCTTTTTAGAGAGTTGTTCCACAATATCATTAATAATCGGAATAAATAGGTCAAAAAATTGGGTCTGTTTACTTTGTAACCATCCCATACAAAATATCACTTTTTACTCAAAATAAATTTCAATGTAAACATCCTTTATTTTCTTTTGGGTAAATGACACCTACTCCCTTCTGTAGTTATCTCCTTAAGTTTCTTGACCAAATTGTTAACAGAAAATTATACCCCTAATTATGTCCCTAAAAAGAACTCCTGTCTCTCTCCCAACTCACCCTGCGCACCTTTACAACCATCAATGGCGGAAGTTTTTTCCGGCCAAAAGAAAGAAGAAAAATGGCAGCAACACAATATTATCGAGAAACAATCATTTATCACAAAGATTATGCATTAGTTTCAACTTCTAATTTGTCTTTCATAACTCTCGAAAGTAAAAAAGTTTCATCATGACATTGGGATGAGGCCTTGATTGCATGTGATAAGTTTCCTCTGTTTATCCTGATGAATTCGTTGATTATTTGGAACAGGAGAAAGGCAAGCAATTATTCTTGGTTCAGAGGCTGCAAAGTTGAAACTAATGTATAATCACTGTTTAGGAAAATTTGGCAACACCTCAAACTTCCTTTGGGTTCTTTGTCTTGCCCCACATGCCAAAATTTATTTTCAAAAAAATATTACACAAGAATTATAACCTAGAAATCTTGATTTTTTTTATAAAAAAAAATCCTAAAAAATTTCTCCTTCCAATTCTATTTGTTGCATTCAAAAATTGGATTGGATATGTCCCCTGACCCGACACAGACTCATACCCAATTAAAATTAAAATTGGATTAGATAGTCAAGTCATTTAGGCTTAATTTGCTAACCAAGATTCAGTACTTCAAAATAATAATTAAGTAGGTTTGATAACTTACAGTCAAAATCTTAATGAATTAAGTAATTAAATAGTTAAATACTTAATTGATTAAATGCGTTTGATAAAGAAAATTTGAATAACTTAATTAATTAAGTTATTTTGAAAAAACAAGTATAATTTCTTCACACAAAATAAATTATCAATGAATCACTTATCTTTGAATCTGATTTATATAATTCAAAAGTATAATAAAACTAAACAATGATGAAAAATAATAGAAAATTGAAATAGGAGTATTATTTTTAATTAAAATTCGCATTATTTCAATTTATGACAATATTTTTAGTCCAGTGGACGCGCGGCTAGAGGATTCGAAATCTGGGGCTGTTTGAGACTGAAAATTGTTCCGGATGTTTTTTAATTTTTGAATGGTATTTACAAATTTTAATGAATACTAATTGTGTAAAAATTTGAAATTTCTCGCTTTCTTATTAACGTTTTTGTATAAGACTTGAATGTTTCGTGTGGTAAACGGGGTTTTAAAGCTCGAAAGAATTACGAGTGGCTGATTGCTTTTGATATCTTTCTAAACTTTCCTTACAAGAAATTTACTTCTTTTCCTTTTACACATGTATATATTAATTTGTAACCATATGAATGGAACAATAGTATCAAATTAGTTATTTTAAGTATTGTATTTCTAAACTTATACATAAAAATCTAAAACACACTCATCGTTAATTTTATTTTTTCCTGCAATTTATTTTTTATTAAATAATATTACAAAAATTATAACATAGAAATCTTTAAATATTAAAAATTTTAAAACAAATAAGTAAGATATAACCGTTAAAAAGAACTGAATTCGATTGAGAAATTCTTTTTTGCAAGGGGGGACAATTTTAGGGAGCAATTCTTAACACTGGAGTTTTCATTAATTATTGAAGAAGCCATCTATTAATCCATACAAGTCTAGACATTTTCAAATTAATACGGCCAAAATGGTGAAATATATACTTGGATATTTGGATTAATGGATGTGGAAAATTATTGAAAGGAAAAATGAAAATGACTCGGTGCAAATTGAAAGCTAGCCTTTTTGGCACGGCACGATCAATGTCCAATGCATAAAGTCAAAACGTGTTACACATTGTATTAATGAAGGACACAAGAAGGATTTTAATATTTATATGTGTTACAGATTGTATTATTCATAATTCATGATTGTTGTTATTGCCGGATAAATAATTTACTTAATAATTTAGAGTTAGCGTAAATCACGTATTTCTGTATACTAATTCACTTTGAATAACAGATTATATTTAAAGGTAAAATTATAAATAAATTTTAAAATACATATGCATTAAAGTATTAATACATAGTTGGTGCAAAGAATAAAATTCTGTTCAAATTAAGACGTCCAAAATGGAAAAACATGCTTACTTGGATATGTGAAAATTTTAGCCCCTTAGAAAACGGTAGAAATTTTGAGTGTTGGAAAAATGATATCCAAAAAGCATGAAAATGAAAGCTCAACACCAATATAATATTGGTCCAAGATGTATGTTAACAATGAAAGCACATAAAAAGGAAGATCACATATATATGTACCCTCAAGTTTAAATAAGTTATAATTTATAATTGATGTTTTTCTCATATCAATAATTTATTAAATGTTTAAGAATTAGAGTAAATTTATATATACAAATTTATTTTTGTTAATGAATTATTATTATTTTGACAATAATTTCACCTTCATAATTTAAAAGTTAAATTATAAATAAATAGCGTTGGTTCTACCACTACACTATAATCTTTGATTCCAAATTTTACAATTAATTCTAGCAACTTCTATGATTTTATAACTATATTGTAACTGTAAACTAAAGGAAAAAATTGCACTTTTGGTTAATCATTTTTATCCTCGTTACACTTTTAGTCCCTCCTCTTTTATGTAACAAGGGTATAGAAGAGGGACCAAAAGTGTTATTTTCTCGTGAACTAAAGGGTATTTGGATGGGGTATTTGTATTTGGATGTGGAAAATTATTGCCCCGTAAAAATTATTGAGTAGTAGTGTTGGAAAAATAAAAATCCAAAAAAAAAAGCATGAAAATGACTCCAAATTTAATGCCCAACGCACCAAGTCAAGATCAATAATTTGTCAAATAAATTTGTCTGTTTTTATATATAATATGTGTTCGAATATATCTTTATTTTGACAATAATATATATTACTCATAATTTAAAAGTAGAACTTTAAATGAATTTTAAAACACATGCATTAAAATATCAATATTATCAATATCCATCCAACAATTTCCGCAATTATTTGTTTTCAAACTTTGCAACTTGCTTATTCCTTTCCCCCAGAACAAAATATATAAATCCTTTTAAGTAAATTAAATTGTTAACACCCTTTTTAGTTTTAATTTAATTCATAACAATTAAAATTTGAACCTTTTTGCTTTAGTCTTATCATTAGATGGAGTTATTGTTATGTAGTTCTTCTGTTCCACAATATCATTAATAATCGGAATAAATAGGTCAAAAAATTGCCTCTGATTACTTTGTAACTATCCCATATAAAATATCTCTCTCCCAACTCACCCAGCACCTTTTCAACCATCAATGATGGAAGTTTTTTCCAGCCAAAATAAAGAAGAAAAATGGCAACAACACAATATTATCAAGAAACAATCATTTATCACAAAGATTATACATTAGTTTCAACTTCTAATTTGTCTTTCATAATTCTCGAAAGAAAAAAAAGTTGTATGTTTATGTTGGAAAGAATGAACGGATTAATCCCAGTTCAGCAGGTTGAACAACGCATGAAGGGGTAACTATGTATTTCAAAAATATAGGGAGGTAATTGTCACAGAAAGTATTACACGAGGAAGTTCATTTGCCCTTTTCTTTTCCATATTTAAATTTTAAAATTTCTTAAAACAATATTATCATTATACTTTTTTTTCCCTCTTTCTACACAAACACCAAAAGAAATTTTTTCTAAAGAAAAATTATTGATTTCCAAAACAAAACAAAAAAAATCTTGAATTTTTTTTTTAAAAAAAAAAAACCTAAAAAATATGCTTAAGATATCACCTTAAAAAATGATTGAACTTGATTGAAATTTTTTTTTTGTTGGGAGACAATTTCATACGGAACAAATAACAATATGTTTTTCCTTTGTTCATAATTAAACTCAGTATGTTAGTTGCACTACTATCAATTGAACCAATAGCATCACTTTAAAGCTACATTTCTAAAAATGTTACAACAGAAAGAAAAAAAATCTCAAGAAAAAAATGCATCACTTTGAAAAAAGTGAGAAAAGCAACATTTTTAGGCTAGTGCAACAATTTTTTCCGGCTAGCACGACGCCTTTTTTTCAAACTAGCGCCACGCTTCTTTTTAAACTAGCTAGTGCGACACTTTTTTCTTAAGGATAGTGCAACAATTTTCGTTGGCTGATGCGATACTGTTTTAGGTTCATACAATGATTTTATAGAATGTATTAGCAATAAAATTTGAAATCGCTTTAGCATTTGCAGCAATGAGCACCGTCTCTACCTCCTTTCTCCTCAATTGAATTTGCAGTAATCGCTTTAGCATATACTGCATATGATATATATTAAAGGTTAGACAATTAACACAAAAATTTGTATAAAATGGATGGATTTATACATGCGTGGATTTAGAGATGCAACGTCGCGCTTTCTATGCCCGCATATCACTTTTTTATTTGTTGATAAAATAGCAGTTAAAATTAACTCATACTAGTTCATGAAAACAACTTGCGTATCATTTTGCTAGTTGACAAAGTAGTTGTTAGCTTCCCTTTAGACCATCTCCAGCTGATGCCAAAATGGCATCTGCTGTGTCAAGCTGTTGGGCCACTTCCCAGCGAATGCCATTCTCCGCAGCAATAATAGCTGCGGAGATGGTTCGAACGCCAGAAAGCTGGAGCCATTTCTGGAACAATATATATATATATATATATATATATACTTTAAAAAATGATTTTTTTCTTTAGTTTATGTAATTATTTAAATAGATTAATTAATTTATGATAATTAAGTAATTTTAATTGTTAAATTTTTTTATAATGTTAATTTTCAAATTAAATTAATTTTCTAATAAAAATTATAAATGTTAATAAAATAAAGTTATTAATAGATTAAAAAATATTAAATACTAATTTTAAAAAATAATAATAATTACAGAAATAGTTTTAAACTATTAAAATAATAATATTTATAATAGCATTCTAAAATAGCATCAACCATAGAAAATTGAAATAGGAGTATTATTTTTAATTAAAATTTGTTAATCAAATTCGCATTCTTTCAATTTATGACAATAATTATAGTCCAGTGGACGTGCGGCTAGAGGATTCGAAATCTGGAGCTGTGGAATCAACTACATACAAAGAAGAATATTGTTTTGAGACTGAAAATTGTTCCACTTGAGGGATGTTTTTTTATTTTTGAATGGCAATTCAACGTTTGCAATTTCGTATACCATTTTATCAAATACTTAAAAGGTTAGACAATTTAAATGTTTGGAAAAAAGCTCTTCATCAGATCTATAATATGTTGAAACATATATTGTTGGCTTGTTTGTGAGTATTAGGGCCAAAATGAACATGTAAATTGTAATTTAGAGAAACAAATTAACAAATAATCTCAGTCGAATTGTTGATTTGTGTATACTTTTTCTTCTCATCTTAAATGAATGTGACAGAAGAAGAAGATGAGTGGTAATTAATTGAGTGGAAATTTGTGATGAAGTTTGGTTTAGTCTTATCCACAAGAATTCCACAATGTCATTATAATTTGTGATGAAGTTTGGCTTAGTCTCATCCACACTTAAATTAGCAGGTCTTGGTGATCGATTAAGACTCCTTATATGCATGCAGTTCAAAATCAACAAATGAATCTGATGCCAAATATTTCACCATTGGCTACTCATTTTTCCTCTCTTTATATATATATATATATACCATACATAATACTCTACACCTAATATTAATAGAGAGGGCAATGGCACAACTTGTTATATTTTCCTTGTTTATTTCTCTGTTTTTCTATCAACTTTCCACTATTTCTGCATCCACACCTCATTTGTGCACCAACGATAATGCCCTCCTCTTGTCGCAATTCAAGCAAAGCCTTCAACTTAATGACGTAGCTTACTACATGTGTGAGCCCTCTTCTCTCGAGACATTAACATCTTGGAACAAGAGCATAGATTGTTGTTTGTGGAAGGGAGTTACGTGTGATGAATTCACCGGTGAAGTTATTGGTCTTGATCTTAGCTGCAGCGGTCTTCAAGGGGTGATCAACTCCAACAGTACACTCTTCCAACTCTCTCGTCTCCACAACCTCAACCTTGCTTTCAATGACTTCAATGGTTCCTTGATTTCCACCAGGTTTGCTGAGTTTCAGGATTTGACTCACCTCAACCTCTCCTACTCTTTCTTCTCAGGAATGCTTCCATCAGAATTCTGTCGTCTCACTAATTTAATCTCCCTCGATCTCTCATCATCATTTAATGATGCTGAGGGAAATATGTTTACTGTTTATACTACAAGTCCTAATATTGTGATTCAACCTTATGTTTTTAAATCACTCATTCAAAACTTAACGCAGTTAAGAGAAGTCGCTTTTGGAGGTGCTAATGTTTCTTCTAAATTGCCCCATAATCTGTCTACTTCCTTACAAGTTTTGAATCTTCAGGACATGAACTTGTTTGGTGAAGTACCGGTAGAAACTTTTCAACTCCCACACTTGCAAGAGCTTCGACTATATTACAATTTTAAACTCACTGGCAGTTTATCAAAGGTTGAATGGAATACTAGCAGCACATTGAGCTATTTGGACTTGTCTGATACTGGTTTATCTGGGAGATTACCTGAATCTATAGGAAATTTGAAATCTTTATATAAGTTAGACCTCCATTATTCCCATTTTTCTGGATCCATTCCTGCCTCAATAGGAAATCTGACACAATTGACTTTTCTAGATCTCTCAGGAAACAATTTCTCTAGACCAGTGCCATCCACCCTTGAAAATCTTTGGCATGGACTCACTTATTTGGGCCTCTCAGATAACCAATTCACTGGTCATTTCCCATCCTCAATCATCAATCTAACAAACCTTCAATATCTAGATTTGTCGTACAATTCACTCACAGGTCACATCCCATCATCAATCACCAATCTAACAAACCTTCGATGGCTAGATTTGTCGTACAATTCATTCACAGGTCACATCCCATCCTCAATCATCAATCTAACAAGCCGTCAACATCTATATTTGTCGCACAATTCACTCACAGGGATATCAATTACTTTGAGGAGCAATGAGTTGCATGGTCAAATTCCTAAATCAATTTCGAAACTTGTGAATCTCGAATCACTTGATTTATCACACAACAACTTCAGTGGTGATGTAGAGGTTAGCTTGTTCTCAAACATGAAACAGCTTAATAGTCCGGACCTTTCTTTCAATAGCCTATCCCTCGTCAATAACCAAGTGAATTCTACCTTGCCACCTTCTCTTGACAACTTGTTATTTGCCTCTTGTGGAGTAAAGGATTTAGATTTCTTAATTGGAGCAAATGATCTATATGAACTAGATCTTTCTCAAAATATGCTTCATGGCCAGATATTTTTAGATGAGAAATGGAATACCTGGGGTCAATATTTGGGCTATCTGAATCTTTCCCACAACCTTTTGACTCACATCCACCAACTTCCTTTTCGATACCTCATGTATCTTGATATCCGCTCGAACTTGCTTAGTGGTCCACTGTTTGTTACATCTGTTCAAACACGAGCTTACTTTGCTTCAAACAATAATTTCACTGGAGAACTCCCTTCACTCATGTGCAACATGAATCTGCTCGAAGCACTTGATTTATCGAACAACAGCTTGAGTGGTTTGATTCCCCAATGTTTGGGGAATATGACAGAGCTTTCGGTGTTAGACTTGCACACGAATAATTTTCATGGCATAATCCCATCAGGTTTTTCAGTTGGAAGCAAACTAAGAAGCCTCACTTTGCACAACAACTGGTTGGAAGGTGTCGTACCTCTATCATTGTCCAATTGCAAAGAATTACAAGTGGTAGATATTGGACACAACAGTTTAAACGGCACGTTTCCTTGGTGGTTGCAAAAGCTTTCGAAACTGCAGGTTCTAAACTTGAGAGCCAACCATTTGTGCGGTCCTCTAGCCATTTATGGAACAGGATTATCATTCCCTGCATTGAGAATTCTCGATCTTTCTGATAATGAATTTACAGGTATCCTACCAGCAAAATTCTTCTTAAGACTTGAAGGTATGAAGATAGTAAATCATGTCAAGAAGCCAACGATGTTCGTGGATCCAAGGTTTTACTATAAAGTTTCAGTGGTTATAATGGATAAAGGGCTGGAGACTGATATTGTGAGTGTTATTTCCATGTTGACAACCATTGATCTCTCCAACAACAGATTTGAAGGGACCATTCCAGATGCCATTGGAGGTCTCATTTCACTTCAGTTTCTAAACCTTTCCCATAATAAGTTTAGAGGTCAAATCTCATCCACCTTCCAAAGCTTAACTATTTTGGAATCCTTAGACCTATCCTCAAATCAACTCGAGGGTGAAATTCCTCCACAATTGACGGCATTGACATTTCTTTCGGTTTTAAACCTCTCTCAAAACCATCTAGTGGGTAGAATTCCGCAAGGTCACCAATTTGATACGTTTCAAAATGTGTCATACTTGGAAAATGATGGACTTTGTGGATTTCCATTGTCAAAAATTTGTGGAGCTGAGAATGGGTTGATGATGCCACCACCTAGTGCAACTCAAAATAAGGAGGATTTCATTAGTGGATTTACATGGGAAGCTGTACTGATTGGATACTTGAGCGGGATGATGATTGGATTGAGCATTGGCTACCTGAGTTTTATGACTGGAAAACCAAAATGGTTTAAAAAAATGGTAGAACAAGAAGGTGGGAGATTAATTAAAAAGAAATGGCGCTCTAGGGAGGTTAAATGGTTGTCAAGATAGGCTGCAATATTAATTTGCAAATAGTTATTATATTTTCATCTTGTAAACCATTAGTTAATAAAAGTACTCATTTCTGTAAAATTTCATAAATGTTTTCATTTTGTTAACATTGTTGTATCATAAATATCATTTTCGAATCACATATTCCATTATGTATAGATGAAACCAAATTCACTTGCGTTTTGCCTTCTCCACCTCAACTAATCGCACTTCTCCTGTTCCACAAAATCAACAAATTCATCACTAGTAAAAGAGTTCATTTTGTAATATTGACTTACAAAGTAATAATAAAATGTGAAACAAAACTGCAGCGCGGGAGCCTCAGGGAAGCAAAGCACATTGCAGCATACCAAAAGAACACAACAATAAGGATTCATTGCTAATAATGTGGCCTTAATACCAATCTATCTTCACTTATAAGAATAAATTCACTTGCCTTGTGTCGAAATTCCTTCTTTCTTCAACATTCGATCCCTTCTTTTGCGTTCTGCTTCTGCTTGCATTTCCATGGCTTCCTTCACTTCATCAGGAAGAGATAGATCATCTGAAATAAAAGGAACCACAAGAACAATCCAGTCCAACTAATGAAAAACTTGTTAAACCAAGCCAAAATCAAGGAAGTCTAACCCACAAACAACAGCAGTCATCAACAACTATGATGAAGGGGTTTTTCATGTTCTTGAATTGGATATGAGTAAGGTGTTTCTTGGCATTTTTTGGATATAACTATGATGAGGATCGATTGGTTTTCCATGTTCGTTACGCCAACTTAATAGTATGTCATCATGTGTATCGAAGGTTTCATTTTCAGTGTCTTTCAATGGCTGGCATTCACCATATTTTGCTCTGAGAAAGGGTTCACGTCCTCTATCCCTATTCCCTATCACACATTTAATGTATGCAGACGACTCAATTTTCTTTTTTAAGGTGCATTCTGCTGCTGTTAATTCTTCGACAATTATGCTCGGTACACTAGACTACGCTTCAATTTTGCTAAGTCTTCGGTGATGTTTAGTCCAAATGCAATGGAGTATCACCAAAGTATGGTGTGATTTGGCCTTCATATTACAAATCTGTATGTTACAAGCGAAGCTACATTCGCTCAAAACAGAGTTCGTTGTGACTAATGGGGAGGGTGACATTAGCTAAACATACTCTATCCTCTACGGCTATCTATCCGATGAGTATATTCAAGTTGCCGGCAGCAATTACAAAAATGGTAAATTTCTTCTGGGACATCCTGTAAAATTGGAACTACACATTGAGATATACTATCAAGAGTGGTTATGCAATAGCCTGCAAGCAAAAATGTAACATTTTTATGGAGTTAATGTTACTCTGGCAATAATTAAAGTATGAATAAACTTTGGAAACTGCAATTTAGTCCAATATGGAACATTAATTCAAGTAATCATAGAATGAAATCACAATGATCAAATATACATCAATTACAAAGAAAGAAAACAAAAACAAAAAAAAAAAAAACATATGTATACAAAGAATACAGATTAAACGTCCGCAGAATAGGACCTCTATCAATCAATTAGCAAAACTGAAACCAAGAATATGCCGCGCGTTTGGGGAAATCAATTAGCAGATTCAGATTCAGAGCAGGCCGAACAAGACGAAGATGCCGAGGAGGATAAGCCAAACAATGTGAACCAACAAGAGAGCTTGTCCGGAGACAGGGCCGGAACCTCCATTCCCAACCTCACAGAATCCTACCTTAGCCACGCGGGTACCGGCGCAATGAGCGTCCGCACAGGCGCACCAATAGGTGACTCCGTCAACGCCGCAGACCGGGTCGGTCCGGAAACACTTCACCGGGCACGAATTCGACTCCTCGGTACGCGATCGGGGACAAACGTGAGAATCATCATCTCGATTTATATCCGACGGAAGCAGCAGCGGATCGAGGACGGTGTGGGCGAAGGAAACCAGGACGAGGATGACGAAGGAGACGACCGTTAACGGCGACGATTTCGAACCGGTGGGCATGATCATGGAAAGTGTCTCCAGCTACGAAAGGGTCCTTCCACTAAAGTCCAAAAAAAATTGTACGAACAAAAAAGGTAATTGGGTAACTCTCTTACAAAAATTTCATTCTTCCCAAAATCATCTCCCCAATCAATATATTTACAAACAAACCTACTAAAATCCAAACAAATTAGACGAACAAAAGGGCAAAACTTGAGAGATTAAGCTCATTTATAGTGTTACCCTTGATAAAACAATTGTTAACATGGGAACTTTTTCAATTGTGGAAAATTGCTGGACTCGTTTGTACTTTTGACGAATTTTTTTTTGGAAAATAAAATGATCCATATTTTCTTTTGAACTACTATTTGTGAAGACTTAAGAGTCAATATTCTTCCACTGATTCCCCAAAGCTTCAGTTGACCTCATCATTTCATTCCAAACATTCAAATTAAGGTTCTCTTCTCTTGTGATAATTTTTCAAAAATCATTATTTTTTTTTTAAAATTTTACACAAAGAAACAATTTCATTTTTTTAACAATTTAAAATTAAAATTTTAAAATTTCTTCTAAATATCTACTCACATAAGTTCAAAAAATAACACAATCTTTACACTTTTTTATCTCTCACCTACACAATTTCCCAAAAAAAAACTTCCTTTCAAAAAATTTCTAACAAAAAACTTTTTTCTAACAAAATTTCCTTTACACAAGCCATAAGAGAACAGAGCCCAAATTTCTCCATATAATCATTGCAATGGAATATTGGATTGGATCCCACAATTGAAATTTCTGAGTTGACTTGTACAGTTAGCCAAGTTTCAAGTCATTCTAGTTGAATTTTATGACTGTAAAACTAAAATGGTAAAACAAAAAGGTATGAAATTAATTAAGATATTACCTTAAAATGAGTGAACTTGATTGAAAAATAAATAAAATGAAGGGAGACAATTTTATGTTTCTTGACACGGTAACTTTTGAAACTGTAAAAGAAAAATCACCACTCATTTTTTGATTTGACCGAAATTTATTTTTCAGGAAAAGAAAAAATCCCTATTCAGTATTCCCAAGTTGAATTATATATGCAAAAGCCATCAAATCACACTGGTCCAGATTTTCTTCAAATCAAGACGTCCAAAATGGGAAAAGGTATTTGGATGTGGAAGATTTTTGCTCCGTAAAAAGCAATAGAGATCATTGAGTAGTAATGTTGGAAAAATGAAATTTAAAAAGTATGAAAATGACTCCAAATTTACTGTCTTGGCACGGCAACACTAACGCCCAAAGCACCAAGTCAAGATCAATAGTTTGTTAAATAGTTAAGTAAATTTGTATGTTTTTATATATGACGGAATACGAATTCCACGCGGTTTAACCCAATACAAAGGAGAACAGCCAAACGGCATGGAGCAACTTGGAAGCCATTTGAAGCCCGAAGAAGAAGATCTAGTCCCTTAGTTGGCAGGCTCCTCACCCTAGGACGACACGCAATGGGTCCCACCTGAAGATATATATGGAAATGAACAATGAGAGATCGCCTCGGAATCAATCTCGCTCAATCAAATCACTACCATAGTGGGATGATTTACCTTCCATCTAATCAGATAAAGAAGGGATAATGAAGATCGAAATAGAATTGCAACATGATTTTCCCACCCGTCTCTACCGAGAAACCCCACAACAATAAATATGTAGCTACAAATTATAACAAATGTACACAATATGTACACTACAACCTTAATTACTATATCTCTAAATTGCTTTTACTGATTTTGTTGGGCTGAATTGGGTTCACCCCAATTGGGTTTGTCATCAACCCATTAAGCCCACTTGGCAAATTAATGGCATTTGAGCCTATTGGTTTATTTACCCATTTGACCAACTTGTTTGACCAAACAAATGAATCACTTGATTCAATTTGTTTTGTGTGATGCGGCTGTTGTGTGTGTGCAGTGAGCAGCCGAGAGAAGCAAACAAAATCGGGGAGAGAGAAATAGTGGGAGAGAAGGAGAGAAAATTTGGGGGAAAATTTAGGGTTCTTGTGAGTGAAGATTGTGTGCTTCAAGTCAAGGTTGTAGTCAATTTGAAGCTTAATCTTGATGAAATTGCAGCTCGGAGTTCGTCTCATCTAACCCTTCGAATGCATCGGAATAGTTTCTCATTTTCTCTATTTCGGTTAGATCCTTCTAATTTTACTTTTGCTTTGAAGTTAAAATTAGAAGATGTATTGTTGATGATATGATTGTGTATATACCTATTTAGTGAAGACTCTTGTGTACCTATTATTGATTATAGTGGAGATTTGACTGGACTAGCTCCCGTGATTTTATCCCTCTTTGGGTTTCCACGTTAAAAATCCTGATGTCTCATTCTTGTTTATTTTCATATTTATTGTGCTGTGTTATTTAGATGGTACATTTCCTTGGTGGTTGCAAAAACTTGAAAATCTGCAAGTTCTAAACTTGAGAGCCAATCATTTGTGCGGTCCTCTAGCCATTTATGGAATAGGATTATCATTCCCCACATTGAGTATACTTGATCTTTCTCAGAATGAATTTACAGGTATCCTACCAGTGAAATTTTTCTTACAACTTGAAGGTATGAAAGTAATGAATCGTGTCAGGGAGCGATCAATGTTTTCTGATTAAATATTGTACTATCAAGCTTCGGTGGTTATAACAAGAAAAGGGCATGAGATTGATATAAAGAGTGTTCTTTCCATCTCGACAACCATAGATCTCGCTAGCAACAAATTTGAAGGAACCATTCCAGATGTCATTGGATATCACATTTTACTTCAGTTGCTAAACTTTTCCCATAATAAGTTTGGGGGTCAAATCCCATCCACCTTCCGAAGCTTAACTTTATTGGAATCTTTAGACCAGTCCTCAAATCAACTTGAGGGTGAAATTCCTCAACAATTGACGATGTTGACATTTCTTTCGATTTTAAACCTCTCTCAAAACCATCTTGTGGGTAGCATTCCACAAGGCCGCCAATTTGACACATTTGACAATGCTTCATACTTGGGAAACGATGGACTTTGTGGAATTCCATTGTCAAAAACTTGTGGATCTAAGAATGGGTTGATGCTGCCAACAAGTGCAACTCACAATAAGGAGAATTTCATCAGTGGGTTTACTTGGGAAGCTGTATTGATTGGATACTTGAGTGGGATGGTGATTAGATTGAGCATGGGCTATTTGAGTTTTCTGACAAAAAAACCAAAATGGTTTAACAAAATGGTAGAAGAAGAAGGTAGGAGATTAATCAAAAAGAAATGGCGCCCTAGAGAGGTTAAATGGTTGTTAAAATAAGTATGTATATCCATGTATACAAATTCATCATTTGTACTCGTGAGCTAGTACATAGCTTTGAATTTGCTTGGCGATTCTCTGCCTCGACATATATATGGTGGCAGATTCTTAAAGAAGGCAAGCAAGTTCTCAATGTCAGGACTGGATTTTCACTTCTCTATGTCGCAGATTGATGGCCACCTTCGGGGATTGGTGCACTTGGACAGGCTCTTAGTGCCAAATTTTAGAATCTCCAAAATAGCATAATTTTCCTATGTAATAGTTTGGTAATAATGCCGTTCTTAAGTCTTATTTGTTTGCATTGGATACTGCATAGTACTTTTTGTACACTAAGGCAAGCTCATTATGTCTCTCTTTGTATCCGATTTTAAATTCTAAATTAATAAAAGGTGTTCATACTCCCGAGTCACTTAATCGGCTATTTAAAAAAAAATATATTCATTTTGTCATTAATGAATTAGCAACATTGTACCATTGCTGAAACTTAGCCCGTGACACCGTGATATCATCTTCTGAAATCTTTTTCTTTTTTTTCTTTCTTTTGTATGCATTATATTTATATTTTATATAGAGCAAACCACCAATTTGGTCCCACACAAATCACTCAATATTCTTTTTTGTTCCTCACATTTTAAATGATGAGGAATTGTTCTTCACATTTCAAATAGTGTACTCTTTTGGTCCCTCACTAACTTTCCATCAATTTTTTCATCTAAAAAATCACATCATACTCACATGCTCAATATTTATGGAAAAAATTCCATTTATGATATAGTAGGATGCTAAATATTTAAAATTGTGCTAATTTTTTGTAATTATTCTTAAGGGCATGTAATTATAATTAATATTTTAATTATTTTATGAATGACTTATTTTATCCATACTTAATTTTTAATAATTAATTACGATACAATATAGACTTATAATTATCAAAGAATTTTTCTTCAAATAATAATTTCTTACAATCTCTTTCATTTTTCTTTTACATAATTCAAAATTTAATTTTTAACGACTGAAGTACACAGAATATTAATATTAATTTTAAATAAAAAATAATTTTCTTAATTTATACAAATTAATAGTTTTACATATATGGATATTGGAAAATTTATGTTTATGTAACGAACTTTGTAAATTTAAATGCACTAATAGAGATAAAATAATTTTAAACGTTAAGGGATAATAGTTATACTCTCGGTTTATTTGGTTATATTTTATAAATTTCTATGGAAGAGTTATGTTTTAAAAAATTTCTTATCCCAATAAAAAAAATTATATATTAATATTTTTTTTATATCTTTACTATGTATTTATAATTAATATAAGTATAAAAAGTATTATCAAAATTGAGAAAAGAAAAATGATAAGTTACTTAATACCAAGTTTTATTATATATTTTATTTCAATTTTATCATTTGATTATTCAACATGTGAGTGACATGTGATTTTTTGGATGGAAAAATGGATGGAAAGTTAGTGAAGGACCAAAAGAGTACACATTACTGTTAGGCGCCATATTTTGATTATCGAAATGAATAGTATAAGTTTATAGCCATGCATTACTGTTAATAAACATAACTGAAGAAATGATTGAGTGTGGTGTGTGAGAGGGTAGACGTTCACGCTAGCTATATTCTGTTTTATATTGACCAATAATTAAAACTATGTCCTTTTGTACATTTAAAAAAAGAAAAAGAAAAAAAGACAGTGATATGATGTGGCAAATTGCGAAATATAACAGAATAAATTAAACATATAATGCATTCTAAGATTCTCTGGCCTGGTACGTGTGGCGAGGTCACCGCATCTGCTGACTACGTAAACGAGGAAAGTTAGGAAGCTCCATGCATGTATTTTCATGCCTAACATTTATCTACTCCTTTGTGGCTTACAAATTAATGGTGACAATATATGACGTGAAACGAATTCAACACATTAAATTGACCCGTCAACTCATATATACAATTCAAAATCACTACTCCTAAGACAATTTTTAGTGAATTTTGACACAATACAAAAGCGCAACACTAATCCAACACGTTAACGGTTACTCATTATCCAATTTATGAACCAAATTACCACCTTACGCTCAATTAATTACTGCTCCGTCCATGATTATTGTCTCTGCAAAAGAACGATCCACTACGGATTTATTATGATTATTGTATCCGAAAACAATTAAAAGTAAACTATCCTAAGTATAAATAGTTGTAAGCTACTTTGGTTCACTTTGACAAAAAAGTATAAACTAACTCCGCACTAAAATCTCATGATACGTGTGATCAGTTAATGGAATTGCTCATCTACTTTGGCCTTTTTTTTTTCTTTTTTTTTTTCCAGAGTCGTGACTTATGTTTTCTTCGTGAATCTCACTTCTCTCTCTCAGTACTCATCCCTTCGTCCCCAAGAAGAGGAAACAGAAATTTAAGGGGTTGACGGGGTTCGAATCTGGGCTTCCCGTTAGCACCCTTTTACCAAAACATGTCTAGCCTAACTGGCAAAAACATGTGAGGTACCATTTACCGCAGCGGGAGGTCCTGGGTTCGAGTCCGGCGGACAACAACTTAAGGGGACTTTCCCTGCAAATTTAAGGGGTTGACGGGGTTCGAATCTGGGCTTCCCGTTAGCACCCTTTTCCCCCAGGGGCTTAGCTCAGTTGGTAACTTGGCAGCAGATTGCAGCCAAGGACGCAGGATCGATCCCTGGCAGCCGCAGTGTGGGATTTTCATCCCCCCAATGTGGGGGGTGGATTCTTGTGGGCACCAGGCACTGGTCCTCCTGCCAATGTTATCGCTGAGTCACCCTGATTTACCCCTCACACGAGGCTCATGGGGCTGGGCGGTGTGGGCCCTGCGGGCGAAGGATATCGCCTTTTGCAGCCAAGAAAATCGATCAAGCGAAATATCAGTGGCGGAGGGGGCGGAAGCAGGAGGAGGGTGGTGGAGGACCGGGATGCTTTTATACAAGTGATTGCCACCAACTCCAACTTCTGTCAAAACTCATAATCAGTCAAGGCTTGTACTAAAAGCATCCCCATCACCGATCCATTTCTTCCACTGCCCTCCTCCTATCGTCGCCGCCTCCGCCATTCATATTCTCTTGTCAGATTCTCTCTCTATGATACCAGTATCCATCTATCAAGTTCATTAATATTTACGCTTAAATTTTGTTTAAATCGTGATATGCTCTGATACCATTTGATGAATTTATCTTAATTATTATATAGCTTCCATGTTGATTAGGGGCTACTATATTTGATCAACTCATTGTAGACTATTCGGGAAGCTTCTAGTAATTATGCAGTTTTTATTTTTCTAGAAATTGGAAGGTGGCTTTCAACATATTTAATGAATATTTTTGTCACATACATACATATTGGTACGTTTCAGTTTTGACTTATTATGCTAATTGGTTCAATTAAACCTTATTAAACATATTTAATGAATATTTTCATCATAATTATCATTACTTAAAATAAAAAGAACAAAACAAAAATAGCATACCGTTAAAAGAAATCATTATTATTTAATACCTCCACCTAAAAAATTAATGTTCAATCGGAACACTCATCTTGAATTTAACTTTTCCCTGCCATTTATTTTTCAAAATAATATTACACAAAAATTATAAACTATAAATCTTCAAACTTTAAAAATTGTAAAAGAAAATGCTAAGATATAACCTCTAAAATGACTGTATTTTATTTGGGGGAAAAAAAATGTGTAGGAAGACAATTTTATGGAGCCATACTAAAAACATGATAGAACGTCTATGAATGCTCACCAACAATCTCAACCTTTTGTTTATATAATAAAGTTTATGGATACTCCTGTCTTCGGGGTTAGACAAATTTAGTACAAGAGTTCACTCATCATCTGTTAACATGAACTTTTCAAATTGTTAAAAATTAATGGAATCACTTTATAATTTTAACCAAAATATTGGGGGAAATAAAATAACACCTATTTTTCCTAATGAATTAATTATTGAAGAAGCCATATATTAATCCACATAAGTCTTGACATTTTCAAATTAATACGTCCAAAATGGTGATATATATATATATATAGAATTGTTTCCATCAAAAAACTATTTTTATTATAAAATTTCAAAAATAGGGACAATTTTTGGGGAATTCCCGGTTTAGTTAAAGCGAAGTTGGAAACTTCGCTTTCTGTGGAAATTGGATTTTCTCTCAGTTTGTGAAGAAAATGAATTTCGGAAATTGATTTACTTTAGAAACCGAGTGAAAATCCAATTTTCACAGAAAGCGAAGTTGGGAACTTCGCTTTCTGTGGAAATTTGATTTTCACTCGGTTTCTAAAGAAAACAAGTTTCCGAAATTCGTTTTCTTTAGAAATCGGCTAAGGCACTAAATTCCAAAGAAAGTGAACTTCGCTTTCTTTTTAATTTGGGAAGAAAACGAATTTCGGAAATTTGTTTTCTTTAGAAATCGATTGAGGCACTAAATTCCTTTGGAAATAGGATTTTCTCTCAATTTGTGAAGAAAACGAATTTCTGAAGTTTGTTTTCTTTAGAAATCGGGTGACGCAGTAAATTCCAAATAAAGCGAAGTTTCCTTTGGAAATAGGATTTTATCTCAGTTTATGAAGAAAACGAATTTTGAAAACTCGTTTTCTTTAGAAATCGGGTGAGGCAGTAAACCATATTGCGATCAACATTAGGATGATTATATCCTATATTATCAGGGTTACATGTGTGGTTGGATATCTTTGTGGTAATCTCCCAATAACCATGATTTTTCTTTAGAGATCCCCGCACACGCCAGTTGCAAGCTTTGTCCTTCTAATAGATACACCGAACAAACCACGTTGACGAATTGGACTCGTGTACTTTGAAGTACCTATGCACACGAGTAGACCACCGAACAAACCACGTTGATGAAGTTCGCTTTCTTTGGAATTTAGTGCCTCAGTCGATTTCTAAAGAAAACGAATTTCGGAAACTCATTTTCTTTAGAAACAGAGTGAAAATCAATTTCCACAGAAAGCGAAGTTGGGACTGTGGAAATTGGATTTTCACTCAGTTTCTAAAGAAAACGAATTTTCGAAATTCGTTTTCTTCACAAACTGAGAGATAATCCAATTTCCACAGAAAAGCGAAGTTGGAAACTTCGCTTTCACTAAACCGGGAATTCCCCGAAAATTGTCCCTATTTTTGGAATTTTTGAATAAAAATACATTTTTAATGGAAAAATTATATATATATATGTATATATATGTATATATATATATATATATATATACTTGGATATTTGGATTAATGGATATGGAAAATTATTGAAGGAAAAATGAAAATGACTTGGTGCAAATTGAAAGCTAGCCTTCTTGGCACGGCAAGATCAATGTCCAATGCATAGAGTCAAAACATTGACATTAATGAAACACACAAAAAGGATTTTAATATTTATACGTGTTACACATTGTATTACTCATAATTCATGACTGTTGTTATTGCCAGATAAATAATTTACTAAATAATTGAGAGTTAGCGTAAATTACATATTTGTGTATACAAATTCACTTTGAATAACAAATTATATAATTTAAAGGTAAAATTATAAATAAATTTTAAAATACATATGCATTAAAGAATAAAATTCTGTTCAATTTTATTATAGATTTCCTTTTCCACTCAAATTAATTAATCATGTATGTATATGGCATACATACATAATACTCCACTAGTGTTGGAAATAAACAAATTTTGGAGAAATTAAAATGATACCTTTTTCCCTATTGAATTAATTTATGAAAAAGCCATCTATTAATCCAAACAAGTCTAGATATTTTTCAAATTAAGACGTCCAAAACTTGTGAATCAGTCAATGATATCAATTAATTTGGAGGGCAATAAGCTGCATGGTCAAATTCCTGAATCAATTTCAAAACTTGTGAATCTGGAAGAACTTCATTTATCATACAACAACTTCAGTGGTGATGTAGAGGTTAGCTTGTTCTCAAACATGAAACAGCTTAGAGTTATGGACCTTTCTTTCAATAGCCTATCCCTCGTCAATAACCAAGTGAATTCTACCTTGCCACCTTCTCTTGTCTACTTGTTATTGGCCTCTTGTGGAGTAAAGGATTTAGATTTCTTGATAGAATCCAATAATCTACTTGAACTAGATCTTTCTCAAAACATGCTTCATGGCCAGATATTTTTAGATGAGAAATGGAATACCTGGGGTCAATATTGGGCCTATCTGAATCTCTCCCACAACTTTTTGACTCACATCCACCAACTTCCTTTTCAATACCTGGAGTATCTTGATCTCAGTGCAAACATACTTAGTGGTCCATTGTTTGTCCCATCTGTTAAAACGGTAGCTTACTTCGCTTCAAACAATAATTTCACTGGAGAACTCCCTTCACTCATGTGCAACATGACTCAGCTCGAAGCACTTGATTTATCCAACAACCGGTTGAGTGGCTTGATTCCCCAATGTTTGGGGAATACGACAAAGCTTTGGGTGTTAGACTTGCACGCGAATAATTTTCATGGCATAATCCCATCAGGTTTTTCAGTTGGAAGCCAACTGAGAAGCTTCACGTTGCACAACAACTTGTTGGAAGGAGGTGTCCCTCAATCGCTGTCCAATTGTAGAGAATTACAAGTGGTAGATATTGGAGACAACCATTTAAATGGTACGTTTCCTTGGTGGTTGCAAAAGCTTCCGAATCTGCAAGTTCTAAACTTGAGAGCCAACCATTTGCGCAGTCCTCTAGCAATTTATGGAACAGGATTATCATTCCCTGCATTGAGAATTCTCGATCTTTCTCATAATGAATTTACGGGTATCCTACCAGCAAAATTCTTCTTAAGACTTGAAGGTATGAAGATAGTAAATCGCGTCATGGAGCCAACGATGTTCGTGGATCCAAGGTTTTACTATAAAGTTTCAGTGGTTATAACAGACAAAGGGCAAGAGACTGATATTGTGAGTGTTATTTCCCTGTTGACAACCATAGATACCTCCAACAACAGATTTGAAAGGACCATTCCAGATGCCATTTGTAGGATATGAAAAATGAAAATATCTCTAGCGCCCAAATAGATTAACGCGCAGCGGAATAATCAAAACGAACAACGAAACAACACACAACAATTTAACGTGGTTCGATCTTTAGATCTACATCCACAAAATCCACTCAATCAATCAAAGGCGGGGCAAGCTGAAAGTCTTTGCCTACACACCTATTACATTAATAACCCAACATCCCCCATAACAACACATCACAATATAGCCAAAAAAAGGCTCCCTCTCACAACCCCGAAGATAGAGAGCCAAAATGCTCTGACCTTAACTTTTCGAACTCTCAGCTCAACTCAAACAATACCCCATAGGTCCTTTATATAGACCTATAGTTACCCGAATTCTTCTCTAAACTAGTTTCCCAAAACAAACTAAATCTAAATTTGAAACAAACTAAACAAGTAATTATTAAATCCTACCAAAACTAGAATTTTCTAATTAAGCTTGATTTAATTTTTCCAACATAGCCTCCCGTAAATCAAGCTTTGGCTACACGTCGATCCAATGCCATCATGAACTTCAATTGCCAATCAAATCTCCAACGCAACAACAAACAATAACTCTTCGTTTTAAGCAAATCTTCATCATCTTCCATGCGACAAAATACAAAGCACACCTCAAAACTCAAAACCTCCCTTGATCATTCATGAATTAGAAGCACCGAAAGTTGCTCACAAATCCAAATAACCAAACTTTTTTTTTTTTTTTGGTTGAACCCGATGCACTCATCTCATTCCAAAAGCAAACCCACACAATTTATAAACTCCAAATCTACTCAATCAATCTTCTTTCGCAAGCAGCAACCACAATTTGATATCAAAAGTCCAAACGGCGAATTTTTCTTCTCCGCAATCCTTTCTTCCCCCCCCCCCCCCCCCCCCCCCCCTTTTTTTTTTTTTTTTTGCAGCACCGGAATCACCAAGGCTTGTAATTTTTCTAAATTTCTTCTCCTTTTGATTCTGGCTCTGATACCATATGTAGGATATGAAAATATCCCTAGCGCCCAAAGAGATTAACACGCAGCGGAATAATCAAAACGAACAACGAAACAAAACACAACAATTTAACGTGGTTCGATCTTTAGATCTACATCCACAAAATCCACTCAATCAATCAAAGGCGGGACAAGCTGAAAGTCTTTACCTACACACCTATTACATTAATAACCCAACATCCCCCATAACAACACATCACAATATAGCCAAAAAAAGGCTCCCTCTCACAACCCCGAAGATAGAGAGCCGAAAGGCTCTGACCTTAACCTTTCGAACTCTCAGCTCAACTCAAACAATACCCCATAGGTCCTTTATATAGACCTATAGTTATCCGAATTCTTCTCTAAACTAGTTTCCCAAAACAAACTAAATCTAAATTGGAAACAAACTAAACAAGTAATTATTAAATCCTACCAAAACTAGAATTTCCTAATTAAGCTTGATTTAATTTTTCCAACACCATTGGACATCTCATTTCACTTCAGTTTCTAAACCTTTCCCATAATAAGTTTAGAGGTCAAATCTCATCCACCTTCCGAAGCTTAACTATTTTGGAATCCTTAGACCTATCCTCAAATCAACTCGAGGGTGAAATTCCTCTACAATTGATGGCATTGACATTTCTTTCGGTTTTAAACCTCTCTCAGAACCATCTAGTGGGTAGAATTCCGCAACGCCACCAATTTGATACGTTTCAAAATGTGTCATACTTGGAAAATGATGGACTTTGTGGATTTCCATTGTCCAAAATTTGTGGAGCTGAGAATGGGTTGATGATGCCACCACCTAGTGCAACTCACAATAAGGAAGATTTCATCAGTGGGTTTACATGGGAAGCTGTACTGATTGGATACTTGAGCGGGATGGTGATTGGATTGAGCATTGGCTACCTAAGTTTTATGACTGGAAAACCAAAATGGTTTAACAAAATGGTAGAACAAGAAGGTGGGAGATTAATTAAAAAGAAGTGGCGCTCTAGGGAGGTTAAATGGTTGTCAAGATAAGGCTGCAATATTAATTTGCAAATAGTTATTATAGTTTCATCTTGTAAACCATTAGTTAATAAAAGTACTCATTTCTGTAAAATTTCATAAATGTTTTCATTTTGTTAACGTTGTTGTATCATAAATATCATTTTTGAATCACATATTCCATTATGTATAGATGAAACCAAATTAGTACCAGATTCAAAATGAATACCCAGAAAACTAAAATAAAAGGAATTCGATGTAGCTTGATCGATGGGGTTAGTAAGTGAAAACTCAAACGCTCTAAAAGCCTAAAGTAATGACTTATAATAATAATACAAATTCACTTGCCTTTTGCATTCTCCTCCCAAATTACTAGCACTGTTCCACAAAATCAACCAATTGATCAGGAGAAGAGTCCGTTTTGTAATATTAACTTACAAAGTAGCAATACAATGTGAAACAAAACTGCGGCGTCCACGCCTTAGGGAACCAAAGTACATTGCAGCATACCAAAAGAACACAACAATAAGGATTCATTCCTAATAATGTGGCCTTTATAGTTTATACCCAATCTATCTTTACTAATAAGAATAGATTCACTTGCCTTGTGCCTAATTGCTTGCATTTCTCCAGTTCCAAAAATGCGATCATTTTCCAAAATTGTTATGAAAATAAAAATAAGTTCAAATTTAAAAGCAGTCAAACTGATCGAAGCTTCAAAGTATGGTTACTGAATACTAAATTAAAAGAATTAGGGCTTGTTTGATAACCCAACTTAATGCTTAAAATTATTAATTAAGAGATAATGACTTTTAGTGTGTTTGATACCGGAAACTCAAAACCTCTTAATTGTTTAAGCACTACTTATTTCTTTTTAAGCAAAAAAAGTCAGCTTATTACTTATCGCTTAATACTCCACGTAATAATTATCTAAATAATTTTTTTGATTTCCAAAACTGTCCTTTTATTTTATTTATATTGATTTAACTATAATAATAATTTTAATTTTTTCTTCATTAGCATACCACGTATTTTAAATTTTTTCATTATAATATTGTCAAATAAAATTTATTTTATTTTATTTTTATATTTTGGTATTAAAAATTTATTTAATAAATTATATCATTTACATATTTTTATAAATCTCATTCATAAGATATGTTTTATATTATTTATATAGATTATTAATCATATATGAGTTTTATTGTAAAAATTTAAATTTCTTTTAGACTACAATAATGGATTCATTTTTCATTTTTAAGGGTTTTAATAAATTATAATAATTATTTTTTGTATTTTTTAATCATTCAATTTAACGTGTTTTTTTTTATTTTGTTTCTTTATGCTTTCCAATAATCATAATTGATGTTTTATAATAAAATTTGATGCCTCGCATACATAAATATAAAAAATACAACATAAGGGTAAAATGATATATTTTAAGAATTTCAGCAATAAGATCAGCATATTTATCAAACAAGATCGAGTGATTAAGTATTATGATTGAGATGTTCGGAAAATATATTTCAGCATTAAAATGTTAAGTGCTTAATCAATTTAACATTATTATTTTAGCATTAAACATTCAGATATAAGCATTAATTTTTATCAAACGGGCCCTAAGTGTAAGAAACATTTTAATCATATTATTATCATAAAAAGTAACAAGAAGACGTGAATTTCTGAAGCGATTTTTAGTAAAATTTGTGACTAAAAAACTCAACCTATTATTTTCTCTCATAACTTTCGTGAAAAAAGAAAACACGCACATTAATTTGAATAATTTTATAACACGACTAATTATGGGATGATTTATTTCTAGACATTTGTGTGTTGTTCTTAAAATTACATTTTATTGTTTAGCAAATCGACATTGTCAGATTTTCTTACTAAGAATTCTATTCTATTTTGAAATCTAATAAACAAGTGCATACAAAAATTGTAACGAAACTTCTTTTATGAGAAATTGTATTGATGTGACACAAAATGCCCTTGGATCCCGGTACCTTGTGCTTTTGAAGTAATAGCTCGGACAGATGGCGATATGGCTCGGGTTGGTGATGTTATAGCTCGGTCTTCATGCTTTAAGAGTGGATCTGGAAAGAAAGGCAAGAAACAAGCAGGGCTATCCCCCTCCGACGCTCAAGTTAGCAAAGTATAGAAGATAATGATATTTACTGAGTGCTTGTAATTGTAAAGAATTGCGTACCCTTGATAAGAAATGACTACCAACCTTATATAGACCTTGCTTTGTGATATGTCTGTTGGACAATCATCATGACCATTTATTGTTATTATGAGCCTCCATGATTCCAGCTCCGTTAAAATGATTTAATTCAGGTGTAACGGACACCGACTTAAATGCTCTTGTGGCGAACACCGACCTAAATGCTCTTGTAATGGACACCGACTTAAATGCTCTTAAATGGCTTGCCTAACTCCTGACACCTTAATAGCCTAAACTCCTTCCTCGTCACTACTGCTTCGTACCCTTGCTATATATGCCTTTATCCCAGCCTATAGTCTTTTAGCTCGGCCTATAGTCTTTTAGCCCGGCTTAAAGCATTTTAGCCCGACTACACATTTCCCTACTACGTTTTAGCTCAACCAAGTGACTCTTTAACGACCTAACTTCTTTACCTTACTTCTCTTCCCTTTGGACCTTTACGTTTTTATTCCTTTTGGCTTACCGTTAATCTATTGGGTCAGACCCAATACTTTGCTCACTTTTAGACACAACATATATTCTTAACACGATAACGAAAAAATGTATATAAAAACTACTTTTATTTAAATAATTTTAGTAAAAAAAAATTAAGATAAAATAGGATCGGAGCTTGGATTGATTTGATATTTTGAGATTGGAGCATCGTAAAATCTTACAATACGGATTTAAATTCTACAAACTTATTCTATGCAATTGGTTAATTATAAGCTTTTACATTAATATATCATTTGTGTTGTTAGATTTTATTTGTAAATGACGTATAATATTTTCTTTTCTTTTCTTTTCTTTTATTTATATTTTTTTCAAACTTGTGCAGCCATTATTTGAAAACACTATACAAATTTTTTTTTTTCACTCAGTGTAAAATTGAAGATTATTAAAAGACGAAGTTCACACGATTTCTTCTGCACGGTTTACAAATATGCATAAAAATCAAAACTAACCTTATAGTTTGGGACGATAATTACTTTTCTGGTCTTCTAATTTACATGTAAGCATTTGTATGAATTCGTGATAATTGTTAAGAAAATTTTGGCAAGGTGACAATTTGTGTCGAATCCGACTCCTCAAACAACCCTTCCCGAACCGGTCTCGACCATTCCCTTCTCAACTATTCTTTGATATTATCTCCTAAAATTATTGATCATATAATTTGTAAGTGTCTCTCCGATGATTCTTAGTTTGATTTTTTTATTTATTCTTTTATTCTTAATTTGATTTTCCGATCGAAGATCAGTGGCTTCCTGGAAATGAAAGTGGCAATTTCTGATGGTCCCGTCGGCAAGTTGCAACAGTCTTTCTCAACGAAGCTTATTCTTTTCCTTCAATGACTCTATATTTATTTAAAATTGTTAACAACCTACCTTTTAGTTTTTATATATTCATAGCAGTTTGCGTAGAAAGTCTTCATAAGTGCAGGGAGAACATTAATTCATTAATTTTATGGAGCCATTATTAACACGTACGGCAACTTTTCAAATTGTTGAAAATTACAGGACTCGTTTGTATTTTAACTAATTTTTTTGTGGAAAATAAAATGGTCCCTATTTTCTGAGAAATTATCGAATGCATCGGTTGTATCTTAAAAATAGTGCAGCAAACCTATCATAAATCAACTATTTATATTTATATTAATTCATGCCTATACAGTATTTCCTGTTGAATTATATGTGCAAAAGCCATCAAACCATACTGGTCCAGTTTTTTTCAAATTAATTAAGACGTTAGACTTCCAAAATGGGAAAAGTATATGGATGTGGAAAATTTTTGTCCATTAGAAAATTTTGATGTGGAAATTGTTGGAAAAATGAAATCCGAAAAGTATGAAAATGACTCCAACTTTACTGTCTTGGCACGGCAACAATAATGCCCAACACACTGACTCAACATCAATAATAATTTGACAAATAACTTAACTAAATTTGTATATTTTTATATACAAAATATACATATTGTGTTGTTCTAATTCGAAGAAAATCACAATACTAATAAAATTAAAAGAAACTAAAGTAAATAACAATATTTAGAGAAAACTAGTGAGTTATGCGTTGAGACGCGTAATCGCTAATGTTAGGTGATTCAAGCGCCTTTTTGGAAGAATCCCATGCAGCAGATCATGTTTTTTCGCTTATCACCCCAAGATTCAACATCAATAATTATTTTGTAATTGAAATTTTTTCACAAAATTAGCAACTAATTTCTTACTTACAAATAATCTATAACAATAACATTACTCACAATTTAAAAGTAAAATTGTAAATGAATGCATTAAAATATCAATATTATCAATATCCATCCAACAATTTCCACAATTGTTTGTTTGATTAATTTGTTTTCAAACATTGCAAGTTACTTATTCGTTTCCTCCCAAAACAAAATAACTCTATAAATACTTTTAAGTTAAATTGTTAAAAGTACCCTTTTAGTTTTTATTTAATTGATAACAATCAAAAATTGAATACATGTTGCCTTAGGGCCCGTTTGATAAAAATTAATGCTTACGTCTAAATACTTAATGCTGAAACCACAATGTTGAATTGATTAAACACTTAATATCTTAATGCTGAAATATATTTTCCGAACCTCTGAATCATAATGCTTAATCATCCGATCTTGTTTGATAAATATCCTAATCTGAATGCTGAAATCTTTAAAATATACCATCTCGTGGGAAGCATTCCGGAAGGCAACCAATTTGATACATTTGGAAATGCTAATCTGATACTTGGGAAACAATGGACTTTGTGGAGTTCCGTTGTCAAAAATTTGTGGAGCTAAGAATAGTTTGATGATTCCGCCAACAAGTGCAACTCAGAATAAGGAGGATTTAATCAATGGGATTACCTCGGAAGCTGTATTGATTGGATACTTGAGCGGGATGATGATTGGATTGAGCATGGGCTATCTGAGTTTTATGACTGGAAAATCAAAACGGTTTAACAAGTGGAAAAAGAAGAAAGTTGTAGATTAATTAAAAAGAAATGGCGCCCTCGGGAGGTTAAATGGTTGTCCAGATAAGTGTCATCATTTTGCCATCAATGAATTAGCCATTACTGAAACTTGCTGTGAGCTTCTAATATTTGTTCCGTTTAATTACTATATTAATCTGTATGATTACTTGCTGCTTACATTAATTATAAATTAATTTTCCACGAAATTAAAAATGGAATAGGGCATGCAGTCACACTGTTGCTAAATATCCTAAATCATTAATTAGTTTGGACATATAATTCAATTCATTCACGAATACAGCAAACTCAATTAAATTTGCATAATTAATTATTGTATCATTACAACTTTACCATATTCCTCCCAGAATTTCTTACCATATTTTACAAACAGAAACCCTAGAGGCCTCTAGCGATATCGATCTTTTGCACGCAGAGTCTCTAAATTGATGATTCATTCAACACCAAAGTGAGGCAGCCGCCATTGATGTTTGGTACGTACATGATTATTTATTTATTTATTGCAAATCAACATTGTCAGATCTTCTTACTAACAATTATTTTCATCTCATTTTGAATTTTAATAAAAGTGGATGCCTCAAAAAAAATTAAAAAAATCACATGTAATTAAGAAAACAAGCATATGGACTTTAAGCGCTGAAAGTATATATCACGTATAGTCTCTGAAATATTACTTGTTAACAAAAAAAAGGTCTTATTCGCAGAAAAAAAAAAAAAAAAAGTCGAATGTGGTTTAAGAAAAGAGGCGTGATGGAACACAGATTCGGCGTAATCCAATCCAATAAAAAGAAGGATAGCCCAGCCGCTTGGAGCAGCCCGGAAACCAAACGGAGACCTGCGGACCACCTCCTCCGCCCAGGATAGCTTGGCTGAGGGACCCACTTGATGATGCCGCCAACAAGTACTGCAATTCACAATAAGGAGTTCGTTGATAGGTTTACTCTGGACGTTGTATTGAGAAAGTGATTAGAAAACCAAAATGGTTTAACCAAACGATAAAACAAAAATGTAGGAGATTAATGGAAAAAAAATGGCGCCATTAATTAAGAGGTTAAATGTTTGTCAAGATAAGGTTGCATTGGCTAATGGCTAGTAGTTAATTTATTTTAATCTGTATATAAACCTCTATTGAATACTAATTGTGTAAAAATTTGAAATTTCTCGCTTTCTTATTAACGTTTTTGTATAAGACTTGAATGTTTCGTGTGGTAAACGGGATTTTAAAGCTCGAAAGAATTACGAGTGGCTGATTGCTTTTGATATCTTTCTAAACTTTCCTTACAAGAAATTTACTTCTTTTTTTTTTCCCCCTTTTACACAGATTTTTTTACCTTAATATTCATTTTGGGGGAAAAAATTACCAAAATAAGCAAAAAAAATTTGAAATTCCCAAACTATTGAAAACGAATTTGGGAGATTCGTTTTCAGTTGAAAACGAATCTCCCAAATTCGTTTTCAGTTGAAAACGAAAACAAACCAAAAAAAAAAAAAGCAAAATTCTTTTGAAAACGAATTCACGGAATTCATTTTCAAAAGAAAAAGCAGTCGAAAATTAGTATTCATGGAAAACGAATGTGGGGAATACTTTTTCAGTTTTTCTTTTTTTTATTCGACTGCTTCACAGAATTTTTCTTACGGTTTTTTTTTTCCATAAGTACACCTCGCATTCCCCACATTCGTTTTCCATGAATACTAATTTTCGTAATAAATCTTAAAAAAAAATATTTCTCTGGAAAACGAATTTGGTTGAGTTGTTTATAGAGAAAAACAAAACTACCAAATTCGTTTTCCCTGCAACTAGAGTTTTGAAAAAACTACATAAGTACTATAAACGACTTTGGCTCATTCGTGTCTCAGGAAAACCGACATCGGTCTAATGTTATTTCTTTTTAAGCGAAAGGAATTTATGAGTTTTGTTTTTAATGGAATTCATTATTTTTAAAACATAAATGTGTGACTAAATTTTTACAAATAAATAAATTCCCCAAATTCATTTATACGAAGATTTTATGTATTTCAAAAAATGCCGTAAAGTACTTCTTCTAAAATTTTATTGAATTACAAATTAAAATTTCAATTATATAATTATGTTTTGCCTTTTTTTAATTTTTTATAACAACTCAAAAACTATTTACGGCGGTTCGATTCAATTAAAATAATTATTTAATTTTTAAAAATTTTGTTTACATATAATTATTTTTATTCATTTTAAAAACCATTGTAGTGGAATTAGTTTCTTAATGAAATTAATAAAAAACAAAAAAAAGAAAAAATTAATTATGGAATTCGTTTATTAATTGAAAACGAATTCCTGGAATTCGTTTTCTTATTTTGCTTTTTTTTTTTTGGTTTGTTCGGTTGAAAACGAATTTGGGAGATTTGTTTTCAACTGAAAACGAATCTCCCAGATTTGTTTTCAATAGTTTGGGAATTTCAAATTTTTTTTTGCTTATTTTGGTAATTTTTTTCCCCCAAAATGAATATTAAGGGAAAAAATCCCTTTTACACATGTATATATATATATATTAATTTGTAATCATATGAATCGAACAATAGTATCTAATTAGTTATTTTAAGTATTGTATTTCTAAACTTATACATAAAAATCTAAAACACACTCATAGTTAATTTTATTTTTTCCTGCAATTTATTTTTTATTAAATAATATTGCAAAAATTATAACATAGAAATCTTTAAATATTAAAAATTTAAAAACAAATAAGTAAGATATAACCGTTAAAAAGAACTGAATTCGATTGAGAAATTCTTTTTTGCAAGGGGGGACAATTTTAGGGAGCAATTCTTAACACTGGAGTTTTCATTAATTATTGAAGAAGCCATCTATTAATCCATACAAGTCTAGACATTTTCAAATTAATACGGCCAAAATGGTGAATATATACTTGGATATTTGGATTAATGGATGTGGAAAATTATTGAAAGGAAAAATGAAAATGACTCGGTGCAAATTGAAAGCTAGCCTTTTTGGCACGGCAAGACCAATGTCCAATGCATAAAGTCAAAACGTGTTACACATTGTATTAATGAAGCACACAAGAAGGATTTTAATATTTATATCTGTTACACATTGTATTATTCATAATTCATGATTGTTGTTATTGCCGGATAAATAATTTACTTAATAATTTAGAGTTAGCGTAAATTACGTATTTGTGTATACTAATTCACTTTGAATAACAGATTATATTTAAAGGTAAAATTATAAATAAATTTTAAAATACATATGCATTAAAGTATTAATACATAGTTGGTGCAAAGAATAAAATTATGTTCAAATTCAGACGTCCAAAATGGAGAAACATGCTTACTTGGATCTGTGGAAAATTTTAGCCCCTTAGAAAACGTGTTGGAAAAATGATATCCAAAAAGCTTGAGAATGAAAGCTCAACACCAATATTGGTCCAAGATGTATGTTAACAATGAAAGCACATAAAAAGGAAGATCACATATATATGTACCCACAAGTTTAAATAAGTTAAAATTTATAATTGATGTTATTTTCATATCAATAATTTATTAAATGTTTAAAAATTAGAGTAAATTTATATATACAATTTTTTTTGATAATGAATTATTATTTTGACAATAATTTCATCTTCATAATTTAAAAGTTAATTATCAATAAATAGCATTGGTTCTACCACTACTCCACTATAATCTTTGATTCCAAATTTACGATTTTATAACTATATTGCAACTGTAAACTAAGAAAAATTGAACTTTTGGTAATCTTTTTTACCCTCGTTACACTTTTGCTCCCTCTTCTATGTGACGAGAGCAAAGAAGAGGGAACAAAAGTGCTATTTTCCCGTGAACTAAAGGTATTTGGATGGTGAGACGTATTTGTATTTGGATGTGGAAAATTATTGCCCCTTAAAAACTATTGAGTAGTAGTGTTGGAAAAATATAACTCCAAAAAAAAAAAAATGCATGAAAATGACTCCAAATTTAATGCCCAACGTACCAAGTCAAGATCAATAATTTGTGAAATAAATTTGTATGTTTTTATATATAATATGTGTTCGAATACATCCTTATCTTGACAATAATATATATTATTACTCGTAATTTAAAAGTAGAATTATAAATGAATCATAAAGCACATGCATTAAAATATTAATATCCATTCAACAATTTCCGCAATTATTTGTTTTCAAACTTTGCAACTTGCTTATTCCTTTCCCCCAAAACAAAATATATAACTCTATAAATACTACTAATTTAAATTGTTAATGCCCTTTTTAGAGAGTTGTTCCACAGCATAATTAATAAATAGGTAAAAAAAATTGGGTTTTTTTACTTTGTAACTATCCCATACAAAATATCACTTTTCTTTTGGGTAAATGACACCTGTAGTTATCTCCTTAAGTGTTTTGACCAAATTGTTAATTAAAAGAAAAACAGAGTGTTAACAAAAAATTATACCCCTAATTATGACCCTAAAAAGAACTCTTGTCTCTCTCCCAACTCACCCTGCACCTTTACAACCATCAACGGTGGAAGTTTATTCCGGCCAAAAGAAAGAATAAAAATGGCAGCAACGCAATATTATCGAGAAACAATCATTTATCACAAAGATTATGCATTAGTTTCAACTTCTAATTTGTCTTTCGTAATTCTCGAAAGAAAAAAAGTTTCCTCATGACATTGGGATGATGCCTTGATTGCATGTGATAAGCTTCCTCTGTTTATCCTGATGAATTTGTTAATTATTTGGAACAGGAGAAAGGCAAGAGGCTGCAAAGTTGAAACAAATGTATAATCTTTGTCGAGGCAAGTCTTCAATTAATGTATTTAGGGCCGAAAGCCTACTTTCATTATTAGCATTAAATGCTCCATATATATGCACGTTGTTATATTAAATGATTGTTTTGGAAAATTTGGCAACAACCTCAAACTTCCTCTGTGCCAAAATTCCATGAAACTGCAATGTTAGGCAGATAAATATTGGCTGATCTTCATCTAATTTTAATTATTTATGGATGGCTTTTGCATCATTAGGGTGGTGATAATATCTGTGGTTCATTACCTTCAATCTCCTGTAATCTTTGTTAGAAGTAGAAATGACAGAGATTGAAAGTAGGCAAAGGTAGAGTTTTGGAATATTGTTTTGAGACTTAGAAAATTGTTCCACTTTTTATTTTTTGGGGTGGAAATATGTGTATGGTTCTGGAGAACGATAAGAGAAAATATAGAGGAAATTGTCATCCGAGATTACTAACTATTTGCTGGACTAATTATAGACCTCACTTGATAATATTAGTAAGGGTTGAATTTGGAGCCATAAAAATTTCAAAGTGTACTTTTCAATTAAAATAAAATATATTTTTCAAAATAAACTCTTTTAATGAAAAGGGGAAATAATTAGTTAATATATACAAACAAGTTTGCCTTAGTCTTATCCACAAATATTCTCAAGATCATGGAATTCTAATTAGTTAATAACGGGATCTATACGTCAAAAAAAAAAAAATTGAAATATCCAACATCCAATTGATGATCTATCTATTTATTGTATTAATTGGATTGGATATGTCCCCGACCCATAACCATTTGAAATTCATGTGTTCACTTGACTTGCCTTGACTTTCATGTACAGTAGTAAGTCTTGGTCATCGTCTTAAGACTCCATAAATAATAATTTTTTTAAATAAAAAAATTTAAATTCAACACTATTTCATAGTTCTATAATCTAATACATTGTAGGCCACAAAATTGACAAATGTATAAATCGAAACTCCAACCTCTAGATGATGTTCACCAAATAGTAAATACAATACTACTTCCATCTTCACTTCACCTGCAACCTATACATTATTATTTATTACAGTAAGTATATGTATAGATATTAGATACCCTTTTTCTTCCCTCAATAATTTGAGAATTCAGTACTCATTCATTCTCTTCAATTTCTATATATATATAGCATCCATACATACATAATAATCCACACGTAAATGTAATAGAGAGGGAAATGGCACAACTTGTTACATTTTCCTTGTTTATTTCTCTGTTTTGGTATCAAGTTTCCATGATTACAGCCCATTTGTGCAGCCATCACAATGCCCTTCTCTTGCTGCAATTCAAGCAAACCATTCAAATTACTGATCCAGCTCCGCCATGGTTGGGCTCCCTCCCCCCCACCATCCACCTCCCTCTCCCTTCTAAGACTTTACAATCTTGGAACAAGAGCACAGACTGTTGCTTGTGGGATGGAGTAACATGTGATGAACTCAACGGCGAAGTTATCGGTCTTGATGTTGCCTACAGTGGTCTTGAAGGGGTGATAGACTCCAACAGCACCCTCTTCCAACTCTCTCATCTCCAAACCCTCAACCTTGCTTTCAATAACTTCGATGGTTCCCCCATTTCCCCCAAGTTTGGTGAGTTTCAGAGTTTGACTCACCTCAACCTCTCCTACTCTGGGTTCTCAGGTACACTTCCAGCTGAATTATGCCATCTCTCTAATTTGATCTCCCTGGATCTCTCAATCGATCTCTCAAATGACAACCATAGATTATTAATTCAACCCAACGTTTTTGAATCACTCCTTCAAAACTTAACCCAGCTAACACAAGTTGTTCTCATTGATGTTGATGTTTCTTCTACATTGCCTCATAATCTATCTGCTTCTATTAAGAGTTTGATACTTGTGGAGTCAAACTTGTTTGGTGAAGTACCAGTACAAATATTTCAACTACCCAACTTGCAAGAGCTTCTACTATCCTACAATACTAACCTCACTGTAAATTTGTTAAAGGTTGAATGGAATACTAGCACTAAGCTGAGCTATTTGGACTTGTCTGCTACCGGTATCTCTGGAAAACTACCTGAATCTATAGGAAATTGGAAATCTTTATATCAGTTATCTCTCTCGTCTTGCCATTTTTCTGGATCCATTCCTGAATCGATTGGAAATCTCACGCAATTGAATGGTTTAGATCTCTTTAGAAACGATTTCACTGGATTTGTGCCATCAACCCTTGCAAATCTTAGACAACTCACTCATTTGTACCTTTCGAGAAATAGTTTTGGAGGCCAATTGCCCAACTTTTTCAGCAATTTCAACAACTTGTTCTTTTTATCTCTTCGCCATAACCATTTTGAAGGTCATTTCCCGTCCTCAATCATCAATCTCACAAAGCTTGAATATCTAGATTTGTCATACAACTCACTCACAGGTGCTCTGCCCCCCAACATTGGTGGATTTCCAAATCATCTGGGAAACAACTCATTGAATAAGCTGCAACAACTTTCTTTGGAGGGCAATAAGCTGCATGGTCAAATTCCTAAATCAATTTCAAAACTTGTGAATCTTGTAGAACTTGATTTATCATACAACAACTTCAGTGGTGATGTAGAGGTTAGCTTGTTCTCAAACATGAAACAGCTTTTTACTCTGGGCCTTTCTTTCAATAGCCTATCCCTCGTCAATAACCAAGTGAATTCTACCTTGCCACCTTCTCTTGACACCTTGTTATTGGCCTCTTGTGGAGTAAAGGATTTAGATTTCTTAATTGGAGCTAACAATCTAGATGAACTAGATCTTTCTCAAAACATGCTTCATGGCCAGATATTTTTAGATGATAAATGGAATACCTGGGGTCAACATTTGTCCTATCTTAATCTCTCCCACAACTTTTTGACTCACATCCACCAACTTCCTTTTCGATACCTCATGTATCTTGATCTCCGCTCGAACTTGCTTAGTGGTTCATTGTTTGCTCCATCTGTTCAAATGATAGCTTACTTTGCTTCAAACAATAATTTCACTAGAGAACTCCCTTCACTCATGTGCAACATGACTCAGCTCGAAGCACTTGATTTATCCAACAACAGGTTGAGTGGCTTGATTCCCCAATGTTTGGGGAATACGACAGAGCTTTCGGTGTTAGACTTGCACACGAATAATTTTCATGGCATAATCCCATCAGGTTTTTCAGTTGGAAGCAAACTAAGAGGACTCACTTTGCACAACAACTGGTTGGAAGGTGTTGTGCCTCTATCATTGTCCAATTGCAAAGAATTACAAGTGCTAGATATTGGACACAACAGTTTAAAAGGCACATTTCCTTGGTGGTTGCAAAAGCTTTCGAAACTGCAGGTTCTAAACTTGAGAGCCAACCATTTGTGCGGTCCTCTAGCCATTTATGGAACAGGATTATCATTCCCTAAATTGAGAATTCTCGATCTTTCTGATAATGAATTTACGGGTATCCTACCAGCAAAATTCTTCTTAAGACTTGAAGGTATGAAGATAGTAAATCGTGTCAAGAAGCCAACGATGTTCGTGGATCCAAGGTATTACTATAAAGTTTCAGTGGTTATAACAGACAAAGGGCAAGAGATTGATATTGTGAGTGTTATTTCCCTGTTGACATCCATAGATATCTCCAACAACAGATTTGAAGGGACCATTCCAGATGCCATTGGAGGTCTCATTTCACTTCAGTTTCTAAACCTTTCCCATAATAAGTTTAGATGTCAAATCTCATCCACCTTCCAAAGCTTAACTATTTTGGAATCCTTAGACCTATCCTCAAATCAACTCGAGGGTGAAATTCCTCCACAATTGACGGCATTGACATTTCTTTCGGTTTTAAACCTCTCTCAAAACCATCTAGTGGGTAGAATTCCGCAAGGCCACCAATTTGATACGTTTCAAAATGTGTCATACTTGGAAAATGATGGACTTTGTGGATTTCCATTGTCAAAAATTTGTGGAGCTGAGAATGGGTTGATGATGCCACCACCTAGTGCAACTCACAATAAGGAGGATTTCATCAGTGGGTTGACATGGGAAGCTGTACTGATTGGATACTTGAGCGGGATGGTGATTGGATTGAGCATTGGCTACTTGAGTTTTATGACTGGAAAACCAAAATGGTTTAACAAAATGGTAGAACCAGAAGGTGGGAGATTAATTAAAAAGAAGTGGCGCTCTAGGGAGGTTAAATGGTTGTCAAGATAAGGCTGCAATATTAATTTGCAAATAGTTATTATATTTTCATCTTGTAAACCATTAGTTAATAAAAGTACTCATTTCAGTAAAATTTCATAAATGTTTTCATTTGTTAACGTTGTTGTATCATAAATATCATTTTCGAATCACATATTCCATTATGTATAGATGAAACCAAATTCACTTGCCTTTTGCCTTCTCCACCTCAACTAATTGCAGTTCTCCTGTTCCACAAAATCAACCAATTCATTACTAGCAGAAGAACCTCAACTAATTGCAGTTCTCCTGTTCCACAAAATCAACCAATTCATTACTAGCAGAAGAGTCCATTTTGTAATACTGACTTACAAAGTACTAATAAAATGCGAAACAAAACTGCCGTGCCCGAGCCTTAGGGAAGCAAAGCACATTGCAGCATACCAAAAGTACACAACAATAAGGATTCATTGCTAATAATGTGGCCTTAATTCCCAATCTATCTTCACTTATAAGAATAAATTCACTTGCCTTGTCCCGAAATTCCTTCTTTCTTCAACATTCGATCCCTTCTTTTGCGTTCTGCTTCTGCTTGCATTTCCATGGCTTCCTTCACTTCATCAGGAAGAGATAGATCATCTGAAATAAAAGGTCAAACTGAACCACAAGAAAAATCAAGTCCAACTAATGAAAAACTTGTTAAACCAAGCCAAATCAAGGAAGTGTAACCCACGAACAACAGCAGTCATCAACAACTATGATGAAGGGGTTTTCCATGTTCTTGAATTGGATATGAGTAAAGCGTATGATGGTGTTTCTTGGCATTTTTTGGATATAACTATGATGAAGATCGATTGGTTTTCCATGCTCGTTACGCCAACTTAATAGTATGTCATCCTGTGTATCGAAGGTTTCCTTTTCAGTGTCTTACAATGGCTGGCATTCACCATATTTTGCTTCGAGAAGGGGTTTACGTCAGGGGTGTCCTCTATCCCTATTTCCTATCACACATTTAATGTATGCAGACAACTCAATTTTCTTTTTTAAGGTGAATTCTGCTGCTGTTAATTCTCGAAATCCCTCAATTTTGCTAACTTTTCTGTGATGTTTATTCCAAATGCAATGGAGCATCACCAAAGTATGGTGCGATTTGGCCTTCATATTACAAATGTGTATGTTACAAGCGAAGCTACATACGCTCAAAACAGAGTCGTAATCGCTCTAAGGCTATCTATCCGATGAGTATATTCAAGTTGCCGGCAACAATTACAAAAAAGTTAGATTCCATTTTAGCTTCTTTTATCTGGAAAGGAGAACAAGAATTGAGGGAGATATACTATGCAATAGCCTGCAAGCAAAATTGTTACATTTTTATGGAGTTAATGTTACTTTGGCAATAATTAAAGTATGAAAAAACTAATTCAATATGGAACACTAATTCAAGTAATCATCGAATGAAATCACAATGGTCAAATATACATCAATTACAAAGAAAGAAAAGAAGAAGAAAAAAACATATGTATACAAAGAATACAGATAAAACGCCCGCAGAATAGGACCTCCATCAATCAATTATCAAAACTGAAACCAAGAATATAGCCGCATAATAGCCGTTTTGGGGAAATCAATTAGCAGACTCAGATTCAGAACAGGCCGAACAAGACGAAGATGCCTAAAAGGATAAGCCAAACGATGTGAACCAACAAGAGAGCTTGTTCGGAGACAGGGCCGGAACCTCCATTCCCAACCTCACAGAATCCTAAATAAAACGATTTTCTGGAAATCATGCGGATTCGGGAGCAATGAGCGTCCGCACAGCGTGCATTGCCAGACAACTAAAAAAACAATGAATTCTAAAGAAAACGATTTTCTGGAAATCAATTTCTTCAGAAAACTAAAAACAGAAAATCGTTTTCTTCAGAAAACTTTAAGAAAATAAATTATGAAGAAAACCAAAAAAAATGAATTCTAAAGAAAATGATTTTCTAAAATCGTTTTCTTCAGAAGACTAAAAAAAATGAATTTCAAAGAAAAAAATTTCCTGAAAATCGTTTGCTTCAGAAAACAAAAAAAAATAATAATAATGAATTCTGAAGAAAATGATTTTCCAAAAAACCGTTTTCTTCCGAAAACTATTAAAAAATGAATTCCGAAGAAAAAGATTTTCCAAAAATCATTTTCTTCAGAAAACTAAAAAAATATTAATTATAAAGAAAACGATTTAGCGGAAATCATTTTCTTCAGAAAACTTAAAAGAAAATGAATTCTAAAGAAAATTATTTTCCGGAAATGGTTCTTCATAATGTTGCATATGCACTTTGTTATAGTAAGTGTTACTTAATGATTGTTTAGGAAAATTTGGCAACAACCTCAAACTGCCTTTGGGTTCTTTTTCTAGTCCCACATGCCAAAATTCCATGAAACTGCAATGTTAGGCAGATAATTATAGGCAGATCTTCATCTAATTTTAATTATTTATGGATGGCTTTTGCATCATTAGGGTGGTGATCATATCTTTATCATGGTTGAACCGCAATAGAAAGTGAGAGGTTTTACTGCGGTTCAAACATAAACCGCCGTTGAAAGTGTGCTACTTTCTACTGTGGTTCAACCATGAACCGCAGTAGAAAGTTACACTTTCTACGGCGGTTCAACCATGAACCGCCGTAGAAAGTCCGCACTTTCTACTGCGGTTCAACCATGAACCGCCGTAGAAAGTTTAACTTTCTACTGCGGTTCTAACCGCCGTAAAAAGTCCGCTAACTTACTACGGCTGCCAGATAGATGGCGGTTCAAAAATGTTAAAAATCGCCGTTAAAAGCCCTTAATAACCGCCTTTAAAGCCCCTTTTTGTAGTAGTGAATCTTTAAAATATACCATCTCATGGGAAGCATTCCGGAAGGCAACCAATTTGATACATTTGGAAATGCTAATCTGATACTTGGGAAACAATGGACTTTGTGGAGTTCCGTTGTCAAAACTTTGTGGAGATAAGAATAGTTTGATGATTCCGCCAACAAGTGCAACTCAAAATAAGGAGGATTTAATCAATGGGATTATCGCGGAAGCTGTATTGATATTGGATACTTGAGCGGGATGATGATTGGATTGAGCATGGGCTATCTGAGTTTTATGACTGGAAAATCAAAACGGTTTAACAAGTGGAAAAAGAAGAAAGTTGTAGATTAATTAAAAAGAAATGGCGCCCTCGGGAGGTTAAATGGTTGTCCAGATAAGTGTCATCATTTTGCCATCAATGAATTAGCCATTACTGAAACTTGCTGTGAGCTTCTAATATTTGTTCCGTTTAATTACTATATTAATCTGTATGATTACTTGCTGCTTACATTAATTATAAATTAATTTTCCACGAAATTAAAAATGGAATAGGGCATGCAGTCACACTGTTGCTAAATATCCTAAATCATTAATTAGTTTGGACATATAATTCAATTCATTCACGAATACAGCAAACTCAATTAAATTTGCATAATTATTGTATCATTACAACTTTACCATATTCCTCCCAGAATTTCTTACCATATTTTACAAAAGCAATATCGATCTTTTGCACGCAGTGTCCGTCTCAGAAATATTGATGATTCGTTCAACACCAAAAGTGAGGCAACCGCCATTGATCGATGTTTGGTACGTACATGATTATTTATTTATTTATTGCAAATCAACATTGTCAGATCTTCTTACTAACAATTATTTTCATCTCATTTTAAATTTTAATAAAAGTGGATGCCTCAAAAAAAATTAAAAAAATCACATGTAATTAAGAAAACAAGCATATGGACTTTAAGCGTTGAAAGTATATATCACGTATAGTCTCTGATATATTACTTGTTAACAAAAAAAGTATTATCCGCAGAAAAAAAAGGGGGGAAAAAACAAAAAAAAGTCGAATGTGATTAAGAAAAGACGCGTGATGGAACACGGATTCGGCGTGATCCAATCCAATAAAAAGAAGGATAGCCCAGCCGCTTGGAGCAGCCCGGAAACCAAACGGAGACCTGCGGACCACCTCCTCGGCCCAGAATAGCTTGGCAGAGGGACCCACTTGATGATGCCGCCAACAAATACTGCAATTAACAATAAGGAGTTCGTTGATAGGTTTACTATGGACGTTGTATTGAGAAAGTGATTGGAAAATTCTCCCTTTCTTATTAACGATTTTGTATAAGAAATGAGTGTTTCCTGTGGTAAAAGGGATTTTAAAGCTCGAAAGAATTACGAGTGGCTGATTGCTTTTGATATCTTTCTAAACTTTCTTTATTAAGAAATTTACCCTTTTTTTGTTTCCTCTTACGCATGTATATGTTAATTTTTGTAACAACATGAATGGAAGAACAGTGTTAAATTAGTTATTTTAGGTGTTGTATTTCTAAACTCATTCATAGAAATCTAAAACACACTCATCGTTAGTTTGATTTTTTTTTTTCCTGCAATTTATTTTTTTGAAAGGAAAATTTCACAAATTATAATATAGAAATCTTAAAAATATTAAAAATCTAAAAACAAATAAGTAAGATATAATCTTTAAAAAGGACTGAGCAAATTATGATATAGAAACCTTGGCACGTCAAAGCACGAAGTCAAGATCAATAAATTTTCAAATAAATTTGTATGTTTTTATATACAAAAATGTTTTCGATGGTGAACTATGATTTTGACAATAAATATTAGAAAAATATAATTATAAATGAATCATACATAAAACACATGCATTAAAATATCAATATCCATCCAACAATTTCCGCAATGGCCGGTTTGCAATTAAGTTGCTTAATTAGTCCTTTCCTCCCCCAAATTAAAATAACTCTGTATTTACTTTAAAATAAATTGTAAATATATAGCACCCTTAGTCTTATCCTCAAATATTCACAAGACTTAGCAGAGTCGTTCTTCCGTTGCTCCACAATATCATTAATAATGAATAAGTCAAAAAATTGGCTATGTTTCCTTTGTAATTGTCCCAAGAAAATTTTCAGTTTTTTTTGAATCAGAACACTCATCTTGAATTTAACTTTTCCCTGCCATTTATTTTTCAAAATAATATTACACAAAAATTAAAAACCATAAATCTTCAAATTTTAAAAATGGTAAAACAAAATGTCTAAGATATAACCTCTAAAATGACTGTATTTTATTGGAGAAAAAATTTGTAGGAAGACAATTTTATGGAGACATACTAAAAACGGGATATATAGAACAACCTTGTTTATATAATAAACTCTAGGGATACTCGTCTTCGGGGTTTGAAGAATTTCCACTCATTATATGTTACTAATTAACATGAACTTTTCAATAAATTGTTAAAAGCTAATGGATTCGCTTTGTAATTGTAACCAAAATATTGGGGAAAATAAAATAATACTTATTTCCTAATGAATTAATTATTGAAGAAGCCATCTATTAATCCACACAAGTAGTGTCGACATTTTCAAATGAATACGTCCAAAATGGTGATATATTATATATATATATATATGTGTGAATATTTGGATTAATGGATGTGGAAAATATTTGCCACATTATTGAAGGAAAAATGAAAATGACTCCGTGCAAATTGAAAGCCATAGCCTTCTTGGCACGGCAAGATGTCCAATGCATAGAGTCAAAACGTTAACATTAATGAAGTACACACAATGGGTTTTAATATTTGTATGTGTCACACTTTGTATCACTCATAATTTATGGCTGTTGTTATTGTCAGATCAATAATTTACTAAATAATGTAGAGTTAGTGTAAATTACATATTTGTATATACAAATTCATTTTGTATAATAAATTATTGTTTTATCAATTGCCTCACTCATATTTAAAAGTAAAATTATAAAATACACATGTATTAAAGTATTACTCCATCCGTTCTATTAGAAAATTCTATTTTAATAAATATACAACTTATTATAAATGTCAAGGTACAACATGTAAAATAACTAATTTTCTTTTCCACTCAAATTAATCATACATTTGAGAATTGGGTACTCATTATCTTCATTTTCCTCTCTTTCTCTCTGTTGGCGTACATACATAATACTCGATCCACTAGCGTTGGAAATGCAAAATTTTGGAGAAATGAAAAGGATACCTATTTCCTATTGAATTAATTTGTGAAAATTAAAGCCATCTGTTATCCACACAAGTCTACATATTTTCAAATAATGACGTCCAAAATGGTGAAACATATATAGTTGAATGTGGAAAATTTTAGCTCCGTAGAAAACAGTAGAGATAATTGAGTAGTAGTAGTGTTGGAAAAATAAAATCCAAAAAACATGAAACTAAAAGCTCAACTTTCTTGGCAAGGCAACACCAATATTGGTCCGCAAATATTGTTTAAAAATGAAAGCACATAAAAAGGAAGATCACATATGTACAGTAAATTAAAAAAAGAGAAAAAACCATTGGCCACCTCCCCTACTTGGTATAAATTTACAGTTTAGTAGATGAGATATACTGTTGTGATTTAGATCTGTTAATTATCATATCAAATATATTACAATCAGTTGTATTGATTGCTTCATTGTCTTCTATCAATTGTTGTTGGACGATATCCAACGCCATTAATAAAAAAAATTAATTTTCAAAAGAAAAACATATGTACCGCAAATTTAAATAAGTTATAATTTATGATTGATGTTGTTCTCAGATTAATAATTTATTAAATGGTTTAAAATTAGAGTAAAATTAAATAATTTATAATTTATGATTGATGTTGTTATATTAAGTGTAACTTAATGATTGTTTTGGAAAATTTGGCGACAACCTCAAACTTCCTTTGGGTTCTTTGTCTATAGCCCCACATGCCAAAATTCCATGAAATTGCAATGTTAGGCAGATAAATATAGGCAGATCTTCATCTTATTTTAATTATTTATGGATGGATTTTGCATCATTAGGGTGGTGATCATATCTGTGGTCCATTTGTTTTGAATCCCCATTACCTTCAATCTCCTGTAATCTTTGTTAGTAGTAGAAATATTGACAGAGATTGAAAGTAGGCAAAGGTAGCATTTTGGAATATTGTTTTGAGGCTTATAAAATTGTTGCACTTGAGGGATTTTTATTTTTTGGGGTGAAAATATGTTAATGGTTCCGGAGGGATGATAAAAGAAAATATTGAAGGTTTCAGCAAATTGTTATCGGAGATTACAAAATATTTGATGGACTAATTATAGACCTCACATAGTAATATTAGTAATGATTGAATTTAGAGAAGTAAGAAATTCAAAGTGTATTTTTCAATTAAAATAAAATATATTTTTCAAAATAAACTCTTTTAATGAAATGGAGAAATAATAGATACTCCCTCCGTTCCATTTGAAGGGTTCATCTTTACTCAGGTACAACTTATTATAAATGTCAAGGTACAATACCTAAAATACTTAATTTATCACCATTTGTTCTATTTATATCCTTGCTTAAAAAGTAAGAAAATTGTAGACCACACATAATTATATTAGTAAGGGTACGAGATGTAAAAAAAAAACTCAAATTGGACCCTTCTAATGAAACAAAAAATATTTCTCAAACTGAACCCTTCTAATAGAACGGAGGGAGTACAAAGAAACAAGTTTGCCTTAGTCTTATCCACAAATGTTCTCAAGATCATGGAGTTCCACAATGACATGGAATTCCAATTAGTTAATCTATACGTAAAAAAAAATTGAAATTTCTACTTCCAATTCCAATTGATGATCTATCTATTCATTGGATTGGATATGTCCCCGACCCATAACCAATTGAAATTTATGTGTTGACTTCATTGACTTCCATGTACAGTAGTAAGTCTTGGTCATCGACTTAGACTCCATAAATAATGTTTTTAAAAATTTTTTTTTAATTAAACACTATTTCATAATTCTATAATCTATTATATTGAAGGCGGTGAAACAATAATAGAGATAGGGATCGAACCCTCTGACCTCTAGTTGTTCATGAAATTGTAAATACAATACTACTTCATCAAAACTTCACCGGCAACTTGTGCATTATAAAAATTAATTTTAGAGTGGATGGGCAATCAGTATTAAAAAAATGGGACAATCTTTAAAAAATGATGAGCAACCAATACTTAGTGTAGGTGCAATGCTTCATTTTGTCAAAAAGATAATTTTCCTAGTTCCCGTTAAATTATCCAAACTTTAATTATTTTTGAGATAGGTTTGGGATTTTTTTAGAGGTCCCGAATGATTAAAAAATAATTTAATGTATTTTTAGGAAAAATTAGAGTGAAGGGACAATCAATATTGAAAAAATAGGAGGCCTTTGAAAAATGAAGAACAACTAATGCTCCATTTAGTCAAAAGTAGTACGAGATGCGAACAAATGCGACAGTAAGCTAAAATAAAAGGAATTTGCAAGTGAAAACTCAAATGCTAAAAGTCCTCAAAATATTATTTATTATGTGATTCCACAGTAAACAATAAGAAATTATTGTGAACTAACTGAACTGTTGGGCTATTACATTAATTACCCAAAAACTCAACAAACATAAATAAAATTTATAAATTAATTTATTAATTACATATTTTTGTCACATACATACATATTGGTACGTTTCAGTTTTGACTTATTATGCTAATTGGTTCAATTAAACCTTATTAAACATATTTAATGAATATTTTCATCATAATTATCATTGCTTAAAATAGAAAGAACAAAACAAAAATAGCATACCGTTAAAAGAAATCATTATTAATTAATACCTTCTCCTAAAAAATTAATGTTCAATCAGAACACTCCTCTTGAATTTAACTTTTCCCTGCCATTTATTTTTCAAAATAATATTACACAAAAATTATAAACTATAAATCTTCAAACTTTAAAAATTGTAAAAGAAAATGTTAAGATATAACCTCTAAAATGACTGTATTTTATTTGCGGGAAAAAAATGTGTAGGAAGACGATTTTACGGAGCCATACTAATAACGGGATAGAACGTCTATAAATGCTCACCAACAAACACAACCTTATGTTTATATAATGAAGTCAATGGATACTCTTGTCTTCGGGGTTTCACACATTCAGTACAAGAGTTCACTCATCATTTGTTAACTAATTAACATGAACTTTTCAAATTGTTAAAAATTACAGGATTCACTTCATAATTTAACCAAAATATTGGGGAAAATAAAATAATACATATTTCGTAATGAATTAATTATTGAAGAAGCCATCTATTAATCCACACAAGTCTAATCATTTTCAAATGAATACGTCCAAATTAAGCTAGCCTTCTTGGCACAGCAAGATTAATGTCCAATGCATAGAGTCAAAACATTGACATTAATGAAACACGCAAAAAGGATTTTAATATTTATACATGTTACACCGTGTATTACTCATAATTCATGACTGTTGTTATTTGCCAGATAAATAATTTACTAAATAATTGAGAATTAGCGTAAATTACATATTTGTGTATACAAATTCACTTTGAATAACAAATTATATAATTTAAAGGTAAAATTATAAATAAATTTTAAAATACATATGCATTAAAGAATAAAATTCTGTTCAATTTTATTATAGATTTCCTTTTCCACTCAGATTAATTAATCATACATGTACTATATAGCATACATACATAATACTCCAGTAGTGTTGGAAATAAAAAAATTATGGAGAAATTAAAATGATACCTTTTTCCCTATTGAATTAATTTATGAAAAAGCCAACTGTTAATCCAAACAAGTCTAGATATTTTTCAAATTAAGACGTCCAAAATGGAGAAACATGCTTATTTGGACCTGTGGAAAATTTTAGCCCCTTAGAAAACGGTAGAAATTTTGAGTGTTGGAACAATGATATCCAAAAAGCATGAAAATGAAAGCTCAACACCAATATAATATTGGTCCAAGATGTATGTTAACAATGAAAGCACATAAAAAGGAAGATCACATATATATGTACCCACAAGTTTAAATAAGTTTAATATATAATTGATGTATACTCAAGATCAATAATTTATTAAATGTTTAAAAATTAGAGTAAATTTATATATACAAATTTTTTTTTTTTTTTTGATATTGAATTAGTATTTTGACAATAATTTCAACTTCATAATTTAAAATTTAATTATCAATAAATATCGTTGGTTCTACCACTACTCCACTATAATCTTTGATTCCAAATTTACGATTAATTCTAGCAACTTCTATGATTTAATAATTATATTGTAACTGTAAATTAAAGAAAAAATCACACTTTTAGTCAATCTTTTTTACCCTCATTACACTTTTGGTCAATTTTCTATGTAACAAGGGTAAAGAAGAGCTATTTTCCCGTGAACTAAAAGGTATTTGGATGGTGAGACGTGTTTGTATTTGGATGTAGAAAATTATTATCCCGTAGAAATTATTTAGTAGTAGTGTTGGAAAAATAAAAATCCCGAAAAAATATCAAAATGACTCCAAATTTAATGCCCAAAAGTTTTATTGTTGTGCTCTATCAAAAGGTAGTGTAACTGGCACGTCTATCTATCGATGATTTTAGTGATTGTGTAAGTTGTGTTCTATCAAAAGGTTCACCGATTTTGTTGTTGACATTCTATAGGGAACTACACTGTTGCTCCCCACAAATGCTGCGGATCCTAATAGCATGGTATCTCAAGCATTGGCTGTGTATAAGACGTTGGTTGTCGACCACAACTCTGGTAATGCACTCGTAGAGGATTCCAAATCGGGAACTGCGGAAACACCTACAAACAAGAACTGATGAGGGTATAACTTTGTTAGTAGTAGAAATATTGAGTGAGATTGAAAGTAGGCAGAGTTTTGGAATATTATTTTGAGACAAAAAATGGTTCCACTTGAGGGATTTTTATTTTTTGGGGTGGAAATATGTTAATGGTTCTGGAGGATGATAAGAGAAAATATTGAAGGTTTCAGCAAATTGTCTTTGGAGATTACAAAATATTTGATGGATTAATTATAGACCTTACATGATAATATTACTAAGGTTTAAATTTGGAGAAATAAAAAAATTCAAAGTGCACTTTTCAATTAAAATAAAAAATATTTGCCTTAGTCTTATCCACAAATATTCTCAAGATCATGGAATTTCACAATGACATGGAATTCCAATTAGTTAATAACGGGATCTATACGTCAAAAACAATTGAAATTTCTATGTCTATTTGGTGATCTATCTATTCATTGTATTAATTGGATTGGATATATCCCCGACTCATAACCAACTGAAATTTCTGGGTTGACTTCATTGACTTCAATGTACAGTAATAAGTCTTGGTCATAGTCTTAAGAGACTATAAATAATGTTTTTTTTTCTTAAAAAACAAAAATTTAAATTCGACACTATTTCTTAATTTTATAATCTATTACTTGTAGGCGCCGAAATTGACAGAGTTAGAAATCGAACACTCACTCTGACCTCTAGATGATGTTCGCCAAATAGTAAATACAATACTACTTCCATATATCTTTACTTCACCTGCAACCTGCACTATTATAGTAAGTATATATACATGTATAGATACCCTTTTTCTTCACTCAAATTAATGTTGTACCCTTCAATGATTTGAGAATTGAGTCCTGATCATTCTCTTCATTGTATATATATATATATATATATATATATATATATATATATATATAGCATCCATACACATATAATAATCCACACGTAAATGTAATATAACACGACTAATTTTGAGATGATTTATTTCTAGACTATTTATTTGTGTAGAGTGTTGTTCTTAAAATGACATTTTATTGTTTAGCAAATCGACATTTTTTTATTTTTTTACTATGAATTTTATTCTATTTTGAAATCTAATAAACAAGTGCATACAAATATTGTAACGAAACTTTTTTTTATGAGAAATTGTATTCTTAACACGATAACTTTTCAAATTGTTAAAAATTACGGGACTCGTTTGTATTGTAACAAAAGTTTTGTGGAAAATAAAATGATCCTACCTTTATACTATTGTGAAGACTTAAGAGTCAATATTCTTCCACTGATTCCCCAAGCTTCCCTTGTCCTCACCATATTGGATTGGATCGACGATTGAAATTTCTGGGTTGACTTGACTTGACTTTTACAATTTGCAAAGTCATGCTATTTGAGTTTTTATGACTAAAAACCTGTTTCTTTTTATGGGTTTTGAAAACACGTTTTAAATTTTTGGTTTTAGAATGTATTTTTAAATGTAAAAAATATATTTAAAATATAAAAATGGATAATTTAATAACTAAGAAGTATATTAAAAATGATAAAAAATTAGTATAATATTCAAAATTATAAAAAATATTTTCCATAACATGGTAAAGAATGTACCTGTAATGATAACAAGAAGGTATTAAAGTGATTAAGATATCACCTTAAAAAATGACTGACGTTGATTTAAAAAATATATTTTAAAAAATAGAAAAAGAGTGACGGGAGACAATTTTTAATTCTTGACATGGGGACTTAATTTTCAAATTGTAAAATAAATTACGATTCATTTTGTAATATAACCGAAATTTAATTTTGAGGAAAAAGAAAAGATCCCTGTATATTCATTATTTCCTGTTGAATTATATGTGCAAAATCCATCAAACCACACTGGTCCAGCTTTTTTCAAATAAATTCAAGTAAATTAAAGTATCTCCAGTCAAACATACTTAGTGGTCCATTGTTTGTTTCATCTGTTTCGGCTCTAGTTTACTTTGTTTCAAATAATAATTTCACTGGAGAACTCCCTTCGCTCATGTGGAGTTTAGAATGAGTTGATGATGCTGCCAACAAGTACTGCAACTCACAATAAGGATTTCATCGATGGGAGCTGTATTGTTTGGATACTTGAGCGGGATGTTGATTGGATTGAGCATCGGTTGCATGAGTTTTATGAGTGTCACACCAAAATGGTTTAACAAAATGGTAGAACAAGAAGGTAAGAGATTAATAAATAAATAAAAATATAGTCATAAGGAGGTTAAATGGTTGTCAAGATAAGGTTGCATTGGCTAATGGGTAGTAGTTAGTTTGTTTTCATATGTATATAAACCTTTAATGAATACTAGCTAGTTGTAGTTATTGGTGTAAAATTCGAAAATTCTCACTTTCTTATTAACGTTTTGTTTAAGAAATGAATGTTTCCTGTGGTAAATGAGATTCTAAATCTCAAAAGAATTACGAGTGGCTGATTACTTTTGATATCTTTCTAAACTTTCTTTATCAAAAAATTACTCTTTTTTTTTTCCTTTTACGCATGTATATATTAATTTTTGTAACGACATGAATGAAACAATAATGTTAAATTAGTTAATTTATTGGCACGGCAACACCAATTAATGCCCAACCCACCAAGTCAAGAAGCAAGAGTTAGCAATAAAGCACATAAAAAGGAAGATAACATACATATGGACCACAACTTTAAATAAGTTGTTATTTTCAAATCAATAATTTATTAAATAAAGTAAATTGGCATGTTCTTTACTACTTTTATAAAGCAATTGTGAACACGGGAACTTTTTCAATTGTTGAAAATTACGGGACTCGTTTGTACTTTTGACCAATTTTTTTTTTTTTTTGGAAAATAAAATGATCCCTATTTTCTTTTGAACTACTATTTGTGAAGACTTAAGAGTCAATATTGTTCCACTGATTCCCCAAAGCTTCACTTGACCTCCTCATTTCAATCCAAACATTCAAATTAAATTTCTCTTGGATCCCACAACTGAAATTTCTGAGTTTGACTTGTACAGTTAGCCAAGTTTCAAGTCATGCTAGTGGAATTTTATGACTGTATAAAACTAAAAAGGTAAAACAAAAAGGTATGAAATGAATTAAGATATCACCTTAAAAAAATGAGTGAACTTGATTTAAAAATAAATAAAATGAAGGGAGACAATTTTATGTTTCTTGACACGGGAACTTTTGAAATTGTAAAAGAAAAATCACGACTCATTTTTTTATTTGACCGAAATTTATTTTTCAGGAAAAGAAAAAACCCCTATTCAGTATTCCCAAGTTGAATTATATGTGCAAAAGACATCAAATCACACTGGTCCAGATTTTCTTCAAATTAAGACGTCCAAAATGGGAAAAGGTATTTGGATGTGGAAATTTTTTGCTCCGTAAAAAACAATAGAGATCATTGAGTAGTAATGTTGGAAATATGAAATCCAAAAAGTATGAAAATGACTCCAAATTTACTGTCTTGGCACGGCAACACTAACGCCCAACGCACCAAGTCAAGATCAATAGTTTGTTAAGTAGTTAAGTAAATTTGTGTGTTTTTATATATGACGGAATACGGATTCCACGCAGTTTAGCCCAACGGCTTGGAGCAACTTGGAAGCCATTTAAAGCCCGAAGAAGAAGCTCTAGTCCCTTAGTTGGCCAGCTCCTCACTCTAGGACGACACGCAAAGATAGATATAGAAATGAACAATGAGAGATCGCCTCGGAATCAATCTCCCTCAATCAAATCACGGGTTTTTTTCCCCAATATTTATATTGGGGTCAAAAATTACCAAAATAGACCATTTTTTTTTTCATTCCCAAAATATAAAAACGAAGTTGGGAGATTCGTTTTCAATGAAAACGAATCTCCCAACTTCGTTTCCTTCAAGAATAACAAAAAATAAATTAAAAAAAATCTTGAAGAAAACGAATTCCTTCCTTCTTTTTTTTTTTTATTAATTTCAAATTAATTTTTTCCTTTTTTGTTTTTTTTATTAATTTCATTAATTCAAAAGAACCCCCATAATTCGTTTTTGAGTTGTTATGAAAAAAAGCAAAATATAATTATATAACTGAAATTTTAAATTGTAATTTAATAAAATTTTAGAGGAAGTAATTTACGGCATTTTTTGAAATGGTGGTCAATTACCTTTGTCTTCTTTATTCTCTCCATTTTCTATATTATCGCGCCTACCTAATCCCACTAGTATTCCCTATGCAAGCTCATTTAAACTAAAAATAATTAAAAATGAAAACATCAATATCGGTCTAATGTTATTTCTCTTTAAGAGAAACAAATTTATGAGTTTTGTTTTTAATGGAATTAATTATTTTTAAAACATAAATGTGTGACTAAATTTTTAAAGATAAATAAATTCCCAAAATTCATTTATACGGAGATTTTATGTATTTCAAAAAATGCCGTAAATTACTTCTTCTAAAATTTTATTGAATTACAAATTAAAATTTCAGTTATATAATTATGTTTTGCCTTTTTTTATTTTTTATAACAACTCAAAAACGATTTACGGGGGTTCGTTTCGAAAACCCTAAATTTTGTTTTTCATTAAATAATATTTATTTTTTAAAAATGAATAAAAACTTAGAAACATGTTGGTGAACAGTTTTCAATGAAAATAATTATTTAATTTTTTAAAAATTCGTTTAAATATAATTATTTTTATTTATTTTAAAAATCATTTTAGTGGAATTCGTTTCTTAATGAAATTAATAAAAAACAAAAAAATAAAAAATTAATTATGGAATTCGTTTATTAATGCAATTACTAAAAAACAAAAAAGAAGGAAAACAAATGTATGGAATTCGTTTTCAAAAGAAAATGAATTACATGCATTCGTTTCCAAAAAGAATTTGTTTTCTTTTGAAAACGAATTCCAAGCATTCGTTTTCTTCAAGAAATTTTTTTTTTTTTTTTGTTAGTTTTGAAGAAAACGAAGTTGGGAGATTCGTTTTCAAATAAAAACGAATCCCCCAACTTCGTTTTCTATAGTTTGGGAATTTCAATTTTTTTTTGTTTGTTTTGGTAATTTTATGCCCCAAAAGTTAATATTAAGGTAAAAAATCATCAAATCACTACCATAGCGGGATTATTTACCTTCCATCTAATCAGATAAAGAAGGGATAATGAAGATCGAGATAGAACTGCCACATGATTCTCCCACCGGCCTCTACTTAGAAACCCCACACAAGTCTAGTCAATTTCAAATGAATACATCCAAAGCTAGCTTTCTTGGCACGGCAAGATGTCTCAATGCATAGAGTCAAAACGTTAACTTTAATGTAGCACACAAAATGGATTTTAATATTTGTATGTGTCACACTTTGTATCACTCATAATTCATGGATATTGTTATTGTCATATTAACAATTTACTAAATAGTGTAGAGTTAGCAGATATTACATCTTTGTATATACAGATTCATTTTGTATAATAAATTATTGTTTATAAATTGCCTCACTCATATTTAAAAGTAAAATTATAGCATACATACATAATAATCGATCCACTAGTGTTGGAAATGCAAAATTTTGGAGAAATGAAAAAATGATACCTATTTCCTATTGAATTAATTTGTGAAAATTAAAGCCATCTGTTATCCACACAAGTCTACATATTTTCAAATTCAGACGTCCAAAATGTTAAAACATATATAGTTGGACGTGGAAAAGATTTTCCCCATTATCGAATTAGTGTTGGAAAAATAAAATCCCTTCATTATTGAAGGAAATGATGGAGAAACATGTTTACTTGGATGTGGAAAATTTTAGCCCAGTAGAAAACGGTAGAGATAATTGAGTAGTTGTAGTGTTGGAAAAATGAAATCCAAAAAGCATGAAACTGAAAGCTCAACTTTCTTGGCAAGGCAACATCAATATTGGTCCGCAAATATTGTTTAAAAATGAAAGCACATAAAAAGGAAGATCACATATGTACAGTAAATTAAAAAAAGAGAAAAAACCATTGGCCGTCCCCTAGTAGGTATAAATTTGCAGTTTAGTATATGAGATATACTGTTGTGGTTTAGATCTGTTAATTATCAGATCAAATATATTACAATCAGTTGTATTGATTGCTTCATTGTCTTCTGTCAATTGCTGTTGGACGATATCCAACGCCATTAATAAAAAAAATTAATTTTCAAAAGAAAAACATATGTACCGCAAATTTAAGTAAGTTATAATTTATGATTGATGTTGTTCTCAGATTAATAATTTATTCAATGGTTTAAAATTAGAGTAAAATTAAATAATTTATAATTTATAATTTATAATTTATAATTTATAATTTTAAAGCTCGAAAGAATTACGAGTGGCTGATTGCTTTTGATATCTTTCTAAACTTTCCTTACAAGAAATTTACTTCTTTTTCTTTTTCCCCCTTTTACACATGTATACATTAATTTGTAACCATATGAATGGAACAATAGTATCAAATTAGTTATTTTAAGTATTGTATTTCTAAACTTATACATAAAAATCTAAAACACACTCATCGTTAATTTTATTTTTTCCTGCAATTTATTTTTTATTAAATAATATTACAAAAATTATAACATAGAAATCTTTAAATATTAAAAATTTAAAAACAAATAAGTAAGATATAACCGTTAAAAAGAACTGAATTCGATTGAGAAATTCTTTTTTGCAAGGGGGGACAATTTTAGGGAGCAATTCTTAACACTAGAGTTTTCATTAATTATTGAAGAAGCCATCTATTAATCCATACAAGTCTAGACATTTTCAAATTAATACGGCCAAAATGGTGAAATATATACTTGGATATTTGGATTAATGGATGTGGAAAATTATTGAAAGGAAAAATGAAAATGACTCGGTGCAAATTGAAAGCTAGCCTTTTTGGCACGGCAAGATCAATGTCCAATGCATAAAGTCAAAACATGTTACACATTGTATTAATGAAGCACACAAGAAGGATTTTAATATTTATATGTGTTACACATTGTATTATTCATAATTCATGATTGTTGTTATTGTCGGATAAATAATTTACTTAATAATTTAGAGTTAGCATAAATTACGTATTTGTGTATACTAATTCACTTTGAATAACAGATTATATTTAAAGGTAAAATTATAAATAAATTTTAAAATACATATGCATTAAAGTATTAATACATAGTTGGTGCAAAGAATAAAATTCTGTTCAAATTAAGACGTCCAAAATGGAAAAACATGCTTACTTGGATCTGTGGAAAATTTTAGCTAGTGCGACACTTTTTTCTTAAGGCTAGTGCAACAATTTTCGTTGGCTGATGCGATACTGTTTTAGGTTCATACAATGATTTTATAAAATGTATTAGCAATAAAATTTGAAATCGCTTTAGCATTTGCAGCAATGAGCACCGTCTCTACCTCCTTTCTCCTCAATTGAATTTGTAGTAATCGCTTTAGCATATACTGCATATGATATATATTAAAGGTTAGACAATTAACACAAAAATTTGTATAAAATGGATGGATTTATACATGCGTGCATTTATAGATGCGACGTCGCGCTTTCTATGCCCGCATATCACTTTTTTATTTGTTGATAAAATAGCAGTTAAAACTAACTCATACTAGTTCATGAAGACAACTCGCGTATCATTTTGCTAGTTGACAAAGTAGTTGTTAGCTTCCCTTTTAGACCATATCCAGCGGATGCCAAAACGGCATCTGCTGTGTCTAGCTGTTGGGCCACTTCCCAGCGAATGCCATTCTCCGCAGCAATAATAGCTGCGGAGATGGTTCGAACGCCAGAAAGCTGGAGCCATTTCTGGAACAATATATATATGTAAACTTTAAAAAATGATTTTTTTCTTTAGTTTCTGTAATTATTTAAATAGATTAATTAATTTATGATAATTAAGTAATTTTAATTGTTAAATTTTTTTATAATGTTAATTTTCAAATTAAATTAATTTTCTAATAAAAATTATAAATGTTCATAAAATAAAGTTATTAATAGATTAAAAAATATTAAATACTAATTTTAAAAAATAATAATAATTACAGAAATAGTTTTAAACTATTAAAATAATAATATTTATAAATAGCATTCTAAAATAGCATCAACAATAGAAAATTGAAATAGAAGTATTATTTTTAATTAAAATTTGTTAATCAAATTCGCATTCTTTCAATTTATGACAATATTTATAGTCCAGTGGACGTGCGGCTAGAGGATTCGAAATCTGGAGCTGTGGAACCAACTACATACAAAGAAGAATATTGTTTTGAGACTGAAAATTGTTCCACTTGAGGGATGTTTTTTATTTTTGAATGGTAATTCAACGTTTGCAATTTCGTATACCATTTTATCAAATACTTAAAAGGTTAGACAATTTAAATGTTTGGAAAAAAGCTCTTCATCAGATCTCTATAATATGTTGAAACATATATTGTTGGCTTGTTTGTGAGTATGAGAGTGAAAATTATGATTTAGAGAAACAAATTAATCTCAGTCGAAATGTTGATTTGTGTATGATTTTTTCTTCTCATATTAAATGAACGTGACAGAAGAAGAAGATGAGTGGAAATTTGTAATGAAGTTTAGCTTAGTCTTCTTAGGCCACAAGAATTCCACAATGTCATTAATGAAGATAATTAGTGGGAGCCAAAAAAAAAATTTTAATTTAAATTGCTATAGTATTAATTGGATTGGACCCAATTCAAATTTCTGGGTTGACTTGACTTCATCGATTAAGACTCCTCATATGCATGCACATGCAGTTCAAAATCAAGAAATGAATCTGATGCCAAATATTTCACCATACATAATACTCTACACCTAATATTAATAGAGAGGGCAATGGCACAACTTGTTATATTTTCCTTGTTTATTTCTCTGTTTTGCTATCAACTTTTCACTATTTCTGCATCCACACCTCATTTGTGCACCCATCATAATGCCCTCCTCTTGTTGCAATTCAAGCAAAGCTTTCAAATTAAAGCTCCATCCCCATACTATTGTCTGGCTTCTTCTCTTGAGACATTAACATCTTGGAACAAGAGCATAGATTGTTGTTTGTGGAAGGGAGTTACATGTGATGAATTCACCGGTGATGTTATTAGTCTTGATCTTAGCTGCAGCGGTCTTCAAGGGGTGATCAACTCCAACAGTACACTCTTCCAACTCTCTCGTCTCCACAACCTCAACCTTGCTTTCAATTACTTCTATGGTTCCTTGATTTCCACCAGGTTTGCTGAGTTTCAAGATTTGACTCACCTCAACCTCTCCTACTCTCACTTCTCAGGAATGCTTCCATCAGAATTCTGTCGTCTCACTAATTTAATCTCCCTCGGCCTCTCATCATTTAAGATTGCTGCTGACGCTGTTCCAAGTTCTACTACAGGTATTGGAATTCAACCTGACGTTTTTAAATCACTCCTTCGAAACTTAACCCAGTTAAGAGAAGTCGCTCTTGAATTTGCTGATGTTTCTTCTAAATTGCCCCATAATCTATCTACTTCCTTACAAGTTTTGAATCTTGAACACATGAAGAACTTGTTTGGTGAAGTACCGGTAGAAACTTTTCAACTCCCAATCTTGCAAGAGCTTCGACTACCTAACAATGTTAACCTCATTGGCAGTTTATCGAAGGTTGAATGGAATACTAGCAGCACATTGAGCTATTTGGACTTGTCTACTACTGGTTTATCTGGGAGATTACCTGAATCTATAGGAAATTTGAAATCTTTATATAATTTAGACCTCTCTTATTCCCATTTTTCTGGATCCATTCCTGCCTCAATAGGAAATCTTACACAATTGACTTTTCTAGATCTCTCATACAACAATTTCTCTGGACCAGTGCCATCCACTCTTGAAAATCTTTGGCATGGACTCATTTATTTGTACCTCTCAGAAAACAGTCTTGGAGGCCAATTGCCCAACTTTTTTAGAAACTTCAACAACTTGTTACGCTTATCTCTTGACTCTAACCAAGTCATTGGTCATTTCCCATCCGAAATCATGAATCTAACAAAGCTTCAAGATCTAGATTTGTCGTACAATTCACTCACAGGTCATATCCCATCATCAATCATCAATCTCACAAAGCTTGAATCTCTAGATTTGTCGTACAACTCACTCACAGGTGCTCTGCCCCCCAACATTGGTGGATTTCCAAATCATTTGGGAAACAACTCATTGAATAAGTTGCAACTACTTCGTTTGGAGGGCAATGAGTTGCATGGTCAAATTCCTAAATCAATTTCAAAACTTGTGAATCTGGAACAACTTCATTTATCAGACAACAACTTCAGTGGTGATGTAGAGGTTAACTTGTTCTCAAACATGAAACATCTTGGTATTCTTGACCTTTCTTTCAATAGCCTATCCCTCGTCAATAACCAAGTGAATTCTACCTTTCCACCTTCTCTTGAATTCTTGTTTTTGGCCTCTTGTGGAGTAAGGGATTTAGATTTGTTAATTGGAGCTAATCTACTTGATCTAGATCTTTCTGATAACAAGCTTCATGGCCAGATATTTTTAGATGAGAAATGGAATAACTGGGGTCAATATTTGTCCTATCTGAATCTCTCCCACAACTTTTTGACTCACATCCACCAACTTTCTTTTCAATACCTGGATTATCTTGATATCAGCTCAAACAGACTTAGTGGTCCATTGTTTGTTCCATCTGTTGGAACGCAAGTTTACTATGCTTCAAACAATAATTTCACTGGAGAACTCCCTTCACTCATTTGCAACATGACTAAGCTCGAAGCACTTGATTTATCGAACAACAGCTTGAGTGGTTTGATTCCCCAATGTTTGGGGAATAAGACAGAGCTTTGGGTGCTAGACTTGCACGCGAATAATTTTCATGGCATAATCCCATCAGGTGTTTCAGTTGGAAGCCAACTAAGAAGCCTCACTTTGCACAACAACTGGTTGGAAGGTGTTGTGCCTCTATCATTGTCCAATTGCAAAGAATTACAAGTGCTAGATATTGGACACAACAGTTTAAACGGCACGTTTCCTTGGTGGTTGCAAAAGCTTTCGAAACTGCAAGTTCTAAACTTGAGAGCCAACCATTTGTGCGGTCCTCTAGCCATTTATGGAACAGGATTATCATTCCCTCAATTGAGAATTCTCGATCTTTCTGATAATGAATTTATGGGTATCCTACCAGCAAAATTCTTCTTAAGACTTGAAGGTATGAAGATAGTAAATCGTGTCAAGAAGCCAACGATGTTCGTGGATCCAAGGTTTTACTATAAAGTTTCAGTGGTTATAATGGATAAAGGGCAAGAGATTGATAGTGTGAGTGTTATTTCCATGTTGACAGCCATTGATCTCTCCAACAACAGATTTGAAGGGACCATTCCAGATGCCATTGGAGGTCTCATTTCACTTCAGTTTCTAAACCTTTCCCAAAATAAGTTTGGAGGTCAAATCCCAGCAACCTTCCGAAACTTAACATCTTTGGAATCCTTAGACCTGTCCTCAAATCAACTCAAGGGTGAAATTCCTCCACAATTGACGGCATTAACATTTCTGTCAGTTTTAAACCTCTCTCGAAACCATCTCGTGGGTAGCATTCCGCAAGGCCACCAATTTGATACATTTCAAAATACGTCATACTTGGAAAATGATGGACTTTGTGGATTTCCGTTGCCAAAAATTTGTGGAGCTGAAAATGGGTTGATGATGCCACCACCTAGTGCAACTCACAAAAAGGAGGATTTCATCAGTGGGTTTACATGGGAATCTGTACTGATTGGATACTTGAGCGGGATGGTGATTGGATTGAGCATTGGCTTCCTGAGTTTTATGACTGGAAAACCAAAATGGTTTAACAAAATAGTAGAACAAGAAGGTGGGAGATTAATTAAAAAGAAGTGGCGCTCTAGGGAGGTTAAATGGTTGTCAAGATAGGCTGCAATATTAATTTGCAAATAGTTATTATATTTTCATCTTGTAAACCATTAGTTAATAAAAGTACTCATTTCTGTAAAATTTCATAAATGTTTTCATTTTGTTAACATTGTTGTATCATAAATATCATTTTCGAATCACATATTCCATTATGTATAGATGAAACCAAATTCACTTGCGTTTTGCCTTCTCCACCTCAACTAATCGCACTTCTCCTGTTTCACAAAATCAACAAATTTATCACTAGTAAAAGAGTTCATTTTGTAATACTGACTTACAAAGTAGTAATAAAATGTGAAACAAAACTGCAGCGCGGGAGCCTCAGGGAAGCAAAGCACATTGCAGCATACCAAAAGAACACAACAATAAGGATTCATTGCTAATAATGTGGCCTTAATACCCAATCTATCTTCACTTATAAGAATAAATTCACTTGCCTTGTGTCGAAATTCCTTCTTTCTTCAACATTCGATCCCTTCTTTTGCGTTCTGCTTCTGCTTGCATTTCCATGGCTTCCTTCACTTCATCAGGAAGAGATAGATCATCTGAAATAAAAGGAGCCACAAGAACAATCCAGTCCAACTAATGAAAAACTAGTTAAACCAAGCCAAAATCAAGGAAGCGTAACCCACGAACGACAGCAGTCATCAACAACTATGATGAAGGGGTTTTCCATGTTCTTGAATTGGATATGAGTAAGGTGTTTCTTGGCATTTTTTGGATATAACTATGATGAGGATCGATTGGTTTTCCATGTTCGTTACGCCAACTTAATAGTATGTCATCATGTGTATCGAAGGTTTCATTTTCAGTGTCTTTCAATGGCTGGCATTCACCATATTTTGCTCTGAGAAAGGGTTCACGTCCTCTATCCCTATTCCCTATCACACATTTAATGTATGCAGACGACTCAATTTTCTTTTTTAAGGTGCATTCTGCTGCTGTTAATTTTTCGACAATTATGCTCGGTACACTGGACTACGCTTCAATTTTGCTAAGTCTTCGGTGATGTTTAGTCCAAATGCAATGGAGTATCACCAAAGTATGGTGTGATTTAGCCTTCATATTACAAATTTGTATGTTACATGCGAAGCTACATTCGCTCAAAACAGAGTTCGTTGTGACTAATGGGGAGGGTGACATTAGCTAAACATACTCTATCCTCTACGGCTATCTATCCGTGAGTATATTCAAGTTGCCGGCAGCAATTACAAAAATGGTAAATTCCATTTTAGCTTATTGTATCTGCAGAACAAGAATTGAGGGAGATATGTTCCTTCCGGGACATCCCATAAAATTGGAACCATACAGAGAATTGAGGGAGATATACTATCAAGAGTGGTTATGCAACAGCCTACAAGCTAAAATGTTACATTTCTATTGAGTTAATGTTACTTTGGCAATATTTAAAGTATGAAAAAAACTTCGGCAACTGCAATTTAGTCCAATATTCAAGTAATCATCGAATGAAATCACAATGATCAAATATACATTAGTTACAAAGAAAGAGAACCAAAAAAAAAAACATATGTATACAAAGAATACTGATCAAACGTCCGCAGAATAGGACCTCTATCAATCAATTAGCAAAACTGAAACCAAGAATATGCCGCAGAATAAGCGTTTGGGGAAATCAATTAGCAGATTCAGATTCAGAGGAGGCCGAACAAGACGAAGATGCCGAGGAGGATAAGCCAAACAATGTGAACCAACAAGAGAGCTTGTCCGGAGACAGGGCCGGAACCTCCATTCCCAACCTCACAGAATCCTACCTTAGCCACGCGGGTACCGGCGCAATGAGCGTCCGCACAGCCGCACCAATAGGTGACTCCGTCAACGCCGCAGACCGGGTCGGTCCGGAAACACTTTACCGGGCACGAATTCGACTCCTCGGTACGCGATCGGGGACAAACGTGAGAATCATCATCTCGATCTATATCCGACGGCAGCAGCAGCGGATCGAAATTCTGCGACGATGATGAAGAACGGACGGTGTGGGCGAAGGAAACCAGGACGAGGATGACGAAGGAGACGACCGTTAACGGCGACGATTTCGAACCCGTGGGCATTATCATGGAAAGGATCTCCAGCTCCGAATAACAATTATTATGAATCAATTGGATTATGAGATGGAAAAGGAAGAATCGCAAGCCCTAGAAACGAGAGAATTGGGGAATTAGGGCTTGCTGATTTGGGGGAAAAAATAGAAAGAAAGGAAAGTATTTTTGGTTGGAGAAACTAGACAACTGAGTCGTAGCGTAACCCAGCTGTCTGACTCAGTGGACCCCAAAAAGTCCTCGATTTTAGGTGTGCTGTTTAACTAACGCCAACAATATTATTATTAGGTAAATTAACACAATCATTCAATCAATAATCATACCTTAATTAAAATAATCTTATTTCCAAAACGATTTAATTTAATTTAATTTAATTTAATTTAATTTAATTTAACTTAAATAAATCATCACAATTAAATTAAGTCTCATGCGGTCATGCTTCCCCACCCTCTCCTGGATCCGGCTCAAGCACAACAATTTAGCGCATAGTCTAGCTGTTTATGATTTTCACTTCTGTGAGACTCCTCCCAACTGTACCATCTCATTCCACTCCAACACCTCACTATAATACATAACAGCCTTCGCCCTTAAAAAAAAGTCTCACTTCTTACGGGTTCTACATAATTATGGTTAAATTACTGAAATTTAATATAAGATTTGTCATAATTGTACCTTTGAAGTTTTAAAAAACATTACCAAACCCTTTGATTATGCAGGGTCTATTTCATAATTTCTACGAATCTCAATGTCTATGGGCAATTTACTTTATCAATCTTACTCTTGTTAATTGTAACATTTTACTCAAACAAAATTACAAAATTTCACCTTTATAATCTCAGCCATATAGTATACAAATCCTAAACTTATATTTACAGTGATTATCCCTTAACTTATTACAACAACAATAACTAAAGTACGTAGTTCACTATACTGCGTGAGATCAGTTATATGAGATCAATTATATATACATATATATATATATATATGCTGTCGTACATGGTCAAATACATCTATTCATTCATATCATTAAACTATAGATTTCCTCATATGTCTCATTTGCAATATATGAAAGATAATCAATGGTAATAATCAATCAATCCCTCAAACTTCTAGACGGTAAAGAAAGAAAGTAAAAAGCCTCGATGAAAGTTATCTTAAATTCCCCGAAAAACAAGGTTGTCCAGAAGCATTAGATCGGCAAGATCAACCAACCGATTCATCTTTAATTTTGTGTATAAAATCTCTTCATTAGCCTCCTCTGCTACTTAGCCTCAAAATAAGGAAGTCTGTTTTTTTATTGAGAAAGAAGAAAATAAAGAAAAACCTAAACCAAAAAAAAGGAGAAGCATTTTGGTTTCTCTGCAGCCCTCTCTGTCTCAAAGCCGCCTCGCTTCATTTACTAGAAAAGTGAATCATGGGTGGCTGCGCCAGCAAACCGAAGGACTTGGACAGCGTGTTGCAGGCTCCTGCCCCTGTCGAGAACCCTGAGATTGAGAAGGCTGAGGTACATCTATAGTCTCTATGCATCCATGTTACTTAAATTACTATTAAGGACGTGTGCGTTTGAAAGTTTTGCAGGTTGTTCTGATTTTATTATTAGTTTTAGAAATTGTTTAAAAACTCAAATCTTGTTTAGTATAGATTTCAAAACTAGTTTTCAGGTCTGGTTTCTCGCAATCATGTTTGCGGCATACTCCTTACCATTTTTTCTTTCATTTGTCTGGTTGCATGTTTTCGAAAACATATTTCTCAAAATCTCGCTTACAATACCCAATGAATAGGCCTAATTTTCTGATTGCATATTTGGATTTTCATGGTGGTGAATACTCTAATGAATAGGCCTAAGTTTTACATTTTGTTTTAATTCGATTATTAGTTTCTTTTCTTTTTAGGTTTCAATTGCAATTGTTTGCCGCATACTCCCTTACCAATAAGATCTTGAAGAAAAAATATAGCTTTTGTAAACATTTCTTTTCCATATGTTCGGTTCCATGTTTCTAAAAAAAGCTTTTAAAAACATATTTTTGAAAGCGTCCCTTAGAATACGAACAGGCCCTCATTTTCTGAGTGCAAATTTGGATTTTCATGGTGGTCCTTGATTGTTAATGGATGAATATGGAATAATAAATTGCAGGAGAAAGCTACAGAGACAAAAACAGATGAGCCTCAAGTGAAAGACACAAAAACAGAAGAGCCTCTAGTGGATCTTTCAGAACCCGAAGTTGCTGCTGAGGCCCCTAAAAAGGTTGAGAAGGAGGAGGAGGAGGAGTTGAAAACAGAGACAGCAGAGCCTGCAGTTGCTGCTGCTGCAGAGGCTTCCAAGGTTGAGGAGGCTGAGGTTGTGGAGGAGAAAATACAAATAGTCCCCGCTGAGGCGGCCGAGAAGCCTTCTTCTTCTTCTGAATCAACAGAAGTTAAAACCGGAGCCGAAGATGCAACCGAGAAAGAGAAGAAAGATATTGTTGAGGCAAAAGCACCAGCAGAACCAGAAGTAACAGCAGCTGTTGTTGCTTCTGTTGAGGCTCCTAAGGAAAACTGATAAAAGATCAATTCATGCATTATTTCAGTCTCTGTTGTAGGAAAATTTTCATATATGTTTGATCTCATTTTAGATTTTTAGCTCATTGAGATATAAAATCAGAATGTGAAATTGGAACTAATTATTCTATCTTTTGTCAATACATTGAGAATTTCTTGGGGCTCTTAATAATATTATGCTGTTGTCTATAAATTCACCAACTATATAAGCATGTGTATCATCAATCATTACACAAACTTAATTGTTTCCAGAATGTGTAATGTATGCCTTCTGTTTTTATCAATTTGTTCTTGAGTCCATTGATGACATGATATGCTTGTTTTGTGAGAAGCTTGTACGTTTTCACCCATAAAAAAATGATCATGCTAAACCTAGATCTGAGCTTATTGTTGAGTTTTGGCAGGTTTTTAAATTGATCCACACGAATAATTAAACATGTAATGTTACAATTTGGAGTGCCAGGACACGAGTATAAGGATGCTCGGGCTACGTTTTAAATTTAATGTTCAGTTCTGCTGCTTCTGCAAATAAAAATACTAACATTATAAGTAAGAAAGAAACATGTTGCTAAACTTGATTACAAACACTGTTTATTTCTGCAGTTGAATTCAACTTGGATTGAATGTAAACTGCATTAACTGAAATGGTAAAAAAAAAAAAAAAAGTTGGAATTCATGATGAGGGGAAGGATCAGTTGCTTTCCTCATCACCCATGGCGATAGGGAATTTGATTTCATCATCATCATTTTTACCCACTGATCCAAATTGCAACGCAACGTCGAGAAAATACAGCAGAAAAACCAGGACAAGGCAGCTCAAGAACATCGGAATCGGCCCAAATATCCACAGAAACAGAGGAAACGAGAAGTAAAAGGTCCGCAATCCAAGCGACCAGAAATAGCTCCCCCGATTCACCATCCTCGCCACGTACTCCACCGTCACGCAGTGGAGGCTAGGCTCCGATCCCGATCCCGGACCCGGAACGTTGATCAGAAAGCTGGCGTGGCTATAGTACCTAGTGGACTGGACATTGAAGAGGAACGCCAGCAAGAAACAAACCAGAATGGTGAAGAATTTAATGGAGAACGCCAGCTCGCTCTTGTCGCCGTACACGAACCCCATCGAGGATTTCTCTCCGCCGACGCTTGTCATCAAGACGGCGATGATGGAACTGAGCATAATCGCCGTGGAGGCCAAAAGGGTCGACGCCATTATGTTGTTTCTAAGCGTCTGCACCGCCAGAACCCCGTTCTTCTCCGCCTCCTGCACCCACCAACCACCACAAATTTCCGATCAGTTCACTGAAATAGTAAATGATATTCGCTAGATTGATTACAGAGAATGATTATCACCCTACCCCCATCATGGCGCGAACCCAGAAGCGGCGGTTGATGGCGTTGAAGCCGACGACGGTGGTGGTGGGGCGGTTGACGATCCGGTGAAGAAGCCAAACGTGATATGCCACCATTCCTAACAGCCCTGTTGGGACCAAGACGCAATCCAGAAGTTTCTCCTCCATTGTTGATCCAAATTCAGCAGTGAATCAAATAATATTCACTAAACGTCAGTAATTTGCTGTGTTGTTGGGATTGAAATTAATCATCGGAAGAGACAGAGAGAGATTGCAAGTTTGAAACGGCTCTAATATTCTCGACTCTCGAGACGTTGACATGTAGAATTGTAGAAAGAGCCAATTTATTTATAGCGTGAAATTCCAATCATTCCAACGATCTATGAAAAGCTAATGAATTGGCGACCTCTCGAAATTCGGTCCAATTACGAATCAATCTTTATAGTTTTAAAAATAATAAATATTTTCTTGGATTATGCAAAAGTTTTTTATTTGTCTTTGTTGTTTAAACTTGCAGTGTGGTCGAAAATTTGAAGTGTTTAAATTCTGATAATTTATTAAATACTTTAGTGTAAAATTAAGTTTCATTTATTAACTAAATACTTGAATTGAACTTTTATCGATCATAAACTTGTTTTTAAACGTTCATACTCATCGTCATCTATAACTAAACAGAGATCAATTTATAATTATGATCAAACTAAAAGGATGTATTTCTAATTTTTTTAAAAATGATTTATAATTTGACTATCCTCTCATTTTGCGGTCACAAATGACCATTATTTCACTTGGTTTGGAAATATTGGAATGGACGTAGAATCATCAAGTATGTACTAATTTGTCAGAGTGAAAGATTGTTTGTGTTTGTCCAGCTATATCAATGTCACATCATCTTCTAAGTCATTCCACTGGTTGTTTGATTTATTGGCATTAAAATGTCAAACCCTATATTAAAATATAACAAAAGGTGCAAAAAAATAAATAAATACTCCTTCCGTCTTATTTAAAGAGTTTATTTTTTTTAAAAAAAAATTGTCTCATTTAAAAATTTTACTTTGAATTTATTTACATTACATACCCTTACTAATAGAACAATGTGTGATTCACAATTAATCTTTACTTTTAAAGTAAGGATATAAGTGAAAAATATTATGACAAATTACTTATTTTAAGTGTTGTACCTTATAACCCATAATAAATTGTACACATTTTAAAGTGGACTATTTGAGTAGGACGGAGAGAGTAGTACAATAAGATGCCGTACATGAAGTGGAAAAAGAGATAAAAGCACGAAATAAAATGAACTCCTCACATTGGACTTTTGTGAGTTTTTTTTTTTTTCCTTTGTAACAAAAAACTCGGGTTGATTTTGTTGACCCTCGACTCGCTATCATAATTAATTTAATTTTACTTAAAAATCGAATTTTTCATAACTCTTAACATTTTTACTCTTGAATCCTTTAAACATTTCTCTTCAAAGCTATAATGATACATGGTGGTCGTCTAATATTTTCACCATAAATAGTACTAACATTTTCCCCTTTTCTTAAACAATCGTAATTGTTTAAACAACTCCAATATTCCAACAATTATTGAGGCTATCATAAAATAATCCTCAACAAAATTGACAACATTTTTTTACCTTAATTAATATATGCTACTTCTTTCTAGGAAAAAAAAAAAAAAAAAAGACCATGCCTTGTCCTAATGGGCCTGCATTTTGGTGAAATTATTTTATTCTATTTATCCCGATTGTAGAGGCGATGTTCATTGAGAAACAGCCAATGTTAAACTTTTAATGTGAATGAGGCGACTTTATTCTATCGGACTTTAGGACCAGTTTGATCGTGACTGAAAAACGAAGTTATTCTTTTGGTGAAACTAGAGTATCAATTTTTTTTACTTATATTTTGTTTTATAGTAAATTTGATATATTATAATTAATTTTTATTATTTTTAATATATTTTTAACATTTTCAATACACTTATTACATTATTTTTTTAAAAACAAGTCTTAAGAACGATATAAAGATTACAAGATCGTAATCCTAGAAGAGTTGCACAATACGTCCAAAATCGAAATTCATTAACTAATTCATACCACACTACAAGAATCTTATAATGTGATTAACAAGGATAACCATAATTACCCAAAAATGCTAGGAATTTCAAACAATGCAAAAGTCACATCACATATTAAGGAAAAAAGAGGCCCTCCTAGAGTCCTAGTACACACGTAACCATACAAAAGGTTACCTTAATTTACATGAATGATTATAATCAATTAAGGCTAATCACAATTAAGATGGTCACTTAATTAACATTAATGGAAAGCAGGCATGACTGATTTCTTAGCTTTCCCTTCAGCTTCACCTCCATCTTCGCCGTCTTCGGGATCGTCCTTTACCGCCAATATAACCAGAACAGCCAACAGAGGATAACTCACTGTACATAAACCCCAGTTCGCTATCAATTGATTCAAGAACTTAGCTTTGTGTTCGTCGACTTGCCAAGAAATCGCCGCCCCGGCACTCTGCACTCCTTTGTAGAAACCGGCGTACCTGAGGAAACCACCGCCCAACGTTAACAATTACGAATTACGATGATAAGAAAAGAAGAAGAAGAAGCAATTAATAAATATGTAATTATGTCGGACCTGCTGAGAATTTCGGAATCGTCGGCGAGGGCTCCGATGACCCAATACACCATGCTCTGGAACATGGAGTCAAGAAGACCATAGCAAAAGTATAGCACAAATGGCCCTGCAAAATCACTCCCATCTTTGAAGTCCAGTTTTTTCAGACCCTTTACATCCTCGCGGGTGTAATCGAGCTGTTTTGCAAGTCCGCCGCCCCAGATGGCGGTCCCGAGCACGGCAACCACCGTAATCCCCAGCAATCCTCTGGCCCTCCTGCTCTTAAAGCTGAAATCCATCAAGTACCCTATGAACACCGATCCAATCATCTGGGCTCCCCAATAGAACACGTTGTTCAACCCTCGAGTCCTCAGATTGAAGAGAGCCCCATTCACGTTGTTGAATTGGTAACTGTAGAAGAAATTGCTGGCCCAGGACGCCGGGACGATGAGCAACATTTTCCAATTGAGGAACAATTTCATAATCTCGACGGCCTCCGTGGTTACTTTGGAGTACTTTATGTTGGTACAGGTGGAGCCGTCGTCCCGGACAACCCGGCTGGGATGCAAGATCGCCAGAGAAAGTACGGTTCCGATTGCCATAAACACCATGAATCCAATGTAAGTGCCGTCGTTGACGGAGACGGCTTTGGTCCGGTTGTAATTGGAGACGAAAGGGATTAGTCCGCCGATGACGCCTCCCAGGTTGAAAATGCTCCAGAACATGGAAATATAAGTCCCCTTCCGGTCGTGAGGCGGGTAGGAAGTCATGATTGCGCCCTGCGCCGCCCAGAGTAAGCCTGCGCCAACTCCGAGCAGCCCGCCGGCGGCCACCACGAACCCCTGGTGCGGGTGATTGTTATAGTACAAGAAAGAACCGGCGTACAAAACGTAAGTGGAGCAGCCGGCGAAGAGAGTGAGGTGGGGTCCCAAGATGTTGTAGATTCCGCCGCCGAGAACGCCGAAGACGGCGAAGGTGGTGTAAAGGGCGGTGAGTGCGTTGTTGGAAGCATCGGGATCCACCTGGCCACCGCCACCCATCCCGGAGAGGGCATTAAACATTCCGGGGCAGCAAAAACAGACCAATCCGATCAAACCCACTTGGACAAAGGGCGAATTGTACCGGAACAAATTGGATTTGCTGTTTCTACTCTTATCTGGGGATTCCGGCACCGCTGCAACTTTTCCCCCATCCACCAGCTCAGCTCCTCCTCCGCCTCCCAAATCCATGGCTGAATTGAAGAATTGGACTCAATGGATTGATGGGAATAGAAGTTCGAGATTAGAAGAGAGGATATTTAAGATTCAGAATCTCTGCAGATATTTATATGAGTTTGTGTCGTGCTGGAGTTTCCTAAGACCATTACCGGCCGTATCACTATACTCCATCCATCCCATCATAAGAATCTCCAGTCCAGCTGAGCTAAGTACGTAATTAATATTTTCTAAAGCCAAAATATCCGTTTTACCCCAAAAGTTTAGGGGATTTACGTTTTTAGACCCAAATTTTTCCAAGTTAAAATTTCAGTTCAATTTTTTAAAGAAAACACAAACTCAATTCCCCCGTAACTGTGTCAATTTCAAAATAATACTACATGTGTCCTATATTATGTGTTGTTTTAATATTTTTCACATAATTTTAAAAAATTCGTAAAACTACAGTTGTATATTGGTTTGACTATATAGTAAATATAAAAAATTTTAAAATATTATACTTACGAATAACAATAAATGTTGCATTGGAAGTACGGGTGAATATTTAATTTGAAAATGAATAAATAAACGTAATTTAATAACATTTTTCTTTAAATGTTAAAACATCATTTATTTTGTGAAAACATTTTTAAACTAAAAATCAGCACTTAATCTGAAACAAAGTAGCTAGTATTTTGTTTTGATTTGCTAAAAGAGTGTATAAGTTGTGTTCTAAAACTAAACTCCATACAATTATACAAATGTATTTTAGGGGCCGCTTGGTTCGTAGAGGGGAATGGGAATGGGAATGGGAATGATAATAGTGGGGAATGATAGTAGAGGGAATGATAGATGGTGTTTAATTCACAAATAAACTTTTTAGGATTAAAATTTATTTTTATTTTTTTTACATTTAAATTTTGATATATTATAAACTATTTGTGTTAAAATATATTATAATGATGAATTTTAGCACTTAAAATTTTTAAAAATAAAAAATACACACAAAAGGAGGAAATCAAACCCATACCCCCCAATATGCTAGGATATGGAGGATTCCCTCAAAGGAGGGAATCAAACCCATACCCCAATCTAACCAAACAACAACTTTCATTTCCATACCCATTCCATTCCCATTCCATAGTCACAAAACCCCAAACCAAGCAGCCCCTTATTGTAACGCAAAAGAATATGAACTCAACGTGTTGATTATGTAAAATTCAAGGATCAAAACAGAAATTTTATGAATTTTGTGGCTATTAGTTTGGGATGTGATTAATTCAATAATGGTTTGGAATTTTGTCATGAAAAATTGTCGATATTTAATGAATCTGCTGGCTGCTCAGTGGAAAAACGTCCGACTGTGATTTCGATGTGAGATTTGAAAATTTCTTTTTTCTCCAAGCTCGAATCGACACCTCTTTGTCTTTACCTTTAATTTGGTGACTTGTTGTACGCATGGTTTCTACTAATCACGAGTTTGATTTCATCGCAAGATTCGCAACTTTTACTGTTGTTGGGTTTTGACTGTTGTGGTAACTGGTAACTCCACGTTGATTCTTGATTTTGTGTCTTATTTTTACATACTTTTTTTATTCGCAGAGTATTAGGCCCTGTGTGGTATGATTTTCAAAACATAGTTTTTAGATTTATTTTGATTTTATAATATTAAAATTATATTGAAAATGTAAAAAGATATATTGAAAAATATAAAAAGATGTATTAAAAATAATGAAAAATTATTATAAAATTAAAACTTTTCTCAAAACCATGTTTTGAGAATCAAAACAAACAGGGCCTTATTTATGATAATTTGGGCTTCTATCAAAAAGGAAAAACAATTGATTTTTTTATGGAGCCAAATGTTGTTTAAAGTTTTAACTAATTAACCCAATCACAATATAGATGATGGCTTTCCCTTTTCACATGAATTTATCCATAGATGCGCTGCGCTTAATCTATTCCTGACTATAGTATGTAAATATTCGGTTGAAAAATCGGGTACTAAGATTTCATTGTTAGTAGTAATAGCAGATGTGTAAATATTGGTACGAGATTAATTTGTTTTGTGCAGTATCGAAGTTTATACTTCTAAAAGGTTTATATATATATTATGCATATATTTACAATCGAAAAGAGTAAGTACACTGTTATAGTTATAACTGATAAGTATTGGACCAAAATGTTATACATAATGAGTTGTACTGACTATTATTATTATTATTTTTTTTTTATCTTTGTCGATTGTTGTTGAACGGTTTCAACGTCATTAGTAATATTCTTTACTTTCTAAAAAAATTAAATAAATAAAAAACCCAGGCCTAAAACATAATTACTCTACCTTCCTACCACTGAATATTATATAAAATATAGACTTAGGAGGCTGTTATCGTGTAGTACTTACCATAAACCCTTAATTAAATGATCTGTAAGTCTATAATTAACTGAAGGTGGGGCTGTTCAAATGTAATACTCGATCCGAAACCGATTTGAAGATGCTGTTTCGGATCGGTTTCGAATTTTATTTTCAAGGTGCGATTTAGAATCGGATTTGATCCGAAACCGTAATTTTTGGTCTTTTGCACTGCAATGAACTGAATGAAAAAAATGAATTTTCTGGATTATCACAGTATTTACTTGCCCATTGAGTTTGCTGCTAAGGTAGCTGACGCAATTGTCTTCCTTAATAACTAACTAGCAACTAGTTTACTCACCGTTTTCTTTCTTCCTATAATAGAGTTAATCAAAAGTAGAAAAAAGAAACAAAATTTGGTCGGCTAACGTTTCTGGATAAGTATAAAATGTTTTAAGAAAAAGAAAAAGAAAATACCAAAAATGATATGATGCCAAATGTGAGTGAAATATAGCTGTGCGGTGCAATTGAAGCCTGCCGATTTAAGCATTTATTCAATTCGTCGTTTGCCACTTTCTGCCAACCTCAATAGTCAATTTGTCTCACGGTTTAAGTGTATTATTTTAAGGAATAACGAATGACCTCTCAACTAATTCGTCGCAATTTTTTTTAGCAATTTATGTGGTATATATTCATTGATCAAGAAAAATAATGAGTAAATGGAGCTACGCATTGCAGTTTTAGTCTATTTTACGAATAATAATAGACATATCAACTAATTCATCGAAATTTTTGTTAACAGTTCACATGGCATGCATTTATTAATTAATAATTATAATATTAATAATTGTTTCATATGAGTGTAACCAATGGTACATGCCACATAGCTTTTCAACCTAAAGGTACGTTAATGAGTTTGATCAATACTTCCTCTGCCTCAAAAACTATTTGATTAAATTTCTTTAGTTTCAATGACTATAGAAACGAATCAGTTCTCCAACGATTAAGATGCACAAATTGTCACTCAAAATTTCAAGATTTGATTCTTAATTCTATGAACAACGATTGAGAAGCACATATTACCAGCTTAAAAATCGAAAGTCCAATTACTAACTTTGTTATGTTATGCTTATTTATAGTGCACATTAGACTTTCCAACTTTCTTCCTATTTACTGTTACCTCTACCTTTCATATAATTGTGCCAACTTCAAAAATACTTAAATTATAAATATATTATATTTTGTAATTTATAAATTATGAATAAAACGACATTAACAGTCCAACCTCATGAGCAAAACGACATTTAATATGCTGGTGTACTTATTAGTAGTAAATTGACGATAACTATGACTTATTTATTAATTTATTTTCTAGGGAAATGACAGTTGACTCTTATAAAAATCTTTTGTATCTTATCTCACAAAGTGTGGGAAAATTTGCCGTCTATGGCCTGCTAATTATTCAAAACGTTTTATTCTGCTACGAATGAATCATATTATTCTCCACGGCCACACTTAATTATATTAGTAAGAATAGGAAGAGTAAATCTTTTGAAAATAAACTCTTTTATTGGAAAAAGAAAATTCAAAAGTTATCGGACTCTTATAATAGAATAGAGAAAGTATTATTATATTTTTCTGGACAATTTTATTCTTTAAACATTTTGCTGACATCAATACAAGTAAATTTGTGCAAAGGATATCAAAATATATCTTGAACCCTTATCGCTAGAAATGAACCAGTGCTCCAGCGATTGTCAAGCATAATGAACCACCCAGAAGTCGGGGGGTTTGATTTCTACCCGCTCCCACACCTGTAGCGTTCGTGATCGGCCTACTCAACTGTGTATCAATCGAAAGGAAACGGTGAAAATTCAAAAACCAAAAGGTGTAATTAAGTCCTTTTTAAAAAATATTTCCTTCAAATTGTTGGGAAATAGTATCTTAACGACATGCTTAAAAACAGCACGCAAAAGACAGTGAATGAACTATGCACCAGATGAGTCATAATAAACCCCTTATCCTAAACAACGAAGTGTACTAAGACTTTTTTTTTTTTTTTTTTAATTCATCATTATATTTTATAGTCCAACTTGCACTTTAAATAGACAGAATTGACAGAGATAAGAATCGAACATCAAACTTCTAAGTGACCTACTGTGCATCACAATTGGTGGGGCACTAGCCCGTTACGCCATCGAATAAACATATGTTTTTGGACTAATTAGTAATTAGAACATAGTAACATTTCCTCGTATCGTTACTTCAACACTGGCATTTTTATTTTATTTTTGACATTTTAAGTCCGATGACGACCTAATCATAAATGTGTCTTTACCAATCCCAAATATTATTATATATTATATTATTTTTACAAGAATATTATTATATATTTTGTTTCATATTATATTTTGTTTTATCATATTATCAATCGTACCAAATTTTTACTGTATAAGAGAAGTATGTCTTATTAGTTGTGTTTGTTGTGTTTTCTTGTTGGTCAAATATTCCACCGGTTTCTTTTTTAAAAAATCAACTTTCACAAATATTTTTTATTTTAATAAGAAATTGTAGTTTTAATTTTTTTTTAAACATTACTTATGCATTCCATGCTTAATTTAAATTTAAAAAGTAAAACATGAACGGAACAAATGATATCAAATTATATATTTTAAGTATTGTGCTTGAATATTCGTAAAAATTTTGTATATTTGTGAAACGAGATTCTTCCCATAGAAAAAAAAGAAGTATTATCTCTGAATATTACAAAAGAAGACAATTCTTCCGTGCATCCCTTCAACAGTTATACCTAAACAACAATTCAAAATATATTTTTGTAAGTGAGAAAAAAAAAAGAAAAAAAGATAAGTGATTAATTTACCCAAATAAAAATAATTTATATGAGTTTGGCGATAATAATTTATCATAATTTTTTAGTGTACCTTTTTATGTAATTGATTACACTTTTTTGATTAAAAATTATATTTCAAAAACATGTATTCATAATCATATTTTAAAATACGATAACGAACATGTTTTCAAATTTATTTATAATATAAATGTACCTAAATTTTGAAAAAAATCATTAAGTAAAATATAAGAAATTAAAGTAACATTAACAAATGAATTATACATTTTTGAAAACGTAAAAGAAAATTTTGAAAGTCAATTAAACTCGGAGGGTTAATATTTACGGGCCGGGGAGACGCGATTTCTAATTCCTGGAATGCGTGGTGTAAATTCTGAGGGTTATTTTGTAATTTAACAGTTCCCGCCTCCTAAACCGCGTCGCGTAGTCTATACGACGCCGCGTTGTTTGCCGAGAGGGAAAACAACGGTAATATAATTTTGAAAACCCATTCCCGCCTCGTTCCTATAAATACCACACTCCAGTCTCCCTTACCCGCCACCATTCACTCCGATTCTCTCTCCCACCGTCATGCTCTGCTTGCTTTTATTCGCTTTCTATTTGTAGCAGAGGCACTAGAGGAAACCTAATCGTCGGCGAGGGTGGAACAGAGAGCTCGAATATCGCCTAATTTTAGGGCTGCGAAGGCGTCGGATCAAGATCGGGAACAACAAGGTAAACCTAATCGTCGGCGAGGGTGGATTATCGGTGTAATAGAGAGATCGAATATCTCGAAATTTTAAGGCGGCGAAGGCATCGGATCAACATCGCAAGAGACCCCGGCTAACTGTAAACGCTTCGGATCAATGTTCTACTCTCTTCACTTTTCATTCTAGTGAAATTTACGGTTTATAAATGTAATCACTGGAATCAGTTGAGAATTTTTTTTTGCAGAATTCATTGTTTTGTTTATTTTCTTGCATTTTTGACCAAGGAAGACAATAAAATGTCACTGAATTTTATTCCCGTTGCCACGAATTTATACAAGGAGTATACTAAATCAAATGCGCGTTAAGTTTTGAGAAAGTTATGGAGGGAGAAAAGATTTAAAGTTTAGGGCATGTGGCGGAGATATCTCTGTTGGAAATTTGAGGCTGTATTAAACCGAGTTTATGCTTCAGTCGGTTAGTTATTATTTCATTCAGTGTTTTGGGGATTGATGTCTATATTAGCGTTGTAATTATGGCTATTTCTTTGTATTAGGGCTGGAGACACTTGCGAAATTGGCCCTCAAGACCAAATTCTTGGTACCAAAAAACCCCTTCTCTAAAAATGTGGCAACCTTCGGTTTGGAAAGAGGTGCTAAGTTGACAAATCGTGATTATCTTGTTGATGCATGCCCCAAGGTTCTGGCTGAAGATAATATTGATGATTATTCAACCACAGAGACTGAGAATGGGTTTCGTTCAACTTTAAGGATTGTTGCTGGACCAGGGAGTGGCGAGGTCAGTACCCTCCACTAGTTCAGCGTATAATTTTTTTTTCTTCTTTAGCTATAGCTTGATGTTTGTACTGTTAATAACAGACTTCTACAATGGTTGGGCAAAAGTTCTGATGCGGATGCTTGAGGTGCGTCTTTCCTTTTGGTTTCTATCTGGTTTCATTACCTTTAACTTTAAGCAAGTTTTGTAAAATATTGTAAATGACAATGCTGGAGGTCTTGTCTGCTCGTAGATATTAGACTTATAGAGAATCAACATCTTTGTATAGAGCATTGATTGATCTCACATTCTGGCTATGACATTCATTATAGCTGCTGCTTCAGAAATGAGAGAGCGTACTGGAAGAGTAGCTGGGAAATCAGCAGCTAAGGAGCTGACAATTAGCACATTTCACTTCTTTTCCTTCCAACTATGTCGGTCACATGCTGACAAGTATGCATATTTTTGCGTTGTTCTTTCCATTTTGAACTTTAGTTTGTGCCGTTGGAGGCTTTGGTCCTTTAAATGGTTTAGTGATAGCCTTCTTGCTGCATAAACCAATGTCCATATTTTACTGCCCCACTTTGGTGCAGGTTATCTATAAGTTGATAATTCACCTGGTGTGAACACTGAAGTTATCCATAATGGTGTTAGCTTTTGTGTTGCAGAGTCTTAAGTATTTGTTTCTCCATAACTTTCATCTGTCGTACATTTTAGGATTTGATATGTTGCAGTTACAGACTCCTTTAGCTTTCATTGTTGCCTGTAGATTCTTGAATGCATAGCCTGGTGTTCGTGTCATCTGTGCTGTTATTCTACTTCGTGAAATATGCTTCTCGAGTGGATCATTCTACTTCTTGTCAACTTAAATGATGCCAGTCAAAAGTTGTTCTCTCCGATAATTCTGATGGGTCTAAGGTAACAGCTTTTAGCATGAAGTGGTAGCTTTGGTTTTGTCAGTAGTGACCAATTTCCGTTTCTTGAATCTTGTTGCAGATTACCATCAAGGAATGCAGCAATCAGACTCAGTGTGCATATGTTGTTGATAAAGTTTTAGAAATTACTTCTGGAGGTTCATCTACCAAGTGCAAATTCGGCAATATTACAGTGCTTTACAGGAGGCTGGTGAGGTTTTTCCCTTTTGCTATATATATATATATATATTAATTTTCCACTTGAAAATAATATGCTCCTCCTTTTGTACATATATGAATTATTGGCAAGTGTCAGGGAAGATATTTCAAGAAACCTTTTGTGACAGAAAAATTCCATTCAACATTCATGGTGTGGCCTTCTATCGGAAAAAGGTAGTTAGCCGCGGGTCTTTCTTGATATATATATATTTTTTCTGGTACACGTACATTTTACTTCTACTGATAGTAAGATGTGTCACACTTCAGTAAATCCTATTGAAAACAAAGCAATGCTGGATTCTAGAGATTGGTGAACACTTTATGAAGTCCTTTTCGGTTGCTCAAACTTATGACTACTTGGATTTCATGTTGCAACTTGCACCTGATTCTCTTTTTAGTTTCCTGCTGGATAGGGAAATTCTCTGTGATGAGTGAACTTCTCACGGGAGGAATTTCTTGATGACAATCCTGAATGACAAATGACTTTTCAAAGACATAAACTATCAGGATGAAGTTATATTTTCTTGTGGCTTTTAAGATCAGTGGAAGATAAACACTCATGTGTGCTTACTGGTATAAGTTATTTTCTAAGGCTAATATTTGAATTTACAATTTTTATATCTTTCACAAAATATTGGAAGTTTTTGTTGTAAATTTCTGCTCTTTCTTTCTGATTTTGCTGATGTATTTATATCCTTATAGATGATGTTCTGTGTTTGTTTGATTTATCATTGAGCTCTTTGTTTGTTCATACAATTGTTTTACATAATTAAGCTTGATAGTTGAATTCGATGAGAAGCGCTTAGGTGAAAAATGTATGGAGTTAGCATGATATCATATTTACTTAAGAAAACTACTTATTTGCCCTCCTATTTGTTAATTTTCACATTTTTCTTCTATGATAGCTCTGCTCATCTGCTGAATGTTTGAGATTGCAAACCCAACATGTCTACTGTGCAGCAAAAATTTCTTAGAGGCAGTTGTTTCTTGAACATAACATGTCGACTTTTCTTATTTTTTTGTAACCTTTTCATTACATATATTGTTCCTCACACATTGTGGGATGAGATTTCAAACAGTACTACAATGTTCCATTTTGACCTGAATTTGAACCGATGTGTGCATCAATCTGAGTCTCCAATATTGGAAGTGTTTTTGGAAGACAATTATTAGACTGGTGGGCCGGTTAATGGATCATTAAAAGAAGCCCGAATGTTCAACTAAAAGGCTCAAAGGCAGTGTGAGCCCAAATGACCCAATCTAAGGCAGTTGAGTTGGACTTGGATCCAGTCGACCCATTTTTTCGAAAGGATAAAGTACACATAATCTATTAATCATTATTCCAAGCCAAGCAAAAACGAAGTCGCAATGATCTCAGCGACGGTTTATGGAAACTCTGTCACCAGACTCACCACCACCGCCACCACTTCAACCATCATCGTCGCTCGGCGGCGGAGAATCTCCGCCGGACGGACTTGGGCAGTTCTTCCTGCTGGTACTCGTAAAACACTAGCATCGTTATCATTCCCCACAACCACAGCAACGAAGAAGATTGTGTTGGACAGCCTCAGAGTATTGGAGTGGGATAAGCTCTGTGACTCCGTCGCTTCTTTCGCCTCCACTTCTTCCGGCAAAAAAGGCATTAAGGAACAGCTCTGGTCATTGAACAAAACATACGATGATAGCTTGTCCCTCTTGCGAGAGACCAATGCTGCTGTGGAGATGCATAATTATGGCGCCATGATGGAGTTTATCTCCATTGATTCCTCACTCGTAAGTTCCCATTTCCCATTCTAATTTTGCCGCCATTTTTTTTTTTTTTTGTTCTTCCCGGTAATTTTGGAGTTTCCATCTTAGGTGGAATCGGCAATACAATGCGCCAAGAGGGATTCCCCTGTTAGTGCCCCGGAAGCAATGGCTCTCGTAGCTATGCTGCAATTTGCAGAATCTTTGCAGTTTAATCTGAAAGCTGCAATCAGGAAAGACGAAGAGTGTTACCAGCGCTTCGTGCCTCTCTCTGATAGGGTCATTTGATTTCTTCTTTCCCATTTAGCATTTGCATGATTCTCCCTTGGTTATTAGAAAATTTTGTTTTTAATTTTGTATGGTAAATTCATTGGCAGATTGTGGAACTAGTTGTAAATAGATCGCTGATAAAGTTCATACAACAACTGATAGATAAAGATGGATCCGTTAAGGATTCTGCGGTATGCTCTCTTGCTTCTCCATGACATGGAATTTTGTTCTTCTTGGTCTCAAGATATCACTAAGTTTGCTTCCAACTTGATCTTTGTATTTGATAATGCACTTTTTTATGATTATATAGCAAACTAATAGACTGAAACTATTAAACTTTTTTTGGTTTTGTTCTTTCTGTATTTCAGAGTTCTGCTCTAAAGCAGTCCCGTGATCAAGTTCGGTTCCTTGAAAGAAAGGTATATATTTGCAATTATAATGTCTTGTGAATCAGCCTTTTGGTAAAGAACTTTCCACATCTTTCATTTGGATTTTTTAGTACCCTCTTAGTATAGCCATTATATGTTAGTATTTTATCAAATTGTGAAGCTTTATAGGAAGGATTTTATGTGGTCTTCGAATGTTGGGTACATTGTTTGGTCTATTGGATACTGTATCAAACGTTCTCATTCTGGTATTGTTTCTTCATTGTGTATCGTGTTCACCAGTTACATGATTTGATGGAAAGCTTGATCAGGAATGAACCGAAGGGAACATCATCCATTTTGGTGAGCTTGGTTTTAAGTTTGTATGTAGAGCTTGTGAAAGTAGGCTTGTAATTCTGAAAATTTACTCTGCTCATCCTTACAATGATACAGGAAGCGAGCAATATTGATGGCAGATGGTGCATATTGTCAAGCAATAAGCGACAAACAACCTTTGACGGCCTATTGCTGTCAAGGTGCAATTATACATCTTGCAATGTTTTTTTAAAGCTTTTTTTTACTTTCATTAAAGATCTACATGTGGAACTTCGATATGCTTAATTGTTTGCTTTTGTAGTAAAGCTCTTTCGTTCTTTGGTTGAAGAATTATATTAAATGTGTTTGTGGAGGGGCATATTGAGTATAAGAATTTAGCAAGATTATCCACATCCCATTGTTAATTTATCCATGCTCAATACGATCACGGGCAAGAGATAGGGTAGTTTTACAAATTTGACGAAATCACAAGAAAATGACATTTAGTTTTTCTGTTCAACTTTGACATTGTTTGTAAACATGGAATTTTCCTTTTCCTATTTGTGACTTAAGTATTTGACTAATTTAGAGAATGCTATTTGGGGCATTTGGTATGTCGTACTACTTTGGTTTTAAGGAACCACTTTCACAAAATGTATACTTTGGAAAAGAAATGTTATTTCTTCTAGTTGATATTTATTAGCATATATTCTTGAGGGGTAATGCTCTATTGTAGTGGTTCAGGTGCAGGTTCTATTCTGGAACCCCTTTCTGCTGTACCCCTAAATGATGAGTTGCAACGAGCAAGAGCATCTGTTGCTAAGGCCGAGGCTGATGTGCTCTTAAAGATAACCAAGAAGGTTTTTCTTGCTATATTCCCTTATTTATTCCGAAATTTAATTAGGTTCTTCACTTCACCTGGACAGTTCTAATTGTTTTCATTCTTAAACAGATGCAGATGGATCTTAGTGACACTGAAATTGTATTCAAGAATATGATTGAACTGGATGTGGTATGTGTAACTGAAAATAGTTGCCCCCAGTTCATCTAAATTCTAATTTGACGCCTATATGGTTAAATATCTGAATGTTTTGACGCCTTAAGCACAGATAAACGCTAGAGCACGATATAGCATGTCATTTGGGGGCTCATTTCCTGATATATATTTACCTCAAGCAATGGATAGTATCCTTCCTGCTGCTACTTTTTCCAAGGAAGCAACTTCAGTTGTGTCTCAAACTCAGAGAAAGTGGACTTTGTATCTTCCCAAAGTTTATCATCCTCTCCTAGCTCAACAACATAGACAGAAACTTCAGAAGGCCATGAAGGATGTCGGTGATGCTACCGCCGTAAGTCAAGATAGACTCCCTACCTAATATTTTCTGTCTGTTAGCTATGATGTATGCACTGATCATCTATGCACGAATCTGATCATATCTTAAAATCTTTCTGCATTTTGGTACCTTGACTGATTTAGGTATCTAATGCATTTGACTTATCTTATTTTTAATGCATTTTACCTTATTCTTAGTTACTTTGGTTAGAACGTAAAACTTAGGATGCTGATTTATTCTCAAGCAGCTAATCCTTCTAAAGGGCTTTCAGTTTTAGTTATTGGATTTATAATCTTTCTGTATTTTACAATGGACTTGATTCTCTTGAATTTAGGAAATCAGGAGGAAAAGACAAAGTGGAAGCATGACTGATAAGAAAGAAGCAGATTTATACATATCATACTTGCAAGAGCAGGTTATTTTTTTAACTATAAGTGAATCGTCCCTGTCTTTTACTTTGACCTCTTCCTGAAACCACCTGATTATGATGTGTTTCCAGTTTTTAACCCTGTTGTTGCTGAATTATGTCAGATTGTTGAGATAAAACAATCTCCACCTGTTCCTATTGATGTATTTGTTGGTCAAGACACTAGAGTTGTTGTGATAACAGGCCCGAATACTGGTGGAAAAACTATTTGCTTGAAGACTGTTGGATTGGCTGCTATGATGGCAAAATCAGGTAACCTTGATTATGTTTTTTCTTACTTTGATGGTTATCTTGGCATAATCAGGTGATTTTGCCAGTCTTAGATTTATCATTTTGCTTGTTTGTCAGCTAGGTCTGTTAGTTTAGTTGTACTTGATGAAATCTTGTATTGAAATATCTTTTATGAATTGATTATAGACAGTGTTCTTTATCCTAGTTTGTTTCATTATGAAAATGCTGTACAAAGATTGATGTCAATCATGTCCTCTCACAGTTTTATTTCTTGTAGACTAGATAGTTATAAAGTTCCACATGTGCCTGGGCATTAGGTGCTTATCATGAACCTATCTGCATAATACTAAATCATTCAACATTTGTCTACTTTATTGTGTGTTGTCTTACTGAAAGTTTCCCTTGCAGGTCTTTACGTACTAGCTTCTGAACCGATAAAGATCCCTTGGTTTGATAATGTCTACGCAGATATAGGGGATGAACAATCCTTGTCCCAGTCTTTGTCTACATTCTCAGGCCATTTAAAACAAATTAATGTAAGTTGTTGCCTGGTTGGTTAAAGATGATTTGTGAACTATGATTTTACCTTTTTCTCTTGGCATGCATACTGCCAGAATGGTGGCTAACTTCTCCTATAGATTTTGCCGCTGCAAATTCATTAATTAGCTGAATCTAATAATATACACGCATGCACACAAACATCTGATCTGGAAATTGTTACGTAGATTCAACATATTGTCCATCATCTGTGGCATTTTCCAATGATAGTTTTCCATTCATGTCATGTGAGAGGAGAAAAACAGAATCTTTACTGTGTAAAATATCTATTCCCTCAGTCATATATTAGGGGGTTAAAAGTACATTATATTGTTTATATATGGCTTTATTACCACTTCAACATGAGTTATTCATAAGATTGAAGTTGGTTTCACATAATTGCTAGTATTGATTATTTGGAGATCATGTTCAATTTATTTCTCTTTGCTTTTGTTAATAAATATTTTCTGAAGTTCTGAGCTTACTGACATTGTTAATTTCTCTGACAACTTTTACAGGAAATCCTATCTCAGTCAACAAATTTATCCTTAGTGCTACTAGATGAAGTATGTGCTCATAGGAAGTTCCTGAATTCATTTCTAAGTTGGGAAAATTGTACAAGTAACATTTATTTAACAACTGTTTCCTCCCTCAGGTAGGGGCTGGAACTAATCCCTTAGAAGGGGCGGCACTTGGAATGTCAGTGCTCGAGTCCTTTGCAGAGTCTGGTCCTGTGTTAACAATGGCAACAACCCATATAGGAGAACTTAAAACCCTTAAATACAGGTAGGTTATTGGAAGTTGTTTTGTATTTTATTGTGAAATTTCCAGCCTTAACCCCCTTGGTTATGTTGGGAAATTTGACTGACAGCAATAAAGCCTTCGAGAATGCATGCATGGAGTTTGATGAAACAAATTTGAGGCCCACTTTCAGGATTCTTTGGGGGGTACCAGGTTCATTTTCATTTTTGTGGTAATTGGTTGTTGATTAGTTTGTGTTCCTTTGCTGTTAAGATATACTTGAACAACCGCATAAGCATTATTGGAAATAGTGACTTCATTCAGCGTTAACGTAATTCAGAATACCATATTTTTTAGTTTGGAGCTACTGCCATAATCTGTTATCAGGGCTAGAATTTTCTAAAGAGAGAAAAGGAAGAAAATTGTGAATCAATTCTGTAACTTTTGGTGTGTTTTTGTAGCACTGGAAACGAGTTTTAACACATTTGTTCCTCGTGTAATTCATCATCTTTACAGGGCGTTCAAATGCTATCAACATAGCTGAAAGGCTTGGGATACCAAAAGCCATTTTGGATAATGCTCGTGAACTATATGGAGTAGCTAGTGCCGAAATTAATGAGGTAACATTTTACTTGTCGGGCTCATTAATCTACAAATCTGTAAGCTACCATAGCAACGTTGACAATCTTTTGAAACCAACTTCAAATGAGTTCTATAGACATACCTAGTCTACATATGACATATGCTACATATTATACCTTACACCAAGAATGTCACCGTTATAGACAAAACGCCCATAATATTTTTAAACTAGATTTCCATGCCGAATATATTATGACTATGAACTTGTTGAAGTAATAGCTTAAGCTTATTTTAGTATTGTTCCCCGTTCATAACCTGTCACTGCTTTGGATGAGTGCATTGCGTGAATGATTTCATTCTTCGTTTAAAGGTTGTTTCGAAATGTAGTACCTGATTGCTTCAAAATATATATCTGGTATATGGCTTGTGCAGATTATAGTTGAAATGGAGAGATTCAAGCAGAATTTCCATAAGCAAATCCAGGAAGCACAACACTATCTGACGTGAGAATTTTTCACTTCATAACACATGTTGGTTTTGAGTGTGTTTCCCTTAGACGTAAAATCTCATAATTAGTCAAATTGTTGTTTGATTTATTCATGGATCTAGTAAGTTTGATAGATGGTGTTGATCCCAGTTCTTTTTGCTCCATCATTCATGTCAGGTTGTCAAAGAATCTTCATCAAAATCTAAGGTTGACCAGCAAGAAGATCATCGAATACCGCATCAATCAAAAGTATCTGATGGCACAAGAAATCTCTAAGGCAGCAGCTTCAGCACGGTCACTGCTTCATGCAAAAGTGCGACAACTTCGCACATCCGCTAAAGATGGCCAACTTAGCTCAGCAGTTAAGAAAAGTGAGCCTGCCGTGACATCTGGCAATCGACAGAGTATAGCAAGGAGAAGTGAAACCCCTGTGAAAACTGAGACTTTAACCACCAACACTGCTCCGGAACCAGTTTCAGGTATATAAGATAACCTAGGCTGCAATTTATATGGTTCTGCTTCACAGATTTATATTTTCTGTTGACTATGCATTGGTAAAATCTGTCTCTTGTACAGCGAGAAAGAGAGTTGAAATTCCAAGGGAAGGTGACAAAGTTGTAGTTCGTTCTCTCAACAAAGAAGCGGTAGTACTTAAAGTAGAGCCATCCAAGGAAGAGGTAGTAGTTCAAGCTGGAAATTTGAAACTGAAACTGAAACTGATTGATGTTTGCTGATGGATAAAACATAACCAACTTCCCAGATCCCAGCCATGCTTGCCACCCTTGTTAGCTTGCAGAGGTACAACTATCCCTTTCCTGGATTGACACTTGCGGGGCTCGCAACGTTCTGAAATTTGGATATAAAACCATATATTTAGCCAGCAAGAAAGTTGTTTGTGTATGTATTGTAAGAACCAAGAGCTTTGTACAGTTGGGTAAGGCTTTTTCTTTTATTATATTGAATCTGAAGTCATTGTAACTTATGTAGTTGACATTGAAATAGTCTAGATATTATTCGTATAGTAGATATTATTCGTATAGCCGATTTATTGTGGTGAGACAAATAGTTGTTGCTGTATTATGTTTGGACTTAGTTTATGTGAGTTTGTGATCTTGTAAAACACCAAAACTCATAGCTAGACACCACAGAGCTGAAAACAATGAAAATTCTGCAGTTAAATTCAACTTGTATTGAATAAAAACTGCAGTGATTGGAAGTGGGAATCAGTTGCTTTCCTCATCATCCATGGGGAATCCATTTTCATCCGTACCATACTGCAAGGTAACGTCCAGAAAATAGAGCAGAAAAACCAGGACAAGGCAGCTCAGGAACATTGGAATCGGCCCAAATATCCACAGAAAAAGAGGAAACGAGAAATAAAAGGTCCGCAAACCAAGCGACCAAAAATAGCTCCCCCGATTCACCGTCATGGCCACGTACTCCGCCGTCACGCGGTGGCGGTTCTTTTTGTAACACGCCGCTCCAGCAGCCAATGACGATGACGACGGAACGTTGATGAGAATGCTGGCATGGCTATAATACCTTATGGACTGGACATTGAAGAGGAACGCCAGCAAGAAGCAAACCAATATGCTGAAGAACTTTATGGAGAATACCAGCTCGCTCTTGTCGCCGTACACGAATCCCATCGAGGAGGAGGACCGCCCGCCGCCGACGCTGGTCATCAAGACGGCGATGATGGAACTGAGCATAATCGCAGTGGAGGCCAAAAGGGTCGACGCCATTATGTTGTTTCTCAGCGTCTGCACCGCCAGAACCCCGTTCTTCCCCGCGTCCTGCAACCACCAAACCACCATTTTCCGATCAATAAAAGAATGAATTACTGAATCTGAATGAATGCAAAAACAGGAATTAATCTTATCTGACCTCCATCATGGCGCGAACCCAGAGGCGGCGGTTGATGGCGTTGATGCCGACGATGGTGGTGGTGGGGCGGTTGATGATCCGATGAAGAAGCCAGACGTGATATGCCACCATCCCCGCCAGCCCTGTTGGCACCAACACGTAATCCAGAATTTTCTTCTCCATTGTTTATAACACACAATCAATCAATGAATCAATCAAATTCAGGAAGATTACGTTTTTATAATATTCAGAAAACTGGAAATTAGTTTGGTTTTATCTCATGCAATGCAAAGAATATAATAGGAAGTATATATATGGTTGATTTGATCAGTAGTTGGGGTGAAGAAGATTACATAATAGATTCTCATCGTTATATTACACCATTATATATAGAGATTAATAAACGTAACAAACTCTCACTCCACTAAGATTGCATTAAATTTTCTTTAGTAACACGTTTTTCAATCACTTTACTATAATATTATTGTTTTGAAATGATACTTATGCAACAATAGTGTGGTGGGAGAAAATTATTAAATACTTGGTTTAGAATCGTTAATAGCCAGTATTATCGAATGGATGTCATTTTAGTCACTCTTAATTTAAGTGTATGGTGATCGTTTTGTCTTAGTTTATAATCTTGCCACATGTACGTACTGCTAGGTGGTAAAGCAAAGAAGAGCCTGTGTACACTAATGTTGAACAAATATTGTTGAGTGGTTGGTTGTGACGTGAGTTTGTATTTGCTCAATTAAGGATGTTTCTTGGAATTGAACCTCCATTAATTGTGGCAGCCAACAACCCATAAGGCACTCCGCAATCAGGAAAGTTTTTCTTTTTTCACTCAACCTTTTCTCCCTTGTTGTCTGCTCTGTTTTTTAATCACAGCACCAAAAATCTGGGGTCAATCTTTCTTTCTAGCACCATGAAACATCATCATTCAGGTTTGAAATGTGCCATCAAGAAAATAGTCCATTCAACACTTCGTTGTTACAACGCTCAGCGTCGCTCTTTTGAATCACCAAAAGTGAACCAACAAGTTGTTAGTTGCAAACATTTTGCAATCCGAACTGATTCCAAGAATCACTAAAACAGAGCAGATCCTTAGGAATATGCTGCTGCCTGATTCATCAATTGCAATTTTCCATCTTCTCCACTAACTTTTATGTTTGAGGAGGTAGGTGAGCTTAAACTTGAAAGAGTGCAACATTTAACTTTTATAGTATTCTTCATGCGTTTTTTTACATTTTCAACACAATTTCTTATACATCTAAAGCAAAATTAAAATTCAAACCAGTAATGTAAGTAATCCATAGTGTAAACTTCAAAAATGGACAATTTCTGCCACTTTCAATAGGTTAGTTTAACTCTTTTGTTTTTACTCCCTATACTATTACATTGCAGCCTAAATTGAGGCGATTTCTTCAGAATAATTGCTCAGTAAATGATGGCTAAGTGTAAGCAGATGCCTAATAAATCTAAAAAAGAAATAAAATCTACATAAACCAACATGCTAGCACCTGCAAAAGGGTACAAATGCATCATAGCACAATGGCATCTCAATCAAGGTAGAGAGACTTGAAAGATTCTGAAGGAGGTATGTGCAACAACCTCAGGAATCCAAGACTTTAATCTTTTCAAGACAGTTTTGCATGTTCCGTAGGACATCATCTGTGATTTGAGCTCGAGACATTAGCTTGTAATGTTCAAACTTCAACTCGTCGCACTTTAAAGCAGCACTCTTGCAAGCTTTTATATTTCCTAGCAAGATACAAAAGGGAAATCTCAGCTGATTTGTTTAATGCAAGGTACCATAAGAGAAGTATGCTTTTACTGAAATATTGCATATAGATTTGATGATAACATGCTAACACCAAGGCAGAATCAAAGATGTTGCAATATGGTTTTCTTTTCCCCACTTCTATGAGTTTTATATGCAATATCAGTAAGAGAACTCATTTAGCGAACACTTTCATATGACCAGTAGAGCAAATAACTCTCGGCTTAGATCCTACAAGGATAAAGAGCGACTTGCTTTAGACACAAATGATCAATATATTGAGCTTAGTTCAAATAAAACCAAAATGTTTCAAGTGCCGGGAACAATATGATTTCATATTTGGACGTACCACTTAGATCAAGCAAGTTGATAACGACAGAGCAATTTCCAATACTCCTAATCATAGTGATTGCAGCCCAAACTCTTTGATAATCCTCTCTTGAAGTTCTGATGATACAGAGCTTTGTAATTGGATTCACATATTTCACTGCAAGAAGGGAGGAGATAAAAGAAACAGATAGATATCCAAGATAGAAAAAAGTGCAAGCACTTGCTCAATCGCAAAACAGACCAAAGGCTACTAACCTTGAAAGGAATTGAGCGACGAGGCAAGGCCACATTCTCCAAAATTCGTGAGGATGCTATCTTTTATGGCATTAGACAAATTTAACTGAGTTATAATAACAGGTTCAAAATCCATACGATCTTTACTTGGATCCAAAAGCACCTCCATCACCAAGAATCTGTTTTTAAAGCCCACCATGACTGCACACTTAGTTAAGCAACCAGAACACACACTATCAGCCATCAGGGAGCAAAACGCAAACAGTCACTACAAAAAGATACTAAATGTAAAGCCAATCCAAGCCTCCTACTATACTTCAAATGCAACATGAACCTATAAAACAAGGACAAAATTAAGCTAAAATTCAAAGCAAGTCCAATTTGCTTCTGCTCTGATTCATTAGCCATCTAACCATATAAAAGACTAGCCTAGCTATACCTATTCTCAAATAAAACAGATGATTAGTTTCAGAGTAATAATACAAACCTCAAAAAACTTTGCCTATTTAGGGGTAATTTGTTTGCCTCTAAATACTGTCCCAAGCGGGTTGTGTTAGGCGTAAAACCTTTGTTACATCTCATGATATGGACCACATAAGAAATCGTGTGTGTCACGACGGTGAGACGTGGGACAAAGGCTTAGAAGAAGAAGAAGAATACAAACCTCAAAAGCTAGCAAATGGATGATACATCAGTTCATCCCCACCAAAATCACCATAACTCTGTCACTCTGTGTATGTCATTACTCTTAATCGAAATGGTATGCATACATAAACGATAAATTCACATGAATACAAAAGTATTAATCTAGAAATTCACGTGTGTGCATACAGAGCTTTGTTAAGAACATAAGAATCCTCAGAGACCCGTTTCAGATCAAACACCACCAACCTATTCTGGGGTTGTTTGTGGTGTCATACGGCACTTGCAATAAATGGGATTTCATCATTGGATTCACATAACCTTCCTATACAAATTTGCAACAACAATGACAATAAAACACAGAAAAATAGCTCGATTAAAATACTAAAGAAGAAGGCTAAACTCCATGGATGGATGGAAGTAGAACACTCAGCAGCCGACACAAAGAACAGCGCGCATAAATATGCTTACCCAAATCAGAGAAAACTTGAACTTTGGCAATTTTAGAAACCTGAAATTCTTGAAAGATGTTTAAGGAGAAGATAATTTTTCTTTTTTTCCTTCGTTATAATGACTCAGGTATTATTTCCTTTCATGTGCCTGTTTTGGAATTGGGCCGCTGGACACTGCTTCTTGTTTTAGAGATTTGGGCCCAAACTCTTTTACGGCCCACTATCCAAATGTCCAATTTAAAATAATAAAAAAATTGGTTTAAATAAATAATATACAAATAAGAACTCCCTCCCGCCTGGGTCCCGTCGCGTAACGATGAAGCCAAGTCGATTCTGCGCTCTCTCGCCGATATTTCTTTTTATGTGCCTGTTTTGGAATTGGGCCGCTGGACACTGCTTCTTTGTCATGCCAGGGGAGTGAGGTAGAACACACCCTCAAAAGCTAGCTCAAGAGGAGAGGGAACCAGCTCCCCCTTTAAACCCAACACCGGCAGCATACACTACCAATGTGGGAAATGACACCCAAGCCTGACACCACCACGCTTCCGGACCGCCGTCCACGGCGTCCATTTCGGATCGCAGTGGGAATCGAACTCCACTACGGCATGGGAAGGGTGGGGCTCTGGCTCTGATACCATTTGTCATGCCAGGGGAGTGAGGTAGAACTCACCCTCAAAAGCTAGCTCAAGAGAGGAGGGTGCCACACTCCCCCTTTAAACCACACATTGGTAGCCCACACTACCAATGTGGGATGGCTCATTGCCTTACACCACCACGCTTCCGCACCGCCGACCACGGCGACCCTCCGGAGGCAGTGGGAATCGAACTCCACTACGGCATGGGAAGGGTGGGGCTTGGCTCTGATACCACTGTCATGCCAGGGAAGTGAGGTAGAACTCACCCTCAAAAGCTAGCTCTCAAGAGGAGAGGGAACCAGCTCCCCCTTTAAACCCAACACCGGCAGCATACACTACCAATGTGGGAAATGACACCCAAGCCTGACACCACCACGCTTCCGGACCGCCGTCCACGGCGTCCATTTCGGATCGCAGTGGGAATCGAACTCCACTACGGCATGGGAAGGGTGGGGCTCTGGCTCTGATACCACTGTCATGCCAGGGAAGTGAGGTAGAACTCACCCTCAAAAGCTAGCTCAAGAGGAGAGGGTGCCACACTCCCCCTTTAAACCACACATTGGTAGCCCACACTACCAATGTGGGATGGCTCATTTGCCTTACACCACCACGCTTCCGCACCGCCGACCACGGCGACCCTCCGGAGGCAGTGGGAATCGAACTCCACTACGGCATGGGAAGGGTGGGGCTTGGCTCTGATACCACTGTCATGCCAGGGAAGTGAGGTAGAACTCACCCTCAAAAGCTAGCTCTCGAGGGGAGGGAACCAGCTCCCCCGCACTCAAGGATACTTCAAGCCCACGGCTCCCATTAACGCCCCGCATTCCGCTGTACCCGGCGATGACTAAGCACGGTCCCGAGCGCATCACGGGGGAAGGCGTGGGTCCAGCTCTGATACCATTTGTCATGCCAGGGGAGTGAGGTAGAACTCACCCTCAAAAGCTAGCTCAAGAGGAGAGGGAACCAGCTCCCCCTTTAAACCCAACACCGGCAACATACACTACCAATGTGGGAAATGACACCCAAGCCTGACATTCTTGTTGTAGAGATTTGGGCCCAAACTCTTTTACGGCCCACTATCCAAATGTCCAATTTAAAATAATAAAAAAAATTGGTTTAAATAAATAATAAACAAATAAGAACTCCCTCCCGCCTGACCTCCCGTCGCGTAACGATGAAGCCAAGTCGATTCTGCGCTCTCTCGCCGATATTTCCCAATTCCCACCTTCAAAGAATTGTGAACTAATTCCCACTTTTCCCGACGTTTATTCTCTTTAATTTCCTCTACCAGTTACTTTGGTTATCGTTTGAATCGAGTTTAATTTCCAGCATTTCAATGGGAATTCAACCTCGATTTTTGGTCTTGATCATCTGCAATCGCATCCACGGATTTCGTATTTCTCAATGAAGAAAGTTAGAGTCGGAAAGATCGTTGGAAATTTGGTCGGTAAGATCTTCATTGTGCGTAATTTGTGAGTTTTTAACTTTAATTCGCAGGGAGTGAGGATATTCTTTTTCTCTTTCTCCCACGGGATTGAAATCTATATTAATACGTTTCTACTAAAAGGAATTGTGACGCTGCGTGGATAATTGGTGGTTTCGATGATAATTTAGTTTTTAGGTATCTTAGTTCGAAAATTTTAAATTTTCAGTGAGGATTTGATTTATTTCTCGTAGCATATCCGTCTTGCATTCATATTCGTTGCTAATTCTTAATCCTGACTTGTTAATCCTATCACTTTTATCCTATGATCACTGTTACTTTTTCGCCTAGGTTTTGTGCCTGAAGCAATGAGCATTATACTTTCTCAATTTTGCAACTATAGAACAATAGTATAATTCTGTACGGTATTTTGCAACTATAGAACAATAGTATAATTCTGTACGGTATGTATGGTATAAAATTTGTGGTTCAAACCTTGATTTGGATTGGTTTTTAACAATATTAATGAAAATGTAAAAAAGTGAATTAGGAATGATGAAACATAACGGTTATGCCATACAGGGCAAATGGCAAAGGCTGAGCTTCGTCCATCTATCTTAGCTCTTTGTGAGGGAGAGACTTCTGTTCATGCGGTACTAATTGCAGTCTAACCCTAACCTTCAAAAAATATTTTTGAGATTAGATTGATGATAATAAAAACACTCATGATATAGAAATAGGCTCGAATTGACTACATCTTAAAAATGTGTTTTGAATCATAAAATTCTAAGGGACATTAGAAAAAGAAAAATCTAAGTAGAAGCATAAACAAAAATGCACATGCTATAATCTTTAAACTAAGCAAGTTTTCTGTGTCCAAATTACTAATGTTCTACCTCTTTTCTGTAGGCTTCCACCATTGTCTACCCTCTCTTCAACCTGCTCAGCTGCTCATGCTCATTTTTGTTGTGCCAGCAGGTGATTATGGAATCTGAAATTAGGGTTGCCTGCAACCAGGGTTATTGTTCTCTGTGGTGTACAATCTGACATCTTCAGTTTGTCCTGCTGCACCTGATATATTAGAGGTTGCTTTGAGATCACTTAGACGGAATGGAGGAGGTAATATGAAGGCCTTTTAGTTTCTGAATGTCCATTGTCAATCCCCCATTATTGTTGAGGATTGATTGTATTTTTTCCTTGGAAAGACATTGACTTCTTTCAAAAGATCCGATGTCTCTGCAATCCCTTCTTTTGGTGAAGTGAGAATATAGAAACTGTTTTGTGTTAGGCAAGTCAGTTATTCTTCTTTAATTGACTTCATACCTGAACTGTTTATCAATTGAGACTTATCTTTTTGAGTGAATAAAATCAGGTTAACTCTCTTCAAATTTCAGTTGTGATTTATGATGCTAAATGCTTTTGTTTTTCTGCAAATTTAACAGTACTGAGTTTCATTTTATACTTTCGAAGTTGACTTCTCTGAAATTTTGAACTCAAGTTTTAGTTTGCCTTTTGCTCGTTAAAACCTTTGCCAACTCAGCTGGCTGATACTACAATTATCTTTTCATTTGAATTAGTTTTGAAACTTCTCCATCATATCCAGTACATGGAAGAGCTTCATATTGCTGCTTGTTTAATGAACTTCTTTTTGACCCTGTTAAACGTTGTTTTTATTGGTTTCAAATTTTGGTTTTCTATTTGCTGGGAAAAGCATCATACCAGCACTCTGTAATTATTTGTATTTAGTTTGACGAATTTGGGCTTTCAGTGATATGTTTGGTGGGATATGCTTGATCTTGGTAAGTTCCATAATAACTGAACAACCTACTTGGATTCTTATCTGTTAGGCTTAATAAAGATGGTTAATTACTGTCTGTTGATACTTGATTGGTAGTTTTTTTGCAAGGATGGCTACGACAACATTAGAAAGGTTAATAACATTTTAAAGTCGTCTATTTTTCACATATTAACTCATTCAATTAGTGTTTCACATTTCTAACTCATTCAGTTAGTTCAATTAACATTCTTATGTCCATATTTTTGGGCTTGAATTCGTTGCCTGTTTCTTCAACAGACATTTTGCTGCTTCAGAGTTCCTTTTTAAATATTACTTGTCCATTCATGACATTTTCTGTTTTAATGGTCCTTTACTGTAGGCTCAAATTAGTGAAATTACCGCTTATATTGAGTACTTTGGACAGTTTACTTCTGAATCATTTCCCGAGGAAATAACTAAGGAGAGTCACCCTTTCAATTACTTTAACTAGCCGCTGCTGTTTCTTACCAATTATTTTAACTTTTTTGGTAGCTGATCTGGAATCGATATCCACCTTGTAACTCAAATAGGGTTTTCCTTTTTTGGGGATGAAAATTTTTTTTGGAGGGAATTGTTTTATGGAAAATTGTGTAGGAAATAGTTAATGATAATGTTATTTTTGAATTAAGGTGAGTATAAATTTAGAGGGAAATTTAAAATTTAAATTTAGAGTTTAGTGAAAGAAAAAAAAGTGTGTGGTTAGATTTTTTTTTTTTTTTTTTTTGTAAAAAGGAATGGAAACAAGCAGAGCTTTGGCAAACGGTTTCAATCTCTTTAAAATTTATAAGCTAGTGAATCATTATTTCAATTCCTCATTTTGGAAGTGTAGAATTGAACTTAAATTTTTTTCTATTGTACTTAGGCTTCATTTATACTTTCCAGCAACATTTGTTCTTCACCATCCAGAGCATGGACATACTGACATTCTTCTCATCATATCTCATGCACCATTGATAAAAGTACCCATCCATTTATTTCTTTCATTTCCTTGGTCTGTCCAAGCAATGAGGTATTCCAACTATTGAAACTTTTTCGTTGTAGATTAATTAGTGTTCTATGAACTGTTTTTGCTAATAACTTTCATAATGTGTGCACAATGAGTACACTCTGAACAGTGGGCTCTAGCATGTGGAGAGATTTTAGGAATCTAAACCCTAAACCCAATAATGCAGATTGGGAATCAAGCTTTGTTTTGGAAAACCACCATAGGTAACCATTTAGGCCATTGGGTCCTTGGATTACTAACATACTAGTTGTAGCACCTCTTGGCATCAGAATTGACTACTTCCGTCGGTGAGTGCTAAAGCTGAACCACACAAAATTAATTGTTTGTGTAAATGTTGTAACGTACATCTTTTCTTGCACTAGAAACTTTTAATAGAAATGGTGATAGGCGTGGTGTTTTTTCCATCTTAATGAAATGGCATAGTCCTTAAAAACGATTTGTTTTTAATTTTTGATTCTGTTGGAGATGCGATCTGTTTTGAAGCATGGAATGATGGCAATCCTATAACTGAAATGCATGTGACCGCGTTATGCTACCTAACTTGACATTGTTTGTCCTTTGTATTTGGTAAAGAAGGCGATAGATACGTATGGTTAGTATACTAGGTTTCTCTGCTTTTATTGAGTTGACACTGTGCCTACATTGTAAAATCTAAAAAGAGCTGTCTTCTTGTGGGTAATTATGTCCTTCAGTTGGCTGATGCCTTTAACTACACCGATCCAGTAAGTAGACCTCAAGGTTTTGTCCCTTTCTTAGTCTTTTACCTATCAAGGCAGGAAAACATGCAGTCATGACTATTTGTTTGCCAAATGTTAATCTTATTTACTGCTTCAGTAAGATGGAAGTGTTGCATACTTGCATTGAAGCAAGATGTTTGATTTGGCTCCACTTATGGTTCAATTCGGGTCATTTGTGTGACTTCTATATTGCCTGCTTTGTAGCAGTGTTGTTTGGCCCGGCCCGGAGGGTCAACCCGGTCGGCCCGCGACCTGCAGGCCTTGCCGGGCCAAATTATAAGGGAAACCCGGATGTGGGGTGACCCAGTCAAGACCCGGGGCGGACCGGAACCGGGTCGACCCGCAGAGCCTTTTTTTTAAATTTTATTTTAATTAAGGGACTTTTTAAAAATTTTGACTTTAGTAGGGATTGAACCTTGGTCTCCAATATAAACAATAAAAGTACTTACTACTAAACCACAATGACTTGTTTGATTATTTTTGTGAAAAATAGTATTTTAACTCATATTTTAATATGAATCATGGGCTTTCTAATAATAATATATTAATTGAACCATCTAAACTAATGTTAATTTCATTGTAATTCCTTACGATTTATAATTTTAAGACTATAATTTTTTATTAGTTGTTTTCTTTTCATTTAAAACTTGTTTAATTTTGTCATGTATTAATCTAAAATACGTTTTCATATCTTTTACATCAAATTTTATATTTTTTTCCTAAGAAAATGTAGTAATATAATTTTAGAATATAACAAATATTTTATAATTTATTTACTTATTGAGTTTTATAGTAATGAATTTTAATGTTTAAGATACTTGTAAAATTTAGAAATATATATAATTGTTGTGAAGAAAAAATATTTTAACTAATATTATTTATGTTATATGTATTTATTTATTTATGACGTTATACGGGTTGATCCCCGGTTGACCCGGGTCAACCCTCCGGGTCGTGCGATCCTTGGGCCTCGCCGGGTCGGTGGCCGGGCCGGGCCGAACAACATTGCTTTGTAGAAGTAGTGTCCTATGAACTTGGACTCTGGACAGGTATTGGGCTAAAATTCGGCCCACATGAACTGTATATTGTGGGCCAAATTTTGGGCAACTGTAATCTAAATTGTGGGCCTCACTTGATCATTCCGAAATCAATAACGGACCGGTGCTAATTAAATTGGGCCGTTAAAAGTAAGTTGGACCTTTATGGGGCCGATATTTGGGCATTCTGGACTCCATATTGGGCCGATATGAATTGTCTTGGGCCGATAATCTAATATGTTAGACAATCAGGCCTAAAGTTCCAAAAATAAAATTACAGAAGAAAAGAAGGAGATGAGAAGAACAGAGAGAATTTAAGATGAGAAAAAGAAGAATAAGAGATGAGATAAAAACAGATCACTATTCAACGTAACCCCTCTCCTTGCTATTGCAAAATATATTTATATATCAGCACTTAAAAGTCACTGAACTAATAATACTAAATTAAAATATAATTTGAGTTTATTAACTAATAAGCAAGACATAATATTTAGCATTGCAAGAAATCTCATTGACGTCAATTGTGGAGAAATTTCCCCTTGGAGTTGATTTGAGGACAAGTTAAGGGCTTCCAAAAAAGTTAAGCTTCGAAAGGTGGATGGGATTTGACCTCCAAACGTATTATGGGTGCACATCTCCCCAGTAGAATTATTTATTTGGTTGAACTCGATAGAGACTTTGTTCCAACTCTTAGATTAGCCAAAAGAGTTTAAGGATTGTAATTTTGGTCTTTAAATACAGTATCATTTGCATATCGCATTTTGTACACCAGGGCAAGGCTCATTACATCCTCCTTGGTCACTTTTACCAATTTATGAATTTTAATAAAAGGTCACCATACCCATCAACAACTTAATCAGTTGTTCCTTATATATATTGGGTATTAAGGCCACATTATTAGCAATGAATTCTTATTGTTGTGTTCTTTTGGTATGCTGCAATGTGCTTTGCTTCCCTAAGGTGCGGGCACTGCAGTTTTGTTTCGCATTTTATTGTTACTTTGTAAATTAGTATTACAAAATGGACTTTTCTGCTAGTGATGAATTGGTTGATTTTGTGGAACAGGAGAAGTGCAAGTAATTGAGGAGGAGAAGGCAAAAGGAAAGTGAATTTTTATTATTATAAGTCATTATGACATTCTAAAGACATTTAGGCTTTTAGAGCTTTTGAGTTTTCACTTGCTAACCCCATCGATCAAGCTACGCCGGATTCATTTTATTTCAGTTTTATGGGCATTCATTTTGCATCTGGTACTAATTTGGTTTCACCTATACATAATGGAATAATAAAATGACATTTATGATACAACAACGTTAACAAAAAGAAAACATTTATGAAATTTTACAGAAATGAGTGCTTTTATTAACTAATGCTTACAAGATGAAAATGTAATAACTATTTGCAAACTAATATAGCCTTATTTTGACAACCATTTAACCTCCCTAGTGTGCCATTTTTTTTAAATTAATCTCCCACCTTCTTCTTCTACCATTTTGTTAAACCATTTTGGTTTTTCAGTCTTAAAACTCAAGTAGCCGATGCTCAATCCAATCACCATCCCACTCAAGTATCCAATAAGTACAGCTTCCCATGTAAACCCACTTATGAAATCATCCTTATTATGAGTTGCACTTGGTGGTGGCATCATCAACCCACTCTCAGCTCCACAAATTTTTGACAATGGAAATCCACAAAGTCCATCGTTTTCCAAGTATGACACATTTTGAAACGTATCAAATTGGTGGCCTTGCGGAATTCTACCCTCGAGATGGTTTTGAGAGTGGTTTAAAACCGAAAGAAATGTCAATGCCGTCAATTGTGGAGGAATTTTACCCACGAGTTGATTTGAGGATAGGTCTAAGGATTCCAAAATAGTTAAGCTTTGGAAGGTGGATGAGATTTGACCTCTAAACCTATTATGGGAAAGGTTTAGAAACTGAAGTGAAATGAGACCTCCAATGGCATCTGGAATGGTCCCTTCAAATCTGTTGTTGGAGAGATCCATGGTTGTCAACATGGAAATAACACTCACAATATCAGTCTCCAGCCCTTTATCTATTATAACCACTGAAACTTTATAATAAAACCTTGGATCCACGAACATCGTTGGCTTCTTGACACGATTTACTATCTTCATACCTTCAAGTCTTAAGAAGAATTTTACTGGTAGGATACCCGTAAATTCATTATCAGAAAGATCGAGAATTCTCAATGCAGGGAATGATAATCCTGTTCCATAAATTGCTAGAGGACCGCACAAATGGTTGGCTCTCAAGTTTAGAACTTGCAGATTCGGAAGCTTTTGCAACCACCAAGGAAACGTACCATTTAAATGGTTGTCTCCAATATCTAGCACTTGTAATTCTCTACAATTGGACAGCGATTGAGGGACACCTCCTTCCAACAAGTTGTTGTGCAACGTGAGGCTTCTTAGTTGGCTTCCAACTGAAAAACCTGATGGGATTATGCCATGAAAATTATTCGCATGCAAGTCTAGCACCGAAAGCTCTGTCGTATTCCCCAAACATTGGGGAATCAAACCACTCAAGTTGTTGTTCGATAAATCAAGTGCTTCGAGCTGAGTCATGCTGCACATGAGTGAAGGGAGTTCTCCAGTGAAACTATTGTTTGAAGCAAAGTAAGCTCGCATTTGAACAGATGGAGCAAACAATGAACCACTAAGCAAGTTCGAGCGGAGATCAAGATTCATGAGGTTTTCAAAAGGAAGTTGGTGGATGTGAATCAAAAAGTTGTGGGAGAGATTCAGATTGTACAAATATTGACCCCAGGTATTCCATTTCTCATCTAAAAATATCTGGCCATGAAGCATGTTTTTAGAAAGATCTAGGATATGTAGATTATTAGTTCCAATTAAGAAATCTAAATCCTTTACTCCACAATAGGCCAATGACAAGGTCTCAAGAGAAGGTGGCAAGGTAGAATTCACTTGGTTATTGACGAGGGATAGGCTATTGAAAGAAAGGCCCAGATAGAAAAGCTGTTTCATGTTTGAGAACAAGCTAACCTCTACATCACCACTGAAGTTGTTGTCTGATAAATCAAGTACTTCTAGATTAACAAGTTTTGAAATTGATTTAGGAATTTGACCATGCAACTCATTCCCCTCCAAAATAATTGATATCCCTGACAAATACCAAAATTTATTATTCACTGAGTTGTTTTTCAAATGATTTGGAAATTCACCAATGTTGGGGGGCAGAGGACCTGTGAGTGAATTATACGACAAATCTAGATATTCAAGCTTTGTGAGATTGATGATTGATGATGGGATATGACCTATGAGTGAATTGTACGACAAATCTAGAGTTTGAAGCTTTGTTAGATTGGTGATTGAGGATGGGAAATGACCACTGAATTGGTTATGTGAGAGGCCCAAATAAGTGAGTCCATGCCAAAAAATTTCAAGGTTGGATGGCACTGGCCCAGAGAAATTGTTTCTTGAGAGAGAAGTCAATTGTGTAAGATTTCCTATTGAGGCAGGAATGGATCCAGAAAAATCGGAATAAGAGAGGTCTAAATTATATAAAGATTTCAAATTTCCTATAGATTCAGGTAATCTCCCAGATAAACCAGTAAAAGACAAGTCCAAATAGCTCAATGTGCTGCTAGTATTCCATTCAACCTTTGATAAACTGCCAATGAGGTTAACATTTTTAGATAGTCGAAGCTCTTGCAAGTTTGGGAGTTGAAAAGTTTCTACCGGTACTTCACCAAACAAGTTCATGTCATGAAGATTCAAAACTTGTAAGGAAGTAGATAGATTATGGGGCAATTTAGAAGAAACATTAGCACCTTCAAGAGCGACTTCTCTTAACTGGGTTAAGTTTTGAATGAGTGATTTAAAAACATCAGGTTGAATTACAATAATACCTCTGTCGTCACTATAAATATATGATGAGAGATCGAGGGAGATCAAATTATAGAGACGACAGAATTCTGATGGAAGCGTTCCTGAGAAGAGAGAGTAGGAGAGGTTGAGGTGAGTCAAATCCTGAAACTCAGCAAACCTGGTGGAAATCAAGGAACCATTGAAGTCATTGAAAGCAAGGTTGAGGTTGTGGAGACGAGAGAGTTGGAAGAGTGTACTGTTGGAGTTGATCACCCCTTGAAGACCGCTGCAGCTAAGATCAAGACCAATAACTTCACCGGTGAATTCATCACATGTAACTCCCTTCCACAAACAACAATCTATGCTCTTGTTCCAAGATGTTAATGTCTCGAGAGAAGAGGACTCACACCAGTAGGAGTAGAATGCTTCGTCATTAATTTGAAAGCTTTGCTTGAATTGTAAGAAGAGGAGAGCATTATGGTTGGTGCACAAATGAGGTGTTGATGCAGAAATAGTGGAAAGTTGATAGAAAAACAGAGAAATAAACAAGGAAAATATAACAAGTTGTGCCATTGCCCTCTCTATTAATATTAGGTGTAGAGTATTATGTATGGTCTATATATATATAAAGAGAGGAAAAATGAGTAGCCAATGGTGAAATATTTGGCATCAGATTCATTTCTTGATTTTGAAATGCATATAAGGAGTCTTAATCGATCACCAAGACCTGCTAATTTAAGTGTGGATGAGACTAAGCCAAACTTCATCACAAATTATAATGACATTGTGGAATTCTTGTGGATAAGACTAAGCCAAACTTCATCACAAATTTCCACTCAATTAATTGCCACTCATCTTCTTCTTCTTCTGTCACATTCATTCAAGATGAGAAGAAAAAGTATACACAAATCAACAATTCGACTGAGAATATTTAAATTTGTTAATTTGTTTCTCTAAATCACAATTTACATGTTCATTTTTGCCCTAATGCTCACAAACAAGCCATTTCCAGTACTAACAAAGTTAACATATAAGCATCAGATAGAAAACTCATCAATTCTTCTTTGTACGTAGTTTTATTCCTCAGCTCCAAATTTCGAATCCTCTAGCCTGCCATCCACTGGACTAAAAATATTGTCCTAAATTGAAGAATGCGAATTTGATTAACAAACTTTAATTAAAATAATACTCCTATTTCAATTTTTTAATATTTTTCATCATTATTTAATTTTATTAGACTTTTGAATTATATAAATTAAATTCAATGATAAGTGATTCACTGATAACTTATTTCGTGGGAAGAAATTATACTTGTTTTTTCAGAATCACTTAATTAATTAAGTTATTCGGATTTTCTTTTATCAAACGCATTTAATCAATTAAGTACTTAACTACTGAATCACTTAATTCATTAAGATTTTAGACTGTAAGTTATCAAACGTACTTAATTATTAATTTGAAGTGTTGAATCTTGATTATCAAATTAAGCCTAAATGACTTGACTATCCAATCCAATTTTAATTTTAATTGGGTATGAGTCTGTGTCGGGTCAGGGGACATATCTAATCCAATTTTTGAATGCAACAAATAGAATTGGAAGGAGAAATTTTTTAGGTTTTTTTTTTAAAAAAAAAATCAAGATTTCTAGGTTATAATTCTTGTGTAATATTTTTTTGAAAAATAAATTTGATGAAAAAAGTTAAATTATAGATAGATTAAAGGTTTACAGGTGAAAATAGCCTTCTTGTTTTAGCATTTTAGTTTTTCAGTCCTACAACAGTGAATGTGCTTCCAATTGCCCTTTGGACCCAATCAAAAAATTCCAAGCAGTGAATAGAACGATTGGAAGGAGAAATTTCAAACTTTGAGAATATCGTAATTATCAGTTCGTATTAAAAATGGTCGAACCGATTGGAACGTTTTGGTTTGGTTTTTCTTCATATGGATCTTGAATAATGAAAGATCAAACCGAACCGAACAAGTTTTATAACCGAATTTAGAACCAAAATTTATTATCGTGCAATTATGTCAAATATTTCCGTTATTTGATTTCGAAATATTATAAATCCCTGTATAAGAAAATACAATAGTCATATATTGCACGTAATATATAACATCATTTATGGAATCTTAAGACGATGACCAAAGACTTAATACTGTACATGGAAGTCAAGTGAACACATAAATTTTAAATGGTTATGGTTCGAAGGATATTTCATTTTTTTTTTGTTGACGTATAGATCTGGTTATTAACTAATTGGAATTCCATGTCATTGTGGAATTCCATGATCTTGATAATATTTGTGGATAAGACTAAGGCAAACTTGTTTGTTTGTAGATATTATTTTCCCATTTCATTAAAAGAGTTTATTTTAAAAAATATATTTTATTTTAATTGAAAAGTACACTTTGAATTTCTTAGTTCTCCAAATTCAACGCTTACTAATATTATTATGCGAGGTCTATAATTAGTTCATCAAATATTTTGTAATCTCCAATGACAATTTGCTGAAACCTTCAATATTTTCTCTTATCATCCTCTAGAACCATACACATATTTCCACCCCAAAAAATAAAAATCCCTTCCCTCAAGTGGAACAATTTTCTCAGTCTCAAAACAATATTCCAAAACTCTACCTTTCAATCTCTGTCAATATTTCTACTACTAACAAAGATTACAGGATATTGAAGGTAATGGGGATTCATAACAATTGGACCACAGATAAAGAAAGATATGATCACCACCCTAATGATGCAAAAGCCATCCATAAATAATTAAAATTAGATGAGGATCAGCCAATGTATTTATCTGCCTAACATTGCAGTTTCATGGAATTTTGGCATGTGGGGCTATAGACAAAGAACACAAAGGAAGTTTGAGGTGTTGCCAAATTTTCCTAAACAGTGATTATACATTAGTTTCAACTTTGCAGCCTCTGAACCAAGAATAATTGCTTGCCTTTCTCCTGTTCCAAATAATCAACGAATTCATCAGGATAAACAGAGCAAACTTATCACATGCAATCAAGGCCTCATCCCAATGTCACGATGAAACTTTTCTTTCTTTCCAGAATTATGAAAGACAAATTAGAAGTTGAAACTAATGCATAATCTTTGTGATAAATGATTTTTTCTCGCTAATATTGTGTTGCTGCCATTTTTCTTCTTTCTTTTGGCCGGAAAAAACTTCCGCCATTGATGGTTGTAAAGATGCAGGGTGAGTTGGGAGAGAGACAGGAGTTCTTTTTAGGGACATAATTAGGGGTATAATTTTCTGTTAACACTCTGTTTTTCCATTTAATTACAATTTGGTCAAAAAACTTAAGGAGATAACTACATAAGGGAGTAGGTGTCATTTACCCAAAAGAAAATGAAGGATGTTTAAATTGAAATTTATTTTGAGTAAAAAGTGATATTTTGTATGGGATGGTTACAAAGTAAAAAAGACCCAATTTTTTGACCTATTTATTCAGATTATTAATGATATTGTGGAACAACTCTCTAAAAAGGGTGTTCACAATTTAATTTAAGTTAAAAGTATTTGTAGAGTTATATATTTTGTTTTGGGGGAAAGGAATAACCAACTTGCAAAGTTCTAAAACAAATCAAGCAAATAATTGTGGAAATTGTTAGATGGATATTGATAATATTGATCTTTTAATGCATGTGTTTTAAAATTCATTTAAAATTCTACTTTTAAATTATGAGTAATATATATTATTGTCAAAATAAGGATACATTCGAACACATATTATACATAAAAACATACAAATTTATTTGACAAAATATTGATCTTCACTTGGTGCGTTGGGCATTAAATTTGGAGTCATTTTCATGCTTTTTTTTGGATTTTTATTTTTCCAACACTACTACTCAATAATTTCTGCGGGGCAATAATTTTCCACATCCAAATAAAAATACATATCACCATCCAAATACCTTTTAGTTCACGGGAAAATATCACTTTTGGTCCCTTTTCTTTACCTTTGTTACATAGAAGAAGTATAAAAAAGATTGACTAAAAATGCGATTTTTTCTTTAGTTTACAGTTACAATATAGTTATTAAATCATAGAAGTTGCTAGAATTAATCATAAATTTGGAATCAAAGATTATAGTGGAGTAGTGGTAGAACCAACGCTATTTATTTATTAAATTTTAAATTATGAAGTTGAAATTATTGTCAAAATAATAATTCAATATAAAAAAAAAATTGTATATATAAATTTACTCTAATTTTTAAACATTAATAAATTATTGATATGAGAATACCATCAATTATAAATTTTAACTTATTTAAACTTGTGGGTACATATATATGTGATCTTCCTTTTTATGTGCTTTCATTGTTAACATACATCTTGGACCAATATTATATTGGTGTTGAGCTTTCATTTTCATGCTTTTTGGATATCATTTTTCCAACACTCAAAATTTCTACCGTTTTCTAAGGGGCTAAAATTTTCCACAGGTCCAAGTAAGCATGTTTCTCCATTTTGAAAAATATGTAGACTTGTTTAGATTAACAGATGTCTTTTTCATAAATTAATTCAATAGGGAAAAAGGTATCATTTTAATTTCTCCAAAATTTTGCATTTCCAACACTAGTGGAGTATTATGCTATATACATGTATGATTAATTAATCTGAGTGGAAAAGGAAATCTATAATAAAATTGAACAGAATTTTATTCTTTAATGCATATGTATTTTAAAATTTATTTATAATTTTACCTTTAAATTATATAATTTGTTATTCAAAGTGAATTTGTATACACAAATATGTAATTTACGCTAACTCTCAATTATATAGTAAATTATTTATCCGACAATCACGAATTATGAGTAATACAATGTGTAACACGTATAAATATTAAAATCCTTTTTGTGTGCTTCATTAATGTTAACGTTTTGACTCTATGCATTGGACATTGATCTTGCCGTCCCAAGAAGGCTAGCTTAATTTGGACATATTCATTTGAAAATGACTAGACTTGTGTGGATTAATAGATGGCTTCTTCAATAATTAATTCATTACGAAATAGGTATTATTTTATTTGACCAATATTTTGGTTAAATTACGAAGTGAATCCTGTAATTTTTAACAATTTGAAAAGTTCATGTTGATTAGTTAACTAATGATAAGTGAACTCTTGTACTGAATATGTTAAACCCCGAAAACAAGAGTATCCATAGACTTTATTATATAAACAAGATTGAGTTTGCTGGTGAGCATTCATAGATGTTCTATTCCGTTTTTAGTATGGCTCCATAAAATTGTCTTTCTGTACATTTTTTTCCCCCAATAAAATACAGTCATTTTAGAGGTTATATCTCAGACATTTTCTTTCACAATTTTTAAAATTTGAAAATTTATAGTTTATAATTTGTGTAATATTATTTTGAAAAATAAATGGCAGGGAAAAGTTAAATTCAAAATGAGTGTTCTGATTGACCAATAATTTTTCAGGTGGGGGTACTAATTAATAATGATTTCTTTTAACGGTAGGCTGATTTTGTTTTGTTCTTTTTATTTCAAGTAATGATAATTCTGATGAAAATATTCATTAAAAATGTTTAATAAGGTTTAATTGAACTAATTAACATAATAAGTCAAAACTGAAACGTACCAATCTATATGTATGTGACAAAATATGTAATTAACAAATTAATTAATAATTTTTAATAATGTTTCTTGAGTTTTTGGGCAATTAATTTAGTAGCAGCTTAATTCTCTAGCAGCAACAGTTCAGTTAGTTCACAATCATTTCTTATTGTTTACTGTGGAATCACATAATAATATTTTGAGGACTTTTAGCATTTGAGTTTTCACTTGCAAATTCCTTTTATTTTCGCTTACTGTTGGATTTGTTCGCATCTCGCACTACTTTGGTTAATTTCACCTTTATATATAATGGAATATGTGATTTAACACAATAGCATTAACAAAAAAATATAAAAAATTTCTGAAAGTTTACACAAATTAATGACTAATGGTTTACAAGATGAAAATATAATAACTACAGGCAAATTAATGTAGCCTTATCTTGACAACCATAACTTCTACAATGCGCCATATCATTTTAGAGGCATTTGGTTGGTGGATTTGGCAATGAAGTGATGTAATCATAGAAAATCTGGTTGTTTGTTTAGAAGGTTTGACAATGAGTATAAAGAACCCCTGTGATTTTGAAAAATTACTAAGAACCCCTCACACATTTGAAAGCAGAAGCGGGTTATAAATACTTTTTGTTGTATGTTTTGTAAAGTTTTCAAAATTTCAAAGGAGTTTTGTGTAGCATTTTAAAAATTATAAAGTTCTTTGTATGTTTCAAAACATAAGGAGGGTTTCATTATATTTTTGAAATTGCATTGGGTTATCCATACATTTTTAAACCATAAAAGAGTCATTCATAAATTTCCTAAACAACAGAAGAGTTTTTGAAAATTTTCCCTTTTGATGCATGGATAGATTGAAAGGAGAAATTTCAAAGTTTGGAATATTGAAATTTCAGCGGTAGAATATAATATTGACTCGTAAGTCTACGCAAACTGTTGGTATCTGTACAGCTTAGCAACAATAACGTACTCATCTTCTTTTGAATTAAGGATAAGACTAACCATTGTCATAAAAAAGAGGATACGACTAACCCAAACTTATAAAGGAAATCGATCGTTGTATTATATAATTGCATAGGACATTATACAGGACATTCCTTCAAAGAACTGTTTATTCATTAAATAATGGCCTATATAATTGCATAATAATATATTATATGCCATTATTTAGGTGTACATGTGTATTTTTGTATTATGGCTTACATCACTTTTACCTTGCACAATTTTTGTACACATTCATTTCTCTAATGAAGATAAGACGCATTATGTCCTCTCCTTCGTTTTAATTTTGATTTTCAATATTAATAAAAGGGTAACCAATCCCTCAGCCACTTAATCAGTTATTTTTAAAATCAATATAATAAAAAAAGCTATTCTTCAGTGACTAAATGATTTATATATATATATTTATATATATATATATATATATATATTCAGGAGAGAGATCAAGATCCATTGGTTGAACCGGATCACAATTTAAAATTCTAAACGAACCAACCATTGTGAAATGCAAGTGTTTTTTTTCCCCCCTTTTTGGAAAAACCAATTAAGTGGCTGTGGATTGTAAAATGCAAGTTTAATTTTGAATTTGTGTATAAATACATATAAATTTTCTCTAATAATTGACAAATAATTGATATGTAATAACATTAATAGTAAAATGTGGTGATTTAAAATTATGGTACAAAAGTAAAGTCGGTTTTGTCTACTTCAATGTTAACATCTTGACTTTGTGCATGCAAGTATGTTTCAACATTAATTCTGGACGTCTTAATTTGAAAATGTCTAAATTGATGGCTTCTTCTCACATATAATTCAACAGAAAATAGGGATTATTTAATTTTCCACAAAATTTGTTTAAAGTACGAGCGAGTCCCGTAATTTTCAATAATTTAAAAAGTTACCATGTTAAGAATTGCTCCATAAAACTCCCTGCACTTCTTCTTCTTTTATTTATTTATTTTTCAATCGAATTCAGTATTTTTTAGGGGTTATACCCTAAATTCTTTTTTAGATTTTCAAAATTTTAAGATTTCTATGCTATAATTTTTGTGTAATATATATATATTTTTTTGAAAAACAGATTGCAGAAAACAATTTAAATTAACGATGAGTTTGTTGATTGAACATTTTTAGGCTTTTGGAGGTACAACTAATTTATTTTTTTTATTTTAACAGCAGGTTAGTTCTGTGTATCTATATATTTTTATTATGTTTTTACCCAATGACTACTTGTATTAATTGCCACAATGCACCATCTAACCCCTTGTTTGTTAGAATGTTTTTAAAAACACGTTTTTGAAATTTTAAATTTTATACTAATATATTTCCATCATTTTCATTATTCTAATACATTTTAACTTAATTTTAACATAATGCCTGGATTAATCAATAATTAATCAGTGGGAAAGGGAACCATTTCCACTCCACTTTCGAAGAAAATGCGCAAAACGTACCCAACTTCCCTTTATGGTTTGTTAATTTGTTGGGTGCCAATTTTTCATGCTTTTTGGAGTTCGTTTTTCCAACACTAGCTATACTTCTCGATCATTATTATATGGTTTTCTACTTGGCAAAAATTTTCCACATCCAAATACTTTTCACCATTTTGGACGTCTTTCTTTGAAAATAACTGGAACAGTGTGGTTTCATGGCTTCTGCACTTATAATTCAACAGGAAAAGTCCTGATCTTTTCCTCAGAATTAAATTTTTGTTAAATAATATATTTTTTTACAATTTGAAAAGTCTTCGCGTGTCATGGATAGAGCCCTTATGAACTACCAAAATATGAGCTAACCGTGTGTCAGACAATGCTCACTAGCAAAGTTTTTGTCAAATCTCACCCCACACGTCTCAACAAGAATGCGCCCAAACACAATATCCTTATTAAGACGAGAGGTTTAAAAGTGACTTGTTCCCAAAGTACTTATAAGTTGCACTATCGTTATAAGAGAAGACAACAAAGGCACTAATAAGCCAAAGCCTGGTTTCTTAATAGCTGACATTTATAAGATATAACCAAGAGTTTATAGAAGAAGGATTGATGACAACCTTTATCTTGCTTAGTTTACTCATGTCCACCAATAATACTATACTAGAAAAACTAGAAGTGACCATAGTGGAGATTAATGTACAAAATACGTAATCTTGTGAAAGATCACACATTTCCCCTTAAAACTGAAGTCCGCCAACCTTCTAAAGGTCACAAACACTCCTACAATCATTTACAAACAAAACTATAACTGGAGTTATCAAAAAAACCACGCATCTTTGGGAAATATTACACATTTTTTAGAGAGAACACACATCTTTGAAAAGATCATGCGTGCGTGTTTTGGAAAAGAAAATGGATCTTGGGAAACAACACGGTTCTTTGCCCAAACTTTACAAAAGATCCTAATAAAAACATATACAAGCATTAGAACACGGATGTATATACAAATATGTAATTTACGCTAACTCTAAATTATTTAGTAAGTTATTGATCTGACAATTACAACCATAATGAATTATGAGTGATGTCAAGTGTGGCACGTATAAATATTAAAATCCTTTTTGTGTGCTTTATTAATGTTAACATTTTGACTCTATACATTGGATATTGATCTTGCCGAGCCAAGAAGGCTAGCTTCCAATTTGCACGGAGTCATTTTCATTTTTCCTTCAATAATGTGGCAAATATTTTCCACATCCATTAATCCAAATATCCAAATATATAAGAAAATAGATGGTTTTTTCAATAATTACTTCATTAGGGAAATAGGTATTATTTTATTTCCCCAATATTTTGGTTAAAATTACAATGTGAATCCATTAATTTTTAACATTTTGAAAAGTTCATGTTAATTAGTTAACAAATGATGAGTGAACTCATGTACTAAATTTGTCTAACCCCGAAAACAAGAATATCCATAGACTTTATTATGTAAACAATGTTGAATTTTTTTGTGAGCATTCATAGACGTTCTATTCCGTTTTTAGTATGGCTCCATAAAATTGTCTTTCTACACTTTCTTCTTTTTCCCCAATAAAATACAGTCATTTTAGAGGTTATATCTTAGACATTTTCTTTTACAATTTTTAAAATTTGAAGATTTATAGTTTATAATTTTTGTGTAACATTATTTAAAAAAAATAAATGGCAGGAAAAAGTTAAATTCAAGATGAGTGTTCTGATTGAACATTAATTTTTTAGGAGAGGTACTAATTAATAATGATTTCTTTTAACGGTAGGCTGTTTTTGTTTTATTTTTGAAAATGTTGAAGTAATGCTAATTCTGATGAAAGTATTCATTAAATATGTTTAATACTGAAACGTTAACAATATGTATGTGACAAAAATATGTAATTAACAAAATAATTAATAATTTTTAATCATGTTTCTTTTTGTTTACTCTGGAATCACATAATAAATTTTGAGGAATTTGAGTTTTCACTTGCAAATTCATTTTATTTTCGCTTACTGGCGTATTTGTTCGCATCTTGTACTACTTTGTTATTTCACCATTATTAATTGGAATAAGTGATGACTAACTAATGGTTTACAAGATGAAAATATAATAACTATTTGCAAATTAATATTGCAGCCTTATCTTGACAACCATTTAAGTTCTACAGTGCGCAGTATCTTTTTAGTTACCCTCCTACCTTCTTGTTCTACCATCTTGTTAAAGCATTTTGGTTTTGCAGTCATAAAACGTTAGAACCCCATGCTCAATCCAATCACCATTCCGCTCAAGTATCCATTATTTGCAAATAGAATTTTTGATATTCGTGAAAATTGTATGAGTTAGGTTTAATTGTTACTTCGTCAATAGCAAGTGATACGCGAACGCTAGTTCTCTTCATGAACTAGTGTGTGTTATTTATTTTTTTTATTTTTTTATGATAAGAAACAGCGATTAGGTGGCTGATTGATAAACCCGTCGTATGACTATCAAATGCAGTAAAAATACTGTTAAAAACCTGCACCAATTTAGCTAAATAAAATGTAGCACAACAGAGTACATGGTCGATCCACAGAGACGGCAAATTCAACACAATTTCCAAATTAACATGCAGTTTAACCAAACTTGACTAGCAGTCACCTTTTGTGTCTCATCGAGACCTTGAATTTGTAGAAATGTGAAATAAGCAAAACCAAATATGCAAAATAGATTAAGAATCAATTAAGAAGAATATCCTAGCATTATGCAATCCACCTTAATCGTATGCATGTAATCATTAACCCTTTTTACTGTCTAATTATCCTATGTCGTTTCAGTTATAAATTACCGCGAGTCCCCGCAATCATAATCCAATTCTCCCTTAATGAATTGATAACCCCTGTGAGTCCCCACAGTCAAGGTTATTTCCCTATCTAGTTTAATTAACAGGCCGTGAGTCCCCGCAATCACCGTATTAACTAAGCTAGAAGCATTAAGAATAAGAAGAACCCAAAACCAGTAACCCCCCTCGACGATGCTCAAGAGATTACTACCCAATTAAACCTGTACTACTCGACCGGTAGTTGTGCCACTCACTGGCCCTACCAGATCTATATTAAGGTGATCAAACTTAATACGACCTTAGTTTTTAGACATATAAACACTGGCAATTATGGAACTAGTTAATTAGACTGGAATTCATGCTTTGGTTTCATACATTCAATGGTCAAGGTTTCTCACATAATACTAGAATAAGAGAATTTAGCTACTCATAGAATTAAACATCTCACGAAATAAGATTAAAGCAGCCATGAAATGAAGGCAAGGATAGAATATGAAAAAGAGATACTTTACTGAAAATTGCTACTGGAGACTCTTCCCGTTTGGGCAATGGGTAGCCTGCCGGAAGGAACTCTCAAATAAAATAGAACTACTGCTAGAATAATGTATCGTGAAATTCTAACTCTATCAGAGCTAAAGAAAGAACTCTACGTGAATAAAGAATGAGAAACTAAAATGAATACTGCGTGCAAATCTGAATGACTTCTACCTAGAGAGCACCCCTATTTATAGAGAGGAAAACAATCATCTCTCAGTAAAATATCTCATCACTTAAGGAGTAGAGCAATCTTTGACAAAGTCAGCACATCACTCAGATAAAGGAAACAACCGATTGATTTTCTGGAGATTCTTCTAGAGCTTCTGCTTTTAACTTTCACTGCAGTAATTTCTGAAACCTTCTAGAACTTCAGCTTTTACTTCTAATGCAGTAATTTCTGGATCATTCTAGAACTTTAGCTGCTCCAATGGGCTTCAGATTTTTCCTTCTTTTTGGGCCACAACCCGTGTGACATTCTGCCCGAACATCTCTTGCTCCAAAATCCTTGTTTTAGAGTCTTTCCTCCTTATTTGGGCTGTTCTCCAAACCTTCCATAAAACACTAACAACTTGGGCAAAAGCCCGTGAGAACTGCCTTCAAAGATGCTAAAATAATAGTCCAAAACTGGTCAGATCACTGATGAGTATGGAAGCCCTTTATTAATTGAAAATAAGAAAAAGTTAGCAAAGGGAGACATAATTAATGAACCTTACATTGGGATACAAAATGTGATGATATGCAAATGATAATACTATAGATACATCAATTTTCCTAGTCTAAGTAGGAACTAAATTTCTATCTGAAAGAGCTAGTCTTTTAACCATCTTTTATAGTCCTTTAGCTCTAAACAACCATGAATGCCTCTTGCTTCTAGAACATATGCATCCAAGAATGTGTTAGGATCGATCACAACAGAATGCCATTAAAGACATTTTATGACTATAATGCTAGGCATCCCCAGCTGTCAGTTTTGTGGCCTCACTTTTTTTAAACTGATGCATTTTTTCTTGAGACTTTTTCGTTTTTCTTTTTTATATTGTAACATTTTTAGAAGTGCAACTAACATACTGAGTTTAATTATGAACAAAGTAAAAACATATTTTTTATTTGTTCCGTATGAAATTGTCTCCCAACAATTCTTTGTACTTTTTTTCAATCAAGTTCAGTCATTTTTTAAGGTGATATCTTAAGCATATTTTTTAGGTTCAAAAAAAAAAAAAAAAAGAATTCAAGATTTCTAGGTTGTAATTCTTGTGTAATATTTTTTGGAAAAATAAATTTGACGAAAAAAGTTAAATTATAGATAGATGACTGCGCTGATTGAGTAACTACTAGTATTAATTAAAGGTTTACAGGTGAAAATAACCTTGCGTATTTTACAACCATCTAACCTCTTCAGACCATTTCTTTTTGATTAATTTCATGCCTTCCTGTTTTACCATTTTAGTTTTTCAGTCGTAAAACAGTGAATTTGCAAACTGTACAAGTCAAGCGAAGTCAACCCGTAATCCCAATTGCCCTTCGGACCCAATCCAAAAATTCCAAACAATGAATAGAACGATTGGAAGGAGAAATTTTAAACATTGAGTGTATAGTAATTATTAGTGTTAAAAATGGTCAAACCGATTGGAACGTTTTGGTTTGGTTTTTCTTCTTATGGATCTTGAATATTGAAAGACCGAACCAAACCAATCAAGTTTTATAACCAAATTTAGAACAAAAATTTATTATCCATGCAATTATGTCAAATATTTCGGTTATTTGATTTCGAAATACTATAAATCCCTGTGCATAAGAAAATACAATAGTCATTTCACATAATATATAACATCATTTATGGAGTCTTAAGACGATGACCAAGACTTTTTGTACATGAAAGTCAAGTCAACATATAAATTTCAATTGGTTATGGGTCGGGACATATCCCATCCTTGTTTTTTTTTTTTTTTTGGCCAAAACAATCCAATTAATACTATTAATAGATAGATCATCAATTGGAAGTAGAAAATTTCAAACTTTGTTGACGTATAGCTCCCGTTGTTTTTTTTTAAATCAATCTGGCCGTGGCTTATATTGAAACTTTAAGCAAAATGAGGAGCACGATTACATGAGTGTCTAATATACGGAATGTGTAAGATAGAGGCTACTAATTTTGCTAAAAATGCAGAGAATGTGTCCGGTCCAAAGGAGTGATCCACTATGTTGAAGACGCAAGCTTGGCTAGGTAGTCGGCCGGCCCGTTCCCCTCCCGATAAGTATTATGCACTACTAATCCATCTGATTCGAGCATTTGCTGAATGCTACGAAAAACATATAGTAAGTCCCACTGAACTTCCCATCTCCCGTTCACTGCCTCCGCCAAATATTTTGAGTTTGTCTCAATCAGTACCCTGTGTAGCCCTTGTCCCTGACAAACTCGCAAGCCATGATAGAGAGCCATAAATTCCGCTAAAGAATTGGTTGTCATGCCCAAGTACTTTCCAGCCGCATATAGCACGCGACCCATGAGGTTCCGAATGATTATCCCACATCCTGCTTTGCCCGGATTACCCAGCGCTGAGCCATCTATATTCATCTTTACCTCCGGAGGACGAGGGAATTCCCAATCAACTAACTTGGGAACTGTTGAGAGCGCTGGCTGCGAGTTGGGGAGGAGGCCCAGCGTGCAGAGAAGTTCTTCCGCAGAGGATTTGCGCCTAAACTTGTTGGTCTGATGCAAATCCCTCAAGAAAGTAGTTATTTCAATAATAATGCCAGCAGGGGTTGAAGTTAAGCCATCAAAAAACAGCCTATTTCTCGTTTTCCATAAGCTCCAAGAAATTAGGAGGAGTAAATTCTGAATTTTCCCTAACGTGAAGCTGAGATTCTCTTCCCACATGAAAACTAGGAACTCCTTGAACTCCAGCGAAGGCGAATAAGCCAATCCTAGTCCGTTGCGAAGAAAATGTTGCCAGACTTTCGAGGCAATCGGACAATGGAAAAACCAGAGAGTGATAGTGTCTTCAGCAGGGCATAATGGGCATTTGGATGGCAACTGAAAACCCATTATGCGTAGAAATTCGGGCATTGGCATAAGACCATCAATTATCCTCCACATAAAATAAGAGACCTTCACTGGAACTTCTTTAATTAATTAAGCCAAATGGACTTCAACCACTGCTGTGGCTGATATCGACGTCGTAACAAATGATAAGCAGATTTAACTGAAAAATTCCCTGACGAGTTTAACATCCAAATAGTACTGTCAGGGGTCTGAGTGAGTGTGATCAGTTGAGATGTTAAACGAGATGCTACCCACGATGGCAAGGCGTCCGAAACCGCAGCAGGGAGCACAAATCCATTGGCGTGAATAAGCTCTTTTATCATCAAGCATGGTGAGGGCACTTCGTTTGGGAGGACAAATTCTTCAAGCTTCCCCAAATCAGTCCATTCTGTCTCCCAGAAAGAGGCGGTGCCTTCACCGATTAACAAACGACAATATGAGAAAGGCGTCAAAATCTCCGCCATCCACACTTTCTACAGCGGTTTTAATTCAAACTGCCGTAGAAAGTATGTTTCTACGGCGGTTTTTATCGTAGAAAGTGTATTTTAAAATGAAAATTGCTATTTTTGAAGTTTTCTTATAATTATTATGTAATAATATTTCAAAAAAATTTCAGGTCCTAAAATAATGGATTGGTCAACTAAAAATTTGAAATTTATTTATTGTTTATCATAACATAAAGGTTGGAGTTTGTATATAATTAATAAATAAGATGAATTTTACTATAAAAATTGATAAATAGTAAATTGCATATTTATTATTAAATTTAAAAACATTTGGGGTTAATTTACAAAAAAGAAAAACTAGAAATTAATAGGAAAAGAGGAACGCGTGGGAATTCTCAATTTTTTCCAACACTTTCTAAGGCGGTTTAAGATAAACGACCGTAGAAAACCCAATATTTTACAGGCTTTCTATGGCGGTTGTAATTAAAACCGCCATAGAAAGTAACTTTAAACGGCAATTTTTACGACAGTTTTAATTACAACCGCCGTAGAAAATAACTTTCTATGGCAGTTTTAATAAAAACCGCCATAGAAACTATGGTTAGATAAACCAATTTTAAGGGAAATATTGTGAGCTTCCACTGTTTCCATAAATCGATCCAACCGCCGCTTCCCCTTCGTCTTCTGCGAGGAATGTCACCGGCGCCCATCCTCTCTCCGCGGGCTTTTTCTCTTGTCTTCCCCTGAAGCCGTTCTTCCGGCAGCGTTGATAACAGACCCGCCGTCACCCAACTCCGGAGATGGTTTCTTAATCGGCCGTCACCCACCACTTGGAGTTAATCCCCCACCAGAATTTCACCACAATCGGTCCTTGTTGTGGGCTTCAAATCATAAAAAATGTTATATCGAATAGTTTCAACTCTATTTAAGCTTTACAAATTTTATTGTTACTTGATTATTGCGATTGCCTAGGGTTTATTATTAGTGTTAAATTTGGGTTTGGTGAGATGATGAATGATTAAATTCGAGTTTAATTAGTGTTAAATTGGTCATTGTTTTGATTGTTAAATCGGTCATTGTCTTGTTGTCATTTTTCTCCATAGCCCGTCTTAAAAAAATAGAAAAAAGAACCACACTATTTTATGCATTTATTTACCTTCAGAGTTTAATGCAAATGTGTTTTTTGTGGGACAAAGAAACAAGTGAAAATTTGTTGGTTGATTAAGTTTTAGAGTGTTGCAGGGGGGGTTTGGGCATCAGTACACATTTTGTATTTGTATTTTCTAGTTGTTTGTTGTGCAGAAAAACTTAGCTGCTGCATAAAACATAATCTATGAGTTGTTCTTTGACAGTTGGTTTTGTTATTGCGTGTGGCTTGTAGGTTCAGGGCACAATTCAAGAAAAGCTACACAAGCATGAGCTAACAAGATCTCTTGCAACAAAAGAACTAGTGTGGTTTATTGTATGTTTCATTTTATAATTTTCCTACTGATTTTGGTTTGTTTTATTCTCAAAATTGATGAGGTTGAGATTGGATTTTTAACTTTCTAAAGTTTGAATGTCTTAGTCATTACTATTTATTTGTGTGTACATATGACTATTAATATTGCAAATAAATAGTTGTATGTCTTTTCTTAATTTCTATTGTAATAGTTTATTCCAACTTTTAGGTTGGCTGTTTTTTTTATATATATATATTTTTTGAATGCAGTAAAATGAAATATTTTAAAATTTTTTTTTAGAAATTTGATACTTTCTACGGCGGTTCTCTTATCCACCATAGAAAGTGCAGGACTTTCTATGGCGGGTAAGAGAAAACCGCAGTAGAAAGTCCTCACTTTCTACGGCGGTTTTTTTTGAAACTGCCATAAAAAGTCCGTAACTCTTTTATGGCTGCAAGATAGATGGTGATTCAAATGCTAAAAAAATCACCGTTAAATGTGGGAAAAACCCGCCATTAAAACCCCTTTTTGTAGTAGAGATTCATATAGTACAACTATTGACCCCATGCATTCCATTTTTGATCTGTAAATATCTGGTCATGAAGCATGTTATAAGAAAGATCTAGCAGAAATAGATAATTGGCTCCAAACAAAAAATCTTAATCCTTTACCCGACAAGAGGCCAAAAGCAGATTCCTAAGAGAAGTTGGCAAGGTAGAATTCACTGAGTTATTAATGAGGGATAGACCGTTAAAAGAAAGGTCTAGAAGTTGAAGATGTTTCATGTTTGAGAATAAACTAATTGTTGTTCTTGCTCAAACAAAATCAAAATATTAGTATGAATAATAATATAAAATAAATTAAAGTAAATAACAATAATTTAGATTAAACTAGTGTAGCATGGGCTGAGGCGCGTAATTGCTATTCTTAGGTGATTCAAGCGCTTCTGCGGAAGAATCCAGTGCAGCAGATCATGATCTTTTAGCTCGTCACCCCAAGATTCAACAGCCCAGCACACTAGCTATATACCTCTCGATAGTTTGCTTTGCTAATCGAAGATCACTCGGTTTACACCATGTCATCTTGCCATATTGCCATATACCATAGATAAATACTACCCTATACTTATTTCTCTCAAAAATATATTATATGAAATATGAGTCAAACTCTTCTTTTACACACTCAAAAAATCTCATATGCTGACATTAACCAACCAACCAATTGTTAATGTCAGCAGCATTTTAATCCCTTTTCCCAGCAAATATTTAGTAATCTCCGATAACAATTTGCTGAAACCTTCGATTTCAATTTCAGGCTTACTCTTATCATCCCTCCAGAACCATTAACATATTTCCACCCCAAAAAATAAAGATCCCTCAAATGGAACAATTTTCTCTTGCCATCAAAACAATATTCCAAAACTCTACCTTTCAATCTCTGTCATTTCTACTACTAACAAAGATTACAGGAGATTGAAGGTAATGGACCACAGATATTATGACCACCCTAATGATGCAAAAGCTATACATTGCAGTTTCATGGAATTTTGGCATGTGGGGCTAGACAAAGAACCCAAGGCCAAATTTTCCTAAACAATCATTAAGTTACACTTACTATGACAAAGTGCATATGGAGCATTTAATGCTAATAATGAAAGACTGAACAGTTCATCCGGAAAATCGTTTTCTTTCACAGTTCAACTTTTTTTTCAATTTTCTGAAGAAAACGTTTTTAGCAAAAATCTTTTTCTTGAGAATTCATTTTTCAAAAGTTTTATGAAGAAAACGATTTCCGAAAAATAATTTCCTTTAGAATTCATTTTTTTTTTAGTTTTCTGAAGAAAATGATTTTCGTAAAATCGTTTTCTTTATAATTAATACTTTTTTAGTTTTATGAAGAAAACGATTTTCGGAAAATCTTCTTCTTCATAATTCATTTTTAATAGTTTTCTGAAGAAAACGATTTTTCGGAAAATCGTTTTCTTCAGAATTCATTTTTTTTAGTCTTCTGAAGAAAACGAGTTTAGAAAATCATTTCCTTCAGAATTCTTTTTTTTTTTTAGTTTTCTTCAGAATTTATTTTCTTAAAGTTTTCTGAAGAAAATGATTTCCTGTTTTTAGTTTTCTGAAGAAATGATTTCCAGAAAGTCGTTTTCTTTAGAATTCATTGTTTTTTAGGTGTCTGGCAATGCACGCGTGATTGCACCAGAACCTGCGTGATTTCCAGAAATCGTTTTATTTAGGATTCTGTGAGGTTGGGAATGGAGGTTCTGGCCCTGTCTCCGGACAAGCTCTTTTGTTGGTTCCCATCGTTTGGCTTATCCTTCTCGGCATCTTCGTCTTGTTCGGTCTGCTCTGAATCTGAATCTGCTAATTGATTTCCCCAAAACGGCTATTCTGCGGATATATTCTTGGTTTCAGTTTTGCTAATTGATTGATAGAGGTCCAATTCTGCGGGCGTTTGATCTGTTTTCTTTGTATACATATGTTTTTTTCTTCTTCTTTTCTTTCTTTGTAATTGATGTATATTTGATCATTGTGATTTCATTCCATGATTACTTGAATTAGTGTCCATATTGGAGTAATTAGCAGTTTCCAAAGTTTTTTCATATTTTAATTATTGCCAAAGTAACATTAACTCCATAAAAATGTAACATTTTTGCATAATATAGTATATCTCCCTCAATTCTTGTTCTCCTCTCCAGATAAAGAAAGCTAAAATGGAATCTAACTTTTTTGTAATTGTTGCCGGCAACTTGAATATACTCATCGGATAGATAGCCTTAGAGCGATTACGACTCTGTTTTGAGCGTATGTAGCTTCGCTTGTAACATACAAATTTGTAATATGAAGGCCAAATCGCACCATACTTTGGTGATGCTCCATTGCATTTGGACTAAACATCACAGAAAATTTAGCAAAATTGAGGGATTGTCCACTGTACCGAGCATAATTGTCGAAGAATTAACAGCAGCAGAATTCATCTTAAAAAAGAGAATTGAGTCATCTGCATACATTAAATGTGTGATAGGGAATAGGGATAGAGGACAATCCCTTAATTTTGCTAAATTTTCTATTTCAGATGATCTATCTCTTCCTGATGAAATGAAGGAAGCATTGGAAATGCAAGCAGAAGCAGATCACGCAAAAGAAGGGATCAAATGTTGATGAAAGAAGGAATTTCAGGACAAGGCAAGTGAATCTATTCTTGTAAGTCAAGATAGATTGGGTATAATGGCCACATTATTAGCAATGAATCCTTATTGTTGTGTTCTTTTGGTATGCTGCAATGTGCTTTAGCTCGTTAAAACCTTTGCCAACGCAGCTGGCTGATACTACAATTATCTTTTCATTTGAATTAGTTTTGAAGCTTCTCCACCATATCCAGTACATGTAAGAGCTTCATATTGCTGCTTGTTTAATGAACTTCTTTTTGACCGTGTTAAACGTTGTTTTTATTGGATTAAAATTTTGGTTTTCTATTTGCTGGGAAAAGCATCATACCAGCACTCTGTAATTATTTGTATTTAGTTTGACGAATTTGGGCTTTCAGTGATATCTTTGGTGGGATATGCTTGATCTTGGTAAGTTCCATAATAACTGAACAACCTACTTGGATTCTTATCAGTTAGGCTTAATAAAGATGCTTAATTACTGTCTGTTGATACTTGATTGGTAGTTTTTTGCAAGGATGGCTACGACAACATTAGAAAGTTTACTTCTGAATCATTTCCCGAGGAAATAGCTAAGGTATGTCAACGGATACGGGATGTTTGAAGAAATTTTCCATAACATAGAAAAGGAGAGTCACCCTTTCAATTACTTTAAACTAGCCGCTGCTGTTTCTTACCAATTATTTTAACTTTTTCGGTACCTGATCTGGAATCGATATCCACCTGTTGAAAAGCGACTTCTTATGATGCCTTAGGCTCTGTTTGTTTTCTAACTCAAGTAGGGTTTTCTTTTTTGGGGATGAAATTTTTTTTGGAGGAAATTGTTTTATGAAAAATTGTGTAGGAAATAGTTACTGATGATGTTATTTTTGAATTAAGGTGAGTATAAATTTAGAGGGAAATTTAAATTTTAAATTTAGAGTTTAGTGAAAGAAAAAAAGGTGTTTGGTTAGATTTTTATCCAAAAAAGTGAAATTTTTTTCTAAAAAACGGAATGGAAACAAGCAGAGCTTTGGCAAACGGTTTCAATCTCTTTAAAATTTATAAGCTAGTGAATCATTATTTCAATTCCTCATTTTGGAAGTGTAGAATTGAACTTAAATTTTTTTCTATTGTATGTAGGCTTCATTTATACTTTCCAGCAACATTTGTTCTTCACCATCCAGAGCATGGACATACTGACATTCTTCTCATCATATCTCATGCACCATTGATAAAAGTACCCATCCATTTATTTCTTTCATTTCCTTGGTCTGTCCAAGCAATGAGGTATTCCAACTATTGAAACTTTTTCGTTGTAGATTAATTAGTGTTCTATGAACTGTTTTTGCTAATAACTTTCATAATGTGTGCACAATGAGTACACTCTGAACTGTGGGCTCTAGCATGTGGAGAGATTTTAGGAATCTAAACCCTAAACCCAATAATGCAGATTGGGAATCAAGCTTTGTTTTGGAAAACAGCATAGGTAACCATTTAGGCCATTGGGTCCTTGGATTACTGACATACTAGTTGTAGCACCTCTTGGCATCAGAATTGACTACTTCCGTCGGTGAGTGCTAAAGCTGAACCACACAAAATTAATTGTTTGTGTAAATGTTGTAACGTACATCTTTTCTTGCACTAGAAACTTTTAATAGAAATGGTGATAGGTGTGGTGTTTTTTCCATCTTAATGAAATGGCATAGTCCTTAAATACGATTTGTTTTTAATTTTTGATTTTGTTGGAGATGCGATCTGTTTTGATGCATGGAATGATGGCAATCCTATAACTGAAACGCATGTGACCGCGTTATGCTACCTAACTTGACATTGTTTGTCCTTTGTATTTGGTAAAGGAGGCGATAGATACGTATGGTTAGTATACTAGGTTTCTCTGCTTTTATTGAGTTGACACTGTGCCTACATTGTAAAATCTAAAAAGAGCAGTCTTCTTGTGGGTAATTATGTCCTTCAGTTGGCTGATGCCTTTAACTACACCGATCCAGTAAGTAGACCTCAAGGTTTTGTCCCTTTCTTAGTCTTTTACCTATCAAGGCAGGAAAACATGCAGTCATGACTATCTGTTTGCCAAATTATTTACTGCTTCAGTAAGGTGGAAGTGTTGCATACTTGTATTGAAGCAAGATGTTTGATTTGGCTCCACTTATGGTTCAATTCGGGTCCTTTGTGTGACTTCTATATTGCTGTAAGGCTTGGAGCCATCCCACATCGGTAGTATGGGCTGCCGGTGTGTGGTTTAAAGGGGGAGTGTGGCACCCTCCCCTCTTGAGCTAGCTTTTGAGGGTGAGTTCTACATCACTTCCCTGGCATGTCAATAGTATTAGAGCTGGCCCCACGCCTTCCCCCGCTGTGGGTTCAATTCCCATTATGGTTTAGACCACCATGGACGGCGATTCTGAAGCGTGGTGGTGTAAGGCTTGGAGTCATCCCACATCGGTAGTATGGGCTGCCGGTGTGTGGTTTAAAGGGGGAGTGTGCCACCCTCCCCTCTTGAGCTAGCTTTTGAGGGTGAGTTCTACCTCACTTCCCTGGCATGACAATTGCCTGCTTTGTAGAAGTCGTGTCCAATGAACTTGGACTCTGGACAGGTATTGGGCTAAAATTCGGCCCACACGAACTGTATATTGTGGGCCAAATTTTGGGCAACTGGAATCTACATTGTGGGCCGAACTTGAGCATTCGGAAATCAATAATGGACCGGTGCTAATTAAATTGGGCCGTTAAAAGTAAGTTGGACCTTTATGGGGCCGATATTTGGGCATTCTGGGCTCCATATTGGGCCGATATGAATTGTCTTGGGCCGATAATCTAATATATGTTAGACAATCAGGCCTAAAATTCCAAAAATAAAATTACAGAAGAAAAAAAGGAGATGAGAAGAACAGAGAGAATTTAAGATGAGAAAAAGAAGAATAAGAGATGAGATAAAAACAGATCACTATTCAACATAACCCCTCTCCTTGCTATTACAAAATATATATATAGCAGCACTTAAAAGTCACCGAACTCGATAGAGACTCTGTTCCAACTCTTAGATTAGCCAAAAGAGTTTAAGGATTGTAATTTTGGTCTTTAAATACAGTATCATTTGTATATCGCATTTTGTACACCAGGGCAGGGCTCATTACATCCTCCCTGGTCACTTTTACCAATTTATGAATTTTAATAAAAGGTCACCATACCCATCAACAACTTAATCAGTTGTTCCTTTAATATATATATATATATATATATATTGGGTATTAAGGCCACATTATTAGCAATGAATCCTTATTGTTGTGTTCTTTTGGTATGCTCCAATGTGCTTTGCTTCCCTAAGGCGCGGGCACGACAGTTTTGTTTCACATTTTATTGTTACTTTGTAAGTTAGTATTACAAAATGGATTCTTTTAGTGATGAATTGGTTGATTTTATGGAACAGGAGAGGTGCAAGTAGTTGAGGAGGAGAAGGCAAGAGGAAAGTGAATTTGTATTATTATAAGTCATTACGACATTCTAAAGACATTTAGGCTTTTAGAGCTTTTGAGTTTTCACTTGCTAACCCCATCGATCAAGCTACGCCGGATTCATTTTATTTCAGTTTTCTGGGCATTCATTTTGCATCTGGTACTAATTTGGTTACCTATGCATAATGGAATAATAAAATGACATTTATGATACAACAACGTTAACAAAAAGAAAACATTTATGAAATTTTACAGAAATGAGTACTTTTATTAACTAATGTTTACAAGATGAAAATATAATAACTATTTGCAAATTAATATAGCCTTATCTTGACAACCATTTAACCTCCCTAGCGTGCCATTTTTTTTTAATTAATCTCCCACCTTCTTCTTCTACCATTTTGTTAAACCATTTTGGTTTTCCAGTCTTAAAACTCATGCAACCAATGCTCAATCCAATCACCATCCCACTCAAGTATCCAATAAGTACAGCTTCCCATGTAAACCCACTGATGAAATCCTCCTTATTGTGAGTTGCACTTGTTGGTGACATCATCAACCCGTTCTCAGCCCCACAAATTTTTGACAATGGAAGTCCACAAAGTCCATCATTTCCCAAGTATGAAACATTTTCAAATGTGGCAAATTGGTTGCCTAGCGGAATTCTACCCATGAGATGGTTTTGAGAGAGGTTTAAAACCGAAAGAAATGTCAACGCCATCAACTCTGGAGGAATTTCACCCGGACAGGTCTAGAGATTCCAATAAAGTTAAATTTCGGAAGGTGGATGGGATTCGACCTCCAAGCTTATTATTGGAAATGTTTAGCAACTGAAGTGAAACGAGATCTCCAATGACATTTGGAATAGTTCCCACAAATTTATTGTTAGAGAGATCTATTGTTTTTTAGATGGAAAGAACACTCTTTATATCAATCTCCTGCCCTTTTCTTGTTATGACCACGGAAGCTTGATAGTACAACCTTGAATTATTGAACATCGACCGTTCCATGACGTGATGTACTATCTTCATACCTTCAAGTTGTAAGAAAAATCTCACTGGTAGGATACCCGTAAATTCATTATGAGAAACATCGAGAATTCTCAATGTAGGGAACGATAATCCTGTTCCATAAATGGTCAGAGGACCGCACAAATGGTTGGCTCTCAAGTTTAGAACCTGCAGTTTCGAAAGCTTTTGCAACCACCAAGGAAACGTGCCATTTAAACTATTGTGTCCAATATCTACCACTTGTAATTCTTTGCAATTGGACAATGATAGAGGCACGACACCTTCCAACCAGTTGTTGTGCAAAGTGAGGCTTCTTAGTTGGCTTCCAACTGAAAAACCTGATGGGATTATGCCATGAAAATTATTCGCGTGCAAGTCTAGCACCCAAAGCTTTGTCGTATTCCCCAAACATTGGGGAATCAAACCACTCAAGCTGTTGTTCGATAAATCAAGTGCTTCGAGCTGAGTCATGTTGCAAATGAGTGAAGGGAGTTCTCCAGTGAAATTATTGTTTGAAGCAAAGTAAACTTGCATTCCAACAGATGGAACAAACAATGGACCACTAAGTCTGTTTGAGCTGATATCAAGATACTCCAGGTATTGAACAGAAAGTTGGTGGATGTGAGTCAAAAAGTTGTGGGAGAGATTCAGATTGTACAAATATTGACCCCAGGTATTCCATTTCTCATCTAAAAATATCTGGCCTTGAAGCATGTTATCAGAAAGATCTAGCATCAGTAGATTATTGGCTCCAATTAAGAAATCTAAATCCTTTACTCCACAAGAGGCCAATAACAAGAATTCAAGAGAAGGTGGCAAGGTAGAATTCACTTGGTTATTGACGAGGGATAGGCTATTGAAAGAAAGGCCCAGAGTGGAAAGCTGTTTCATGTTTGAGAACAAGCTAACCTCTACATCACCACTGAAGTTGTTGTCTGATAAATCAAGTGCTTTCAGATTCACAAGTTTTGAAATTGATTTAGGAATTTGACCATGCAACTCATTGCCCTCCAAAAGAATTGATATCCCTGACTGATACCAAAATGCAGGTCTAGTATTATTCAATGAGTTGTTTTTTAAATGATTTGGAAATTCACCAATGTTGGGGGCAGAGGACCTGTGAGTGAATTGTACCTCAAATCTAGATGTCGAAGCTTTGTTAGATTCATGATTATTTCGGATGGGAAATAACCAATGAATTGGTTATAGCCAAGAGATAACCCTAACAAGTTGTTGAAGTTTCTAAAAAAGTTGGGCAATCGGCCTCCAAGACTATTTTGTGAGAGGTCCAAATAAGTGAGTCCATGCCAAAGATTTTCAAGGGTGGATGGCACTGGCCCAGAGAAATTGTTTGCTGAGAGATCTAGAAAAGTCAATTGTGTAAGATTTCCCATTGAGACAGGAATGGATCCAGAAAAATGGGAATAATAGAGGTCTAAATTATATAAAGATTTCAAATTTCCTATAGATTCTGGTAATCTCCCAGATAAACCAGTAAAAGACAAGTCCAAACAGCTCAATGTGCTACTAGTATTCCATTCAACCTTTGATAAACTGCCAGTGAGTTTAAAATTAAAAGATAGTTGAAGCTCTTGCAAGTTTGGGAGTTGAAAAGTTTCTACCGGTACTTCACCAAACAAGTTCATGTCTTGAAGATTCAAAACTTGTAAGGAAGTAGATAGATTATGGGGCAATTTAGAAGAAACATTAGCACCATCAAGAGCGACTTCTCTTAACTGGGTTAAGTTTTGAATGAGTGATTTAAAAACGTCTAGTTGAATTACAATAAGACCTCTAGTAGGGATAAAAAGAAAAAATCTGTAGATAAATGATGAGAGATCAAGGGAGATCAAATTAGAGAGACGGGAGAATTCAGATGGAACTGTACCTGAGAAGGAAGATCCAGAGAGGTTGAGGTGAGTCAAATCCTGAAACTCAGCAAACCTGGTGGAAATCAAGGAAGGATAGAAGTCATTGAAAGCAAGGTTGAGGTTTTGGAGACGAGAGAGTTGGAAGAGTGTACTGTTGGAGTTGATCACCCCTTGAAGACCGCTGCAGCTAAGATCAAGACCAATAACTTCACCGGTGAATTCATCACATGTAACTCCCTTCCACAAACAACAATCTATGCTCTTGTTCCAAGATGTTAATGTCTCGAGAGAAGAAGCCAGACAGAGTAGGGATACATCTAATGTGCCATTAATTTGAAAGCTTTGCTTGAATTGTAACAAGAGGAGAGCATTATGGTTGGTGCACAAATGAGGTGTTGATGCAGAAATAGTGGAAAGTTGAAAGCAAAACAGAGAAATAAACAAGGAAAATATAACAAGTTGTGCCATTGCCCTCTCTATTAATATTACGTGTAGAGTATTATGTATGGTCTATATATATATATATATATATATATATATATAAAGAGAGGAGTCAGATTCATTTCTTGATTTTGAACTGCATGCATATAAGGAGTCTTAATCGATCACTAAGACCTGCTAATTTAAGTGTGGATGAGACTAAGCCAAACTTCATCACAAATTTCCACTCAATTAATTGTCACTCATCTTCTTCTTCTGTCACATTCATTTAATATGAGAAGAAAAAGTATACACAAATCAACAATTCGACTGAGATTATTTGTTAATTTGTTTCTCTAAATTACAATTTACATGTTCATTTTGGCCCTAATACTCACAAACAAGCCAACAATATATGTTTCAACATATTATAGATCTGATGAAGAGCTTTTTTCCAATTTTTTCAAACATTTAAATTGTCTAACCTTTTAAAATGGTATACGAAATTGCAAATGTTGAATTACCATTCAAAAATTAAAAAACATCCCTCAAGTGGAACAATTTTCAGTCTCAAACAGCTCCAGATTTTGAATCCTCTAGCTGCGCGTCCACTGGACTAAAAATATTGTCATAAATTGAAAGAATGCGAATTTTAATTAAAAATAATACTCCTATTTCAATTTTCTATTATTTTTCATCATTATTTAGTTTTATTATACTTTTGAATTATATAAATCAAATTCAGTGATAAGTGATTCACTGATAATTTATTTCGTGAGAAGAAATTATACTTGTTTTTTCAAAATGACTTAATTAATTAAGTTATTCAAATTTTCTTTATCAAACGCATTTAATCAATTAAGTATTTAACTATTTAATCACTTAATTCATTAAGATTTTGACTGTAGGTTATCAAACCTACTTAATTATTAATTTGAAGTTCTGAATCTTGGTTAATTAGCAAATTAAGCCTAAATGACTTGACTATCCAATCCAATTTTAATTTTAATTGGGTATAAGTCTGTGTCGGGTCAGAGGACATATCCAATCCAATTTTTGAATGCAACAAATAGAATTGGAAGGAGAAATTTTTTAGGTTTTTTTTTAAAAAAATAAAGATTTCTAGGTTATAATTCTTGTGATATTTTTTTGAAAAATAAATTTGATGAAAAAAGTTAAATTATAGATAGATGACTGCGCTGACTGAATAACTACTAGTATTAATTAAAGGTTTACACAGGTGAAAATAGCCTTCTTGTTTTACCATTTTAGTTTTTCAGTCGTACAACAGTGAATTTGCTTCCAATTGCCCTTTGAACGATTGGAAGGAGAAATTTCAAACTTTGAGAATATAGTAATTATCACTTCATATTAAAAATGGTCGAACCGATTGGAACGTTTTTGTTTGGTTTTTCTTCTTATGGATCTTGAATTATGAAAGATTGAACCGAACTGATCAAGTTTTATAACCGAATTTAGAACCAAAATTTATTATCGGTGCAATTATGTCAAATATTTCGGTTATTTGATTTCGAAATATTATAAATCTCTGTTTAAGAAAATACAATAGTCATTGCACGTAATATATAACATTGTGTTTTTAAGAAAATCCAATCCAATTAATACAATGAATAGATGATCATCAATTGGATGTTGGATATTTCAATTTTTTTTTTAATGTATAGATCCCGTTATTAACTAATTGGAATTCCATGTCATTGTGGAATTCCATGATCTTGATAATATTTGTGGATAAGACTAAGGCAAACTTGTTTGTTTGTAGATATTATTTTTCCGTTTTATTAAAAGAGTTTGTTTTGAAATATATATTTTATTTTAATTGAAAAGTACACTTTGAATTTTTTTACTTCTCCAAATTCAACCCTTACTAATATTATCAAGTGAGGTATATAATTAGTCCAGCAAATATTTTGTAATCTCCCATGACAATTTGCTGAAACCTTCAATTTCAATTTCAATTTCAGGCTTACTCTTATCCTCCTCCAGAACCATACACGTATTTTCTCTTATCATCCTCCAGAACCATACAAAAAATCCCTCAAGTGGAACAATTTTCTCAGTCTCAAAACAATATTCCAAAACTCTACCTTTCAATCTCTGTCAATATTTCTAATACTAACAAAGATTACAGGATATTGAAGGTAATGGGGATTCATAACAATTGGACCACAGATAAAGATATATGATCACCACCCTAATGATGCAAAAGCCATCCATGAATAATTAAAATTAGATGAGGATCAGCCAATGTATTTATCTGCCTAACATTGCAGTTTCATGGAATTTTGGCATGTGGGGCTAGACAAAGAACCCAAAGGAAGTTTTGAGGTTGTTGCCAAATTTTCCTAAACAGTGATTATACATTAGTTTCAACTTTGCAGCCTCTGAACCAAGAATAATTGCTTGCCTTTCTCCTGTTCCAAATAATCAACGAATTCATCAGGATAAACAGAGGAAACTTATCACATGCAATCAAGGCCTCATCCCAATGTCATGATGAAACTTTTTTTCTTTCGAGAATTATGAAAGACAAATTAGATGTTGAAACTAATGCATAATCTTTGTGATAAATGATTGTTTCTCGATAATATTGTGTTGCTGCCATTTTTCTTCTTTCTTTTGGCCGGAAAAAACTTCCGCCATTGATGGTTGTAAAGGTGCAGGGTGAGTAGGGAGAGATACAGGAGTTCTTTTTAGGGACAAAAGGGTATAATTTTCTGTTAACACTCTATTTTTCCATTTAATTAACAATTTGGTCAAAAAACTTAAGGAGATAACTACAAAAGGGAGTAGGTGTCATTTACCCAAAAGAAAATAAGGATGTTTAAATTGAAATTTATTTTGATTAAAAAGTGATATTTTGTATGGGATAGTTACAAAGTAAACAGACCCATTTTTTTGACCTATTTATTCCGATTATTAATGATATTGTACATGGAACCACTCTCTAAAAAGGGTGTTCACAATTTAATTTAAGTTAAAAGTATTTGTAGAGTTATATATTTTGTTTTGGGGGAAAGGAATAAGCAAGTTGCAAAGTTTAAAAACAAATCAAGCAAATAATTGCGGAAATTGTTGGATGTATATTGATATTTTAATGCATGTGTTTAAGATTCATTTATAATTCTGCTTTTAAATCATGAGTAATATAATTGTCAAAATAAAGATATTCGAAAACATACAAATTTATTTAAGTTTTTTGACAAATTATTTATCTTGACTTGGTGCGTTGAGCATTAAATTTGGAGTCACTTTCATGCTTTTTTGGATTTCATTTTTCCAACACTACTACTGAATAATTTCTAGGGGCAAAAATTTTCCACATCCAAATAAAAATACGTCTCACCATCCAAATACCTTTTAGTTCACGGGAAGATATCACTTTTGGTCCCTCTTCTTTACCCTTGTTACATAGAAGAGGGACCAAAAGTGTAACGAGGATAAAAAAGGTTGACTAAAAGTGCAATTTTTTCTTTAGTTTACAGTTACAATATAGTTATTAAATCATAGAAGTTGCTAGAATTAATCGTAAATTTGGAATCAAAGATTATAGTGGAGTAGTGGTAGAACCAACGCTATTTATTTATAATTTAACTTTTAAATTATGAAGGTGAAATTATTGTCAAAATAATAATAATTCATTATCAAAAATAAATTTGTATATATAAATTTACTCTAATTCTTAAACATTTAATAAATTATTGATATGAGAAAAACATCAATTATAAATTATAACTTATTTAAACTTGTGGGTACATATATATGTGATCTTCCTTTTTATGTGCTTTCATTGTTAACATACATCTTGGACCAATATTGGTGTTGAGCTTTCATTTTCATGCTTTTTGGATATCATTTTTCCAACACTCAAAATTTCTACCGTTTTCTAAGGGGCTAAAATTTTTCACAGGTCCAAGTAAGCATGTTTCTCCATTTTGGATGTCTTAATTTGAAAAATATCTAGACTTGTTTGGATTAACAGATGGCTTTTTCATAAATTAATTCAATAGGGAAAAATGTATCATTTTAATTTCTCCAAAATTTGTTTATTTCCAACACTAGTGGAGTATTATGTATGTATGCTATATAGTACATGTATGATTAATTAATTTGAGTCGAAAAGGAAATCTATAATAAAATTGAACGGAATTGTATTCATTAATCCATATGTATTTTAAAATTTATTTATAATTTTCCCTTTAAATTATATAATTTGTTATTCACAGTGAATTTGTATACACAAATATGTAATTTTCGCTATCTCTAAATTATTTATCCGACAATAACAAAAATAATGAATTATGAGTAATACAGTGTGTAACACGTATAAATATTAAAAATCTTTTTTGTGTGCTTCATTAATGTTAATGTTTTTACTCTATGCATTGGACATTGATCTTGCCGTGCCAAGAGGACTAGCTTTGGACATATTCATTTGAAAATGACTACACTTATGTGGATTAATAGATGGCTTCTTCAATAATTAATTCATTAGGAAATAGATATTATTTTATTTTCCCCAATATTTTGGTTAAAATTACAAAGCGAATACATTATATTTTAACAATTTATTGAAAAGTTTATGTTAACAGATAATGAGTGAACTCTTGTACTGATTTATCTAACCCCAAAGACAAAAGGTTGAGATTGTTGGTGAGCATTTATAGACGTTATATTCCAATATTAGTAAGGCTCCGTAAAATTGTCTTCCTGCACATTTTTTTCCCTAATAGAATACAGTCAATTGAGAGGTTATATCTTAGACATTTTCTTGTACAATTTTTAAAATTTGAAGATTTATAGTTTATAATTTTTGTGTAATATTATTTTGAAAAATAAATGGCAGGGAAAAGTTAAATTTAAGAGGAGTGTTCTGATTGAACATTAATTTTTTAGGAGAAGGTATTAATTAATAATGATTTCATTTAACGGTATGCTATTTTTGTTTTGTTCTTTTTATTTTAAGCAATGATAATTATGATGAAAATATTCATTAAATATGTTTAATAAGGTTTAATTGAACCAATTAGCATAATAAGTCAAAACTGAAACGTACCAATATGTATTGATGTGACAAAAATATGTAATTAATAAATTAATTTATAAATTTTAATTATGTTTGTTGAGTTTTTGGGTAATTAATGTAATAGCACCAACAGTTCAGTTAGTTCACAATCATTTCTTATTGTTTACTGTGGAATCACATAATAATATTTTGAGGACTTTTAGCATTTGAGTTTTCACTTGCAAATTCCTTTTATTTTCGCTTACTGTCGCATTTGTTCGCATCTCGTACTACTTTTGTTAATTTTACCTATATGTAATTTAACACAATTGCTTTAACAAAAAGAAAACATTTCTGAAATTTTACACAAATTAATGACTAATGATTTACAAGATGAAAATATATATAATAGGGTGAAGTGCATTTTTAGTCACCGAACTTTGCCAGTGTGCAAAAATGATCACGCAACTTTCAAAAGCTGATTTTTAATCACGCAACTTTCAAAAATGTGCAAAAATGATCATTCTGTTAACCCCCACCGTGAAGTCCCTAACAGTGCACTGTTTATCGTCTTCTTCCTTGTTCTTCTTTTTTTTTCTCTCTTTTCTTCCGGTTGGTGAGCAAATTTAAGTCACTAAGTAGTTATAATAGGTGAAGATGGAGAATAATACATAGTGAGAGGAAAATAAGAAACAGACCAAACAGGAAGGAAGAAAAGAAGGCTCTCGGCCAGAGAAAGAAAAACAGGGGAAGAAGAAAAAAAAATTGCAGAAATGATCACATAAACAACACACAAAGTAACGTTACTTTGTGTGTTATTTGGAGATGATCTAAACAACACACAAAGTAACGTTACTTTGTATTTTTTTTCAATTGTGGGATCCAATCCAACATTCCATTGTAACGTTACTTTGTGTGTTATTTGGAGATGATCTAAACAACACACAAAGTAACGTTACTTTGTATTTTTTTTCAATTGTGGGACCCAATCCAACATTCCATTGCAGTTACTTTGTATTTTTTTTTCAAATGTGGGACCCAATCCAACATTCCATTGCAATGATTATACGGAGAAATTTAATTTGAATGTTTGGAATGAAATGATTGATCGTACATGATGGCGAGATGTGATCCATATAGCCAACCCCACATAGTGGGACAAAGCTTTAGTTGTTGTGGTTGTTTGGAATGAAATGATGAGGCAACTGAAGCTTTGGGGAATCAGAGGAACAATATTGACTCTTAAGTCTTCACAAATAGTAGTTCAAAAGAAAATTAGGATCATTTTATTTTCCAAAAAAAAAAAAAAATGGTCAAAAGTACAAACGAATCCCGTAATTTTCAACAATTGAAAAAGCTCCCGTGTTCACAATTGCTTTATAAAAGTAGTTAAGAACATGCCAATTTACTTTATTTTAAATTATTTAATAAATTATTGATTTGAGAATAACAACTTATTTAAAGTTGTGGTCCATATGTATGTTATCTTCCTTTTTATGTGCTTCATTGTTAACATGCATCTTGACTTGGTGGGTTGGGCATTAATTGGTGTTGCCGTGCCAATAAAGTTGATTTTTTTTTTGGAGTTATTTTCATGCTTTTTGGATATCAATTTTCCAACACTATATAGTTCGATAATGAAGTAAACATGTTTCTCCATTTTGGAGTCATTTTCTTCAATAATGAAGAGATTTCATTTTTCCAACATCCAACCAACTATCCAAGTATATATATATATATATATATATATATATATGTTTCCCCATTTTAAACATCTTAATTTGAAAATATATCGACTTGTTTGGATTAACAGATGGCTTTTTCACAAATTAATTCAATAGGAAATATAGGTCTCATTTTAATTTCTCCAAAATTTTGGTTAAAGTACAAACCGAGTTCTGTAATTTTTACCATGTTGAAAAGTCCCATCTTAAGAATTGCTCCCTAAATTTTGCATCCCCCCCCCCCCCCCCCCCCCCCCCAAATTTTTTTATTTATTTTGTATTTCAATCGAAGTCAGTTCTTTTTAGAGGTTATATCTTGACTTATTTGTTTTTAGATTTTTAATATTTTTGGATTTCTATATTATAATTTATATACATATGAAAACAAAATAACTACTACCCCTTAGCCAATGCAACCTTATCTTGACAACCATTTAACCTCCTTATAACGATATTTTTATTTATTTATTTATTAATCTCTTACCCTCTTGTTCTACCATTTTGTTAAACCATTTTGGTGTGACACTTATAAAACTCATGCAACCGATGCTCAATCCAATCAACATCCCGCTCAAGTATCCAAACAATACAGCATCCCAAGTAAACCCATCGATGAAATCCTTATTGTGAGTTGCAGTACTTGTTGGCGGCATCATCAACTCATTCTTAGCTCCACAGGTTTTTGACAATGGAAATCCACAAAGTCCATCGTTTCCCAAGTAAGAAGCATTTTCAAATGTATTAAACTGTTCTCCTTACGGAATGCTACCCACAAGAATGTTTTGAGAGAGGTTTAAAAATGGAAGAAATCTCATTGCCCTCAATTGTTGAGGAATTTCTCCTTCGAGTTTATTTGAGGATAGGTCTAAGGATTCCAAAAAAGTTAAGCTTTGGAAGATGGCTGGGATTTGACCTCCAAACTTATTATGCGAGAGGTTTAGCAAATGAAGTGAAATGAGACCTCCAACGACACCTGGAATGGTACCTTCAATTTTGTTGCTAGAGAGATCTATGATTGTCAACATAGAAAAAACATTCACAATATCAGTCTCTTGCCATTTTTCTGTTATAATCACTAAAGCTTTACAATAAAACCTTTGGATCCACGAACATTATTGGCTTCATGGAACGATTTTGGAATCTCACCACTCAAGTTGTTGTTTGATAAATCAAGTAAATAGAGCCGAGTTAAGTTGCATATGAGTGAAGGAATTTCTCCAGTGAAATTATTATGTGAAGCAAAGTAACTTAGTATATTAACAGATGGAACAAACAATGGACCACTAAGTAAGTTCGAGATGAGATCAAGTGAACTCACGGAAGAAGAAAGATGGTGGATGCGAGTCAAAAAGTTGTGGGAATTATACAAAAAGTACTTTCTACGGAGGTACTTTAACGGCGGAAAAGACCAAAACCGCCATTAAAAAGAAAGTATGAACTTTCTACAGCGGTTTATATAAGTCATTATCTACGGCGGTTTATATAGAACCGCCGTAGAAAGTCATTATCTACGGCGGTTATGAAAAAACCACCATAGTAAGTGATACTTTCTTTGGCGGTTATTAAGAAACCGCCATTTTAATAACCGCCATAGAATGGCGGTTTCTTAATAACCGCCATAGAAAGATCTTTTCCATGGCGGTTTCTCAATAACCGCCAGTAAAATGAATTTCTTTTTGTTTAGAGTTCTTTAAAACTCCAATAATGTTGATGTTTGTAATATTCAAATTTAAACATATTATCTACATAATCTGAATTTTGTATACAGGGGTAAGGCGCATTATGCACATCCACCCCTTTATATTTTTCTGACTCTTAATTCTAATAAAAGAAGGTATATATAGATGCAAAAGAAGATCTAACTAGCCTATATATGAGAGATTAAGAAACAATCGACAATTAATTAAGAATTTACATGGATACGACATTGATTTATTCTTGTAACCAATTGTGAAGAGTATTAAGTGCCCCTATGAATTTTTATTTTCACATAATTGAATTTCTTGATTTACTTTATTTAAATAGCGATAAGTAGATAGAAATTCAGAAGTAAAAATCTTATTAGTAATTCAATTAAAATTGCTATTTTTGAAGTTTTCTTAGAATTATTATGTAACAATACTTTAAAAAATTTTGAGGGCCTAAAATAATGAATTGGTCAATTAAAAATTTGAAATTTATTTATTGTTTATCATAACATAAAGTCTGGAGTTTGTATATAATTAATAAATATGATGAATTTTACTATAAAAATTGATAAATAGTAAATTGCATATTTATTATTAAAATTTAAAAAAATTAGGGGTTAATTTAAAAAAAATAAAAACTAGAAATTAATAGGAATAGAGGCGTGAGCGGGAATCTCAATTTTTTCCGACACTTTCTAAGGCGGTTTAAGGTAAACCGCTGTAGAAAATGTATTTTTAAATGAAAATTGCTATTTTTGAAGTTTTCTTATAATTATTATGTAAAAATACTTCAAAAATTTTTGAGGGCCTAAAATAATGGATTGGTTAACTAAAATTTGAAATTTATTTATTGTTTATCATAACATAAAGGCTAGAGTTTGTATATAATTAACAATTATGATGAATTTTACTATAAAAATTGATAAATAGTAAATTGCATATTTATTATTAAATTTAAAAAAATTAGGGGTTAATTTACAAAAACTAGAAATTAATATTAATAGAGGCGTGCGCTGGAATCTCAATTTTTTCCGACACTTTGTAAGGCGGTTTAAGGTAAACCGGCATAGAAACACACTTTCTACAGCGGTTTTAATTCAAACTGCCGTAGAAAGTTTGTTTCTACGGCGGTTTTTATCGTAGAAAGTGTATTTTAAAATGAAAATTGCTATTTTTGAAGTTTTCTTATAATTATTATGTAACAATATTTCAAAAAAATTTGAGGTCCTAAAATAATGGATTGGTCAACTAAAAATTTGAAATTTATTTATTGTTTATCATAACATAAAGGTTGGAGTTTGTATATAATTAATAAATATGATGAATTTTACTATAAAAAGTGATAAATAGTAAATTGCATATTTATTATTAAATTTTAAAAATTTTGGGGTTAATTTACAAAAAAGAAAAACTAGAAATTAATAGGAAAAGAGGAACGCGTGGGAATTCTCAATTTTTTCCAACACTTTCTAAGGCGGTTTAAGATAAACGACCGTAGAAAACCCAATATTTTACAGGCTTTCTATGGCGGTTGTAATTAAAACCGCCATAGAAAGTAACTTTCTATGGCAGTTTTTACAACAGTTTTAATTACAACCGCTGTAGAAAGTAACTTTCTACGGCAGTTTTAATAAAAACCGCCATAGAAACTATGGTCAGATAAGCCAATTTTAAGGGAAAAATTGTGAGCTTCCACTGTTTCCATAAATCGATCCAACCGGCGCCCATCCTCTCTCCGCGGCTTTTTCTCTTGTCTTCCCCCGAAGCCGTTCTTCCGGCAGCGTTGATAACAGACCCGTCGTCACCCAACTCTGGAGATGGTTTCTTAATCGGCCGTCACCCACCACTTGGAGTTAATCCCCCACCAGAATTTCACCACAATCGGTCCTTGTTGTGGGCTTCAAATCATAAAAAATATTATATCGAATAGTTTCAACTTTATTTAAGTTTTACAAATTTTATTGTTACTTGATTATTGTGATTGGCCTAGGGTTTATTATTAGTGTTAAATTCGGGTTTGGTGAGATGATGAATGATTAAATTCGGGTTTGATTAGTGTTAAATTGGTCATTGTTTTGATTGTTAAATCGGTCATTGTCTGGTTGTCATTTTTCTCTATTGCCCGTCTTAAAAAAATAGAAAAAAGAACCACACTATTTTATGCATTTATTTACCTTTAGAGTTTAATGCAAATGTGTTTTTTGTGGGACAAAGAAACAAGTGAAAATTTGTTGGCTGATTAAGTTTTAGAGTGTTGCAGGGGGGTTTGGGCATCAGTGCACATATTTTGTATTTGTATTTTCTGATTGTTAGCCAGGAAGTACTTGGTACTACGATTGTTGGAGAAACAATACCTAACCCCGAGGGTACTCCAGAATCTTTTCGATTACTCGTTCGAGAACTACGATCTTTAGCTCTGGAACTGAATCATTTCCTTGGATCTGAGAAAAACTTCCAGATTCATAGGAAGGAAGCTTAATCGGAATGAATCAGCATTTCTCTTCTATGATTGAAAGGTATAAACATCAACAGCTCCAAATTGGATCAGTTTCTGCTCAACAAATAAGTGCTTGGGCCACTAAAATACTGCCTAATGGAGAGATAGTTGGAGAGCTGACAAAACCCTATACTTTTCATTACAAAACCAATAAATCGAAAAAGGATGGATTATTTTGTGAAATAATTTTGGACCTATTAAAAGTGGAATTTGTGCTTGTGGAAATTATCGCGTAATCGGAGAGGAAAAAGACGACCCGAATTTGTTGTGCAGAAAAACTTAGCTGCTGCATAAAACATAATCTATGAATTGTTCTTTGACAGTTGGTTTTGTTATTGCGTGTAGCTTGTAGGTTCAGGGCACAATTCAAGAAAAGCTACACAAGCATGAGCTAACAAGATCTCCTGCAACAAAAGAACTAGTGTGGTTTATTGTATGCTCCATTTTATAATTTTCCTACTGATTTTGGTTTGTTTTATTCTCAAAATTGATGAGGTTGAGATTGGATTTTTAACTTTCTAAAGTTTGAATGTCTTAGTCATTACTATTTATTTGTGTGTATATATGACTATTAATATTGCAAATAAATAATTGTCTGTCTTTTCTTAATTTCTATTGTAATAGTTTATTTCAACTTTTAGGTTGGCTGTTTTTTGTATATATATATATATTTTTTGAATGCAGGTATAATAAAATGAAATATTTTTAAAATTTTTTTTATAAATTTGGTATTTCTACGGCGGTTCTCTTATCCACCATAGAAAGTGCAGGACTTTCTATGGCGGGTAAGAGAAAACCACCATTAAAAAATCCGTAACTCTTTTATGGCTGCCAGATAGATGGCGATTCAAATGCTAAAAAAATCGCCGTTAAATGTGGGAAAAACTCGCCATTAAAACCCCTTTTTGTAGTAGAGATTCATATAGTACAACTATTGACCCCATGCATTCCATTTTTGATCTGTAAATATCTGGCCATGAAGCATGTTATAAGAAAGATCTAGCAGAAATAGATAATTGGCTCCAAACAAAAAATCTTAATCCTTTACCCGACAAGAGGCCAAAAGCAGATTCCTAAGAGAAGTTGGCAAGGTAGAATTCACTGAGTTATTAATGAGGGATAGACCGTTAAAAGAAAGGTCTAGAAGTTGAAGATGTTTCATGTTTGAGAATAAACTAATTGTTGTTCCTGCTCAAACAAAATCAAAATATTAGTATGAATAATAATATAAAATAAATTAAAGTAAGTAACAATAATTTAGATTAAACTAGTGTAGCATGGGCTGAGGCGCGTAATTGCTATTCTTAGGTGATTCAAGCACCTCTGCGGAAGAATCCAGTGCAGCAGATCACGATCTTTTAGCTCGTCGTCCCAAGATTCAACTGCCCAGTACACTAGCTATACACCTATCGATAGTTTGCTTTGCTAATCGAAGATCACTCGGTTTACACCATGTCATCTTGCCATATTGCCATATACCATAGATAAATACTACCCTATACTTATTTCTCTCAAAAATATATTATATGAAATATGAGTCAAACTCTTCTTTTACACACTCAAAAAATCTCATATGCTGACATTAACCAACCAACCAATTGTTAATGTCAGCAGCATTTTAATCCCTTTTCCCAGCAAATATTTAGTAATCTCCGATGACAATTTGCTGAAACCTTCGACTTCAATTTCAGGCTTACTCTTATCATCCCTCCAGAACCATTAACATATTTCCACCCCAAAAAATAAAGATCCCTCAAGTGGAACAATTTTCTCTTGCCATCAAAACAATATTCCAAAACTCTACCTTTGCCTACTTTCAATCTCTGTCATTTCTACTACTAACAAAGATTACAGGAGATTGAAGGTAATGGACCACAGATATTATCACCACCCTAATGATGCAAAAGCTATACATTGCGGTTTCATGGAATTTTGGCATGTGGGGCTAGACAAAGAACCCAAAGGAAGTTTGAGGTTGTCGCCAAATTTTCCAAACAATCATTAAGTTACACTTACTATGACAAAGTGCATATGGAGCATTTAATGCTAATAATGAAAGACTGAACAGTTCATCCGGAAAATCGTTTTCTTCATAGTTCAACTTTTTTTCAATTTTCTGAAGAAAACGTTTTTAGCAAAAATCTTTTTCTTGAGAATTCATTTTTCAAAAGTTTTATGAAGAAAACGATTTCTGAAAAATAATTTTCTTTAGAATTCAATTTTTTTGAGTTTTATGAAGAAAACGATTTTCGAAAAATCTTCTTCTTCAGAATTCATTTTTTAATAGTTTTCTGAAGAAAACGGTTTTTCAAAAAATATTTTTCTTCAGAATTCATTTTTTTTAGTTTTCTGAAAAAAACGATTTTCAGGAAATCGTTTTCTTCAAAATTCATTTTTTTAGTCTTATGAAGAAAACGAGTTTAGAAAATCATTTCCTTCAGAATTCATTTTTTTAGTTTTCTTCAGAATTTATTTTCTTAAAGTTTTCTGAAGAAAATGATTTCCTGTTTTTAGTTTTCTAAAGAAAATGATTTCCAGAAAGTCGTTTTCTTTAGAATTCATTGTTTTTTAGTTGTCTGGCAATGCACGCTGTGCGGACGCTCATTGCGCCCAAACCCGCGTGATTTCCATAAATCGTTTTATTTAGGATTCTGTGAGGTTGGGAAAGAGGTTCCGGCCCTGTCTCCGGACAAGCTCTTTTGTTGGTTCCCATCGTTTGGCTTATCCTTCTTGGCATCTTCGTCTTGTTCGGCCTGCTCTGAATCTGAATCTGCTAATTGATTTCCCCAAAACGGCTATTGGCTATAATATTCTTGGTTTCAGTTTTGCTGATTGATTGATAGAGGTCTTATTCTGCGGGCGTTTGATCTGTATTCTTTGTATACATATGTTTTTTTCTTCTTCCTTTCTTTCTTTGTAATTGATGTATATTTGATCATTGTGATTTCATTCCATGATTACTTGAATTAGTGTCCATATTGGAGTAATTAGCAGTTTCCAAAGTTTTTTCATATTTTAATTATTGCCAAAGTAACATTAACTCCATAAAAATGTAACATTTTTGCATAATATAGTATATCTCCCTCAATTCTTGTTCTCCTCTCCAGATAAAGAAAGCTAAAATGGAATCTAACTTTTTTGTAATTGTTGCTGGCAACTTGAATATACTCATCGGATAGATAGCCTTAGAGCGATTACAACTCTGTTTTGAGCGTATGTAGCTTCGCTTGTAACATACAAATTTGTAATATGAAGGCCAAATCGCACCATACTTTGGTGATGCTCCATTGCATTTGGACTAAACATCACAGAAAATTTAGCAAAATTGAGGGATTGTCCACTGTACCGAGCATAATTGTCGAAGAACTAAGAGCAACAGAATTCACCTTAAAAAAGAAAATTGAGTAGTCTGCATATATTAAATGTGTCATTGGGAATAGGGATAGAGGACACCCCTGCCGTAAACCCCTTCGCGGAGCAAAATATGGTGAATGCCAGCCATTGAAAGACACTGAAAATAAAACCTTCGATACACATGATGACATACAATTAAGTTGGCGTAACCAACATGGAAAACCAATCGATCTTCATCATAGTTAAATCCAAAAAATGGCAAGATTGGGAATCAAGCTTTGTTTTGGAAAACACCATAGGTAACCATTTAGGCCATTGGGTCCTTGGATTACTGACATACTAGTTGTAGCACCTCTTGGCATCAGAATTGACTACTTCCGTCGGCTAGTGCTAAAGCTGAACCACACAAAATTAATTGTTTGTGTAAATGTTGTAACGTACATCTTTTCTTTCACTAGAAACTTTTAATAGAAATGGTGATAGGTGTGGTGTTTTTTCCATCTTAATGAAATGGCATAGTCCTTAAATACGATTTGTTTTTAATTTTTTATTTTGTTGGAGATGCGATCTGTTTTGATGCATGGAATTAGGGGTGGCAATTCGTGTCGTGTCCGGGTTATCGGGTTCGGGTTGACGGGTTCCCATGTTGACACCCCTCAACCCTAACCTTACCCGTTTAATTATTCGTGTTATTCGTGTCGGCCCATTTAACCCACGAACATTTCGTGTCGTGTCGGGTTCGTGTCGTAGTATAAATTTCTTGTGTCGGATTCAGGTTGGTGGGTTAACGTGTCGACTTTCTCAACCCTAACCTTACCCGTTTATTTATTTGTGTTATTTGGGTCGACCCATATAACCCGCGAACCCGCTAAGGCTCAACCCTAACCCGCTTATATCGTGTCGGTTTCGTGTCGTGTCAGAGATTGCCAGTCCTACATGGAATGATGGCAATCCTATAACTGAAATGCATGTGACCGCGTTATGCTACCTAACTTGACATTGCTTGTCCTTTGTATTTGGTAAAGAAGGCGATAGATACGTATGGTTAGTATACTAGGTTTCTCTGCTTTTATTGAGTTGACACTCTGCCTACATTGTAAAATCTAAAAAGAGCAGTCTTCTTGTGGGTAATTATGTCCTTCAGTTGGCTGATGCCTTTAACTACACCGATCCAGTAAGTAGACCTCAAGGTTTTGTCCCTTTCTTAGTCTTTTAGCTATCAAGGCAGGAAAACATGCAGTCATGACTATCTGTTTGCCAAATGTTAATCTTATTTACTGCTTCAGTAAGGTGGAAGTGTTGCGTACTTGCATTGAAGCAAGATGTTTGATTTGGCTCCACTTATGGTTCAATTCGGGTCCTTTGCGTGACTTCTATATTGCCTGCTATGTAGAAGTCGTGTCCAATGAACTTGGACTCTGGACAGGTATTGGTTAAAATTCGGCCACACGAACTGTATAATGTGGGCCAAATTTTGGGCAACTGGAATCTACATTGTGGGCCAAACTTGAGCATTCGGAAATCAATAACGGACCGGTACGAATTAAACTGGGCCGTTAAAAGTAAGTTGACCTTTATGGGCCGATATTTGGGCATTCTGGACTCCATATTGGGCCGATATGAATTGTCTTGGGCCGATAATCTAATATGTTAGACAATCAGGCCAAAAATTTGAGAAATAAAATTACAAAAGAAAAGAAGGATATGAGAAGAACATAGAAAATTTAAGATGAGAAAAAGAAGAATAAGAGAGAAGATAAAAACAGATCACTATTCAACATAACCCCTCATGCTATTACAATATATATATATATATATATATATATATATATATCAGCACTTAAAAGTCACCGAACTAATAATACTAAATTAAAACATAATTTGAGTTTATTAACTAATAAGCATGACATAATATTCGGCATTGCAAGAAATCTCATTGACGTCAGTTGGGGAGAAATTTCCCCTTGGAGTTGATTTGAGGGCAAGTCTAGGGCTTCCAAAAAAGTTAAGCTTCGAAAGGTTGATGGGATTTGACCTCCAAACGTATTATGGGTGCACATCTCCCCAGTAGAATTATTGATTTGGTTGACCTCGATAGAGATTCTGTTCCGACTCTTAGATTAGCCAAAAGAATTTTAAGGATTGTAATTTTGGTCTTTAAATACAGTATCATTTGCAAATCGCATTTTGTACATCAGGGCAAGGCTCATTACATCCTCCTTGGTTACTTTTACCAATTTATGAATTTTAATAAAAGGTCACCATACCCATCAGCAACTTAATTAGTTGTTCCTTATATATATTGGGTATTAAGGCCAGATTATTAGCAATGAATTCTTATTGTTGTGTTCCTTTGGTATGCTGCAATGTGCTTTGCTTCCCTAAGGCGAGGGCGCTGCAGTTTTGTTTCGCAATTTATTGTTACTTTGTAAATTAGTATTACAAAATGGACTCTTCTGCTAGTGATGAATTGGTTGATTTTGTGGAACAGGAGAAGTGCAAGTAGTTGAGGAGGAGAAGGCAAAAGGAAAGTGAATTTGTATTATTATAAGTCATTATGACATTCTTAAGACATTTAGGCTTTTAGAGCTTTTGAGTTTTCACTTGCTAACCCCATCGATCAAGCTATGCGGGTTTCATTTTATTTCAGTTTTATGGGCATTCATTTTGCATCTGGTACTAATTTGGTTTCACCTATACATAATGGAATAATAAAATGACATTTATGATACAACAACGTTAACAAAAAGAAAACATTTATGAAATTTTACAGAAATGAGTACTTTTATTAACTAATGTTTACAAGATGAAAATGTAATAACTATTTGCAAACTAATATAGCCTTATCTTGACAACCATTTAACCTCCCTAGCGTGCCATTTTGTTTTAATTAATCTCCCACCTTCTTCTTCTACCATTTTGTTAAACCATTTTGGTTTCCAGTCGTAAAACTCAAGTAGCCGATGCTCATCCAATCACCATCCCACTCAAGTATCCAATAAGTACAGCTTCCCATGTAAACCCACTTATGAAATCCTCCTTATTATGAGTTGCACTTGGTGGTGGCATCATCAACCCACTCTCAGCTCCACAAATTTTTGACAATGGAAATCCACAAAGTCCATCGTTTCCCAAGTATGAAACATTTCAAATGTATCAAATTGGTGGCCTTGTGGAATTCTACCCACGAGATGGTTTTGAGAGAGATTTAAAACCGAAAGCAATGTCAATGCCGTCAATTGTGGAGGAATTTCACCCTTGAGTTGATTTGAGGACAGGTCTAAGGATTCCAAAGAAGTTAAGTTTGGGAAGGTTGCTGGGATTTGACCTCCAAACTTATTATGGGAAAGGTTTAGAAACTGAAGTGAAATGAGATGTCCAATGGCATCTGGAATGGTCCCTTCAAATATGTTGTTGGAGAGATCTATGGCTGTCAACATGGAAATAACACTCACACTATCAATCTCTTGCCCTTTGTCCATTATAACCACTGAAACTTTATAGTAAAAATTTGGATCCACGAACATCGTTTGCTTCTTGGCATGATTTACTATCTTCATACCTTCAAGTCTTAAGAAGAATTTTGCTGGTAGGATACCAGTAAATTCATTATCAGAAAGATCGAGAATTCTCAATGCAGGGAATGATAATCCTGTTCCATTAATGGCTAGAGGACCGCACAAATGGTTGGCTCTCAAGTTTAGAACCTGCAATTTCGAAAGCTTTTGCAACCACCAAGGAAACGTGTCGTTTAAACTGTTGTGTCCAATATCTAGCACTAGTAATTCTTTGCAATTGGACAATGATAGAGGCACGACACCTTCCAACCAGTTGTTGTGCAAAGTGAGGCTTCTTAGTTTGCTTCCAGCTGAAAAACCTGATGGGATTATGCCATGAAAATTATTCGTGTGCAAGTCTAACACCGAAAGCTCTGTCGTATTTCCCAAACATTGGGGAATCAAACCACTCAAGCTGTTGTTCGATAAATCAAGTGCTTTGAGCTGAGTCATGTTGCACATGAGTGAAGGGAGTTCTCCAGTGAAATTATTGTCTGAAGCAAAGTAAACTTGAGTTTGAACAGATGGAACAAACAATGGACCACTAAGTATGTTTGAGCTCAGATCAAGATACTCCGGGGATTGAAAAGAAAGTTGGTGGATGTGAGTCAAACAGTTATGGGAGAGATTCAGATAGTACAAATTTTGACCCCAGGTATTCCATTTGTCATCTAAAAATATCTGACCATGAAGCATGTTATCAGAAAGATCTAGTGTATCTAGATTATTAGCTCCAATTAAGAAATCTAAATTCTTTACTGCACAAGAGGTCAATGCCAAGGTGTTAAGAGAAGGTGGCAAGGTAGAATTCACTTGGTTATTGACGAGGGATAGGTTATTGAAAGAAAGATCCATAACTTCAAGCTGTTTCATGTTTGAGAACAAGCTAACCTCTACATCACCACTGAAGTTGTTGTGTGATAAATAAAGTTCTTCCAGATTCACAAGTTTTGAAATTGATTCAGGAATTTGACCATGCAGCTTATTGCCCTCCAAATTAATATATGTCATTGACTCATACCAAAATGCAAGCGTAGTACTATTCAATGAGTTGTTTTCCAAATGATTTGGAAATTCACCAATGTTGGGGGGCAGAGGACCTGTGAGTGAATTATACGACAAATCTAGATATTCAAGCTTTGTGAGATTGATGATTGATGATGGGATATGACCTGTGAGTGAATTGTACGACAAATCTAGATCTTGAAGCTTTGTGAGATTGATGATTGATGATGGGATATGACCTGTGAGTGAATTGTACAACAAATCTAGATCTTGAAGCTTTGTTAAATTCATGATTTCGGATGGGAAATGACCAATGACTTGGTTAGAACAAAGATCTAACTCTAACAAGTTGTTGAAGTTTCTAAAAAAGTTGGGCAATCGGCCTCCAAGACTATTATATGAGAGGCCCAAATAAGTGAGTCCATGCCAAAGATTTTCAAGGGTGGATGGCACTGGTCCAGAGAAATTGTTGACTGAGAGATCTAGAGAAGTCAATTGTGTAAGATTTCCTATTGAGGCAGGAATGGATCCAGAAAAATGGGAAGAAGAGAGGTCTAAATTATATAAAGATTTCAAATTTCCTATAGATTCAGGTAATCTCCCAGATAAACTAGTAGCAGACAAGTCCAAATAGCTCAATGTGCTGCTAGTATTCCATTCAACCTTCGATAAACTGCCAATGAGGTTAACATTGTTAGTTAGTCAAAGATCTTGCAAGATTGGGAGTTGAAAAGTTTCTACCGTTACTTCACCAAACAAGTTCTTCATGTACCCAAGATTCAAAACTTGTAAGGAAGTAGATAGATTATGGGGAAATTTAGAAGAAACATCAGCAAATTCAAGAGCGACTTCTCTTAACTGGGTTAAGTTTCGAATGAGTGATTTAAAAACATCAGGTTGAATTCCAATACCTGTAGTAGAATTTGAAACAGCGTCAGCAGAAATCCTGAGTGTTGAGAGATCGAGGGAGATTAAATTAGTGAGACGACAGAATTCTGATGGAAGCATTCCTAAGAAGTGAGAGTAGGAGAGGTTGAGGTGAGTCAAATCCTGAAACTAAGCAAACCTGGGGGAAATGGGGGAAGGATAGAAGTTATTGGAAGCAAGGTTGAGGTTTTGGACACGAGAGAGTTGGAAGAGTGTACTGTTGGAGTTGATCACCCCTTGAAGACCGCTGCAGCTAAGATCAAGACCAATAACATCACCGGTGAATTCATCACATGTAACTCCCTTCCACAAACAACAATCTATGCTCTTGTTCCAAGATGTTAATGTCTCGAGAGAAGAGGACTCACACCAGTAGGGGTAGGATGCTTCGCCATGAATTTGAAAGCTTTGCTTGAATTGTAACAAGAGGAGAGCATTATGGTTGGTGCACAAATGAGGTGTTGATGCAGAAATAGTGGAAAGTTGATAGCAAAACAGAGAAATAAACAAGGAAAATATAACAAGTTGTGCCATTGCCCTCTCTATTAATATTAGGGGCCTGTTCTTTATAGAATTCTGAGAACATGTCTCAGAACCTGTTCTCAGCTTAACTGGGTCTCAGCCCATTTTCAAGAAACAAGGTTTTGAAAACTGAGTTATAACCCAGTTCTCAGCCCAAGCTAAAGAACACGGGTCTCAACCCAATTTTTTTCCCATTACTTTTTTGCAAAATTTTTACTTTTATTAGCAAATAAAACCTTAATCTTTCATTTTTTACATATTCAACCAAAAATAAATTTTACAGTTTAATAATATTTTTAAAATAGTAATTGTAATTAATGTTAATGATATATTTAAGTATGCATAATATTTTTAATTCAAGATAATTTACTATTTAATTTTTGCTATTTAAAATTTTTTTTAAATAAGTTGGGGCCGTAATTTAAGAAAAAGAAAATAACAGGGGCCTATGGATAAAAAAGTGGATGAATAGTGTCTTCGACACTGTTCATCTTCTTCCCAACTCGATTTTGAGCTGCCTTTTCCCTAACCCGATTTTTTCATTTTCTCCAACCCGATTTTTTTTTTTCCTTTTCCCCAACCCGTAGCTGAAAATGGAGCTAATTGCTTTCTTCTCTTTCGGCTGTTGCGTTTTTTCGTTTCTAAACACAGCAACATTTCCTATTTCAAGGTTTTCAAACTTCCATTTTTTGACAACTAGTTTAGTTCAAAACAAAACCCCAGACAAAAAAAATTAGAACAACATATAATCGCAGGTCATGAGGAGCAGCAATAACCCGTCTCTAGGCAAAAAAAATTTTTCGAACTGTTTCTGTTTTTGCTGAACCGAAATCACGGCTTCCCGTCGCCGATTATCACCTTCTTGCCGACAGTTTGGACAGGGAAAATAATGGGTTGGATCGGAGGGGAAAATTTGCAAAACCGAGGGACGCCGATCGTGAGGAGGAACTTGTGCTTTTGGGAGATTTGGGAGCGGAGGGATACCTAGAAAACTAAGAACAGGTCTCTGAGAAGAAGATTGGGAAAGGGGATGGGTTGCAAAAACGTGTCTCAGACCCAAGTTGTAGACTTGGGTCTCAGTTTTTGGAGAAGACCAGGTGTCTCCACCTATTTTGAGCCATTTTTGGGCTCAGACCCAATTTTTACACCAGACCCAGGTCTGTTCTCAGTGAGAAGAACAGGCCCTAGGTGTAGAGCATTATGTATGGTCTATATATATATAAAGAGAGGAAAAATGAGTAGACAATGGTGAAATATTTGGCATCAGATTCATTTCTTGATTTTGAACTGCATGTGCATGCATATGAGGAGTCTTAATCGATGAAGTCAAGTCAACCCAGAAATTTGAATTGGGTCCAATCCAATTAATACTATAGCAATTTAAATTTCAATTTTTTTTTGGCTACCACTAATTATCTTCATTAATGACATTGTGGAATTCTTGTGGCCTAAGAAGACTAAGCTAAACTTCATTACAAATTTCCACTCATCTTCTTCTTCTGTCACATTCATTTAATATGAGAAGAAAAAATCATACACAAATCAACATTTCGACTGAGATTAATTTGTTTCTCTAAATCATAATTTTCACTCTCATACTCACAAACAAGCCAACAATATATGTTTCAACATATTATAGATCTGATGAAGAGCTTTTTTCGAAACATTTAAATTGTCTAACCTTTTAAGTATTTGATAAAATGGTATACGAAATTGCAAACGTTGAATTACCATTCAAAAATAAAAAGCATCCCTCAAGTGGAACAATTTTCAGTCTCAAAACAATATTCTTCTTTGTATGTAGTTGATTCCACAGCTCCAGATTTCGAATCCTCTAGCCGCACGTCCACTGGACTATAAATATTGTCATAAATTGAAAGAATGCGAATTTGATTAACAAATTTTAATTAAAAATACTCCTATTTCAATTTTCTATTATTTTTCATCATTATTTAGTTTTATTATACTTTTGAATTATATAAATCAGATTCAGTGATAAGTGATTCATTGATAATTTATTTCGTGAGAAGAAATTATACTTATTTTTTCAAAATGACATAATTAATTAAGTTATTCAAATTTTCTTAATCAAACGCATTTAATCAATTAAGTATTTAACTATTTAATCACTTAATTCATTAAGATTTTGACTGTAAGTTATCAAACCTACTTAATTATAAATTTGAAGTACTGAATCTTGGTTAGCAAATTAAGCCTAAATGACTTGACTATCCAATCCAATTTTAATTTTAATTGGGTATGAGTCTGTGTGTCGGGTCAGGGGACATATCCAATCCAATTTTTGAATGCAACAAATAGAATTGGAAGGAGAAATTTTTAGGTTTTTTTTTTTTTAAATAAAGATTTCTAGGTTATATTTCTTGTGTAATATTTTTTTGAAAAATAAATTTGACGAAAAAGTTAAATTATAGATAGATGACTGCGCTGATTGAATAACTACTAGTATTAATTAAAGGTTCACAGGTGAAAATAGCCCTCTTGTTTTACCATTTTAGTTTTTCAGTCGTACAACAGCAATGAATAGAACGATTGGAAGGAGAAATTTCAAACTTTGAGAATATCGTAATTATCAGTTCGTATTAAAAATGGTCGAACCGATTGGAACGTTTTGGTTTGGTTTTTCTTCTTATGGATCTTGAATAATGAAAAATCGAACCGAACTGAACCGAATTGATCAAGTTTTATAACCGAATTTAGAACCAAAATTTATTATTGGTGCAATTATGTCAAATATTTCGGTTATTTGATTTCTAAATATTATAAATCTCTGTATAAGAAAATACAATAGTCATATATTGCACGTAATATATAACATCATTTATGGAATCTTAAGACGATGACCCAAGACTTAATACTGTACATGGAAGTCAAGTGAACACATAAATTTCAAATGGTTATGGTTCGTGGACATATCCAATCCAATAATACAATGAATAGATAGATCATCAATTGGATGAAAGATATTTCAATTTATTTTTTTTTTTTGACGTATAGATCACATTATTAACTAATTGGAATTCCATGTCATTGTGGAATTCCATGATCTTGATAATATTTGTGGATAAGACTAAGGCAAACTTGTTTGTTTGTAGATATTATTTTTCTGTTTTATTAAAAGAGTTTATTTTGAAAAATATATTTTATTTTAATTGAAAAGTACACTTTGAATTTCTTAGTTCTCCAAATTCAACTCATACTAATATTATTATGCGATGTCTATAATTAGTCCAGCAAATATTTTGTAATCTCCGATGACAATTTGCTGAAACCTTCAATTTCAATTTCAGGCTTACTCTTATCCTCCTTCAGAACCATACACATATTTTCTCTTATCATCCTCCAGAACCATACACATATTTCCACCCCCCAAAAAATAAAAATCCCTCAAGTGGAACAATTTTCTAAGTCTCAAAACAATGTTCCAAAACTCTACAGGATATTGAAGGTAATGGGGATTCATAACAATTGGACCACAGATAAAGAAAGATATGATCACCACCCTAATGATGCAAAAGCCATCCATAAATAATTAAAATTAGATGAGGATCAGCCAATGTATTTATCTGCCTAACATTGCAGTTTCATGGAATTTTGGCTAGAAAAACAACACAAAGGAAGTTTGAGGTTGTTGCCAAATTTTCCTAAACAGTGATTATACATTAGTTTCAACTTTGCAGCCTCTGAACCAAGAATAATTGCTTGCCTTTCTCCTGTTCCAAATAATCAACGAATTCATCAGGATAAACAGAGGAAACTTATCACATGCGATCAAGGCCTCATCCCAATGTCATGATGAAACTTTTTTTCTTTCCAGAATTATGAAAGACAAATTAGAAGTTGAAACTAATGCATAATCTTTGTGATAAATGATTGTTTCTCGATAATATTGTGTTGCTGCCATTTTTCTTCTTTCTTTTGGCCGGAAAAAACTTCCGCCATTGATGGTTGTAAAGATGCAGGGTGAGTTGGGAGAGAGACAGGAGTTCTTTTTAGGGACATAATTAGGGGTATAATTTTCTGTTAACACTCTGTTTTTCCATTTAATTAACAATTTGGTCAAGAAACTTAAGGAGATAACTACAGAAGGGAGTAGGTGTAATTTACACAAAAGAAAATAAAGGATATTTAAATTGAAATTTATTTTGAGTAAAAAGTGATATTTTGTATGGGATGGTTACAAAGTAAACAGACCCAATTTTTTGACCTATTTATTTTCCGATTATTAATGATATTGTGGAACAACTCTCTAAAAAGGGTGTTCACAATTTAATTTAAGTTAAAAGTATTTATAGAGTTATATATTTTGTTTTGGGGGAAAGGAATAACCAACTTGCAAAGTTCGAAAACAAATCAAGCAAATAATTGTGGAAATTGTTGGATGGATATTGATAATATTGATCTTTTAATGCATGTGTTTTAAAATTCATTTAAAATTCTACTTTTAAATTATGAGTAATATATATTATTGTCAAAATAAGGATATATTCGAACACATATTATATATAAAAACATATAAATTATTGATCTTGACTTGGTGCGTTGGGCATTAAATTTGGAGTCATTTTCATGCTTTTTTTGGATTTTTATTTTTCCAACACTACTACTCAATAATTTCTACGAGACAATAATTTTCCACATCCAAATAAAAATATGTCTTACCATCCAAATACCTTTTAGTTCACGGGAAAATATCACTTTTGGTCCCTTTTTTTTTACCCTTGTTACGTAGAAGAGGGACCAAAAGTATAATGAGGATAAAAAAGATTGACTAAAAGTGCAATTTTTTCTTTAGTTTACAGTTACAATATAGTTATTAAATCATAGAAGTTGCTAGAATTAATCGTAAATTTGGAATCAAAGATTATAGTGGAGTAGTGGTAGAACCAACGCTATTTATTTATAATTAAATTTTAAATTATGAAGTTGAAATTATTGTCAAAATAATAATTCAATGTCAAAAAAAATTTGTATATATAAATTTACTCTAATTTTTAAACATTTAATAAATTATTGATTTGAGAATAACATCAATTATATATTATAACTCATTTAAACTTGTGGTACATATGTGATCTTCCTTTTTATGTGCTTTCATAGTTAACATACATCTTGGACCAATATTATATTGGTGTTGAGCTTTCATTTTCATGCTTTTTGGATATCATTTTTCCAACATTCAAAATTTCTACCGTTTTCTAAGGGGTTAAAATTTTCCACAGGTCCAAGTAAGCATGTTTCTCCATTTTGGACGTCTTAATTTGAAAAATATCTAGACTTGTTTGGATTAACAGTTGGCTTTTTCATAAACTAATTCAAAAGGAAAAAAGGTATCATTTTAATTTCTCCAAATTTGTTTATTTCCAACACTAGTGGAGTATTATGTATGTATGCTATATAGTACATGTATGATTAATTAATTTGAGTGGAAAAGGAAATCTATAATAAAATTGAACAGAATTTTATTCTTTACTGCATATGTATTTTAAAATTTATTTATAATTTTACCTTTAAATTATATAATTTGTTATTCAAAGTGAATTTGTATACACAAATATGTAATTTACGCTAACTCTCAATGATTTAGTAAATTATTTATCCGACAATAACAACAGTCGTGAATTATGAGTAATAGAATGTGTAACACATATAAATATTAAAATCTTTTTTGTGTGCTTCATTAATGTTAACGTTTTGACTCTATGCATTGGACATTGATCTTGCCATGCCAAGAAGGCTAGCTTAATTTGGACGTATTCATTTGAAAATGACTGGACTTGTGTGCATTAATAGATGGCTTCTTCAATAATTAATTCATTATGAAATAGGTATTATTTTATTTTCCCCAATATTTTGGTTAAATTATGAAGTGAATCCTGTATTTTTAACAATTTGAAAAGTTCATGTTAATTAGTTAACAAATGATGAGTGAACTCTTGTACTGAATTTGTCAAACCCCGAAGACAAGAGTATCCATAGACTTCATTATATAAACAAAAGGTTGAGTTTATTGGTGAGCATTCATAGACGTTATATTCCGATATTAGTATGGCTCCGTAAAATTGTCTTCCTGCACATTTGTTTCCCTAATAGAATACGGTCATTTGAGAGGTTATATCTTAGACATTTTCTTGTACAATTTTTAAAATTTGAAGATTTATAGTTTATAATTTTTGTGTAATATTATTTTGAAAAATAAATGGCAGGGAAAAGTTAAATTCAAGAGGAGTGTTCGGATTGAACATTAATTTTTTAGGAGAAGGTGTCAATTAATAATGATTTCTTTTAACGGTATGCTATTTTTGTTTTGTTCTTTCTATTTTAAGCAATGATAATTATGATGAAAATATTCATTAAATATGTTTAATAAGGTTTAATTGAACCAATTAGCATAATAAGTCAAAACTGAAACGTACCAATATGTATTGATGTGACAAAAATATGTAATTAATAAATTAATTTATAAATTTTAATTATGTTTGTTGAGTTTTTGGGTAATTAATGTAATAGCACCAACAGTTCAGTTAGTTCACAATCATTTCTTATTGTTTACTGTGGAATCACATAATAATATTTTGAGGACTTTTAGCATTTGAGTTTTCACTTGCAAATTCCTTTTATTTTCGCTTACTGTCGCATTTGTTCGCATCTCGTACTACTTTTGTTAATTTCACCTATATGTGATTTAACACAATTGCGTTAAAACATTTCAGAAATTTTACACAAATTAATGACTAATGATTTACAAGATGAAAATATATATAATAGGGTGAAGTGCATTTTTAGTCACCGAACTTTGCCAGTGTGCAAATATGATTACGCAACTTTCAAAAGCTGATTTTTAATCACTCAACTTTCAAAAATGTGCAAAAATGATCATTCTGTTAACCCCCACCGTGAAGTCCCTAACGGTGCACTGTTCATCGTCTTCTTCCTTGTTCTTCTTTTTTTCTCTTTTCTTCCGGTTGGAGAGCAAATTTAAGTCACTAAGTAGTTATAATAGGTGAAGATGGAGAATAATACATAGTGAGAGGAAAATAAGAAACAGACCAAACGGGAAGGAAGAAAAGAAGGCTCTCGACCAGAGAAAGAAAAACAGGGGAAGAAGAAAAAAAAAATTGCAAAAATGATCACATAAACAACACACAAAGTAACGTTACTTTGTGTGTTATTTGGAGATGATCTAAACAACACACAAAGTAACGTTACTTTGCATTTTTATTTCAATTGTGGGATCCAATCCAACATTCCATTGCAATGATTATACGGAGAAATTTAATGTGAATGTTTGGAATGAAATGATTGATCGTACACGATGGCGAGATGTGATCCATATAGCCAACCCCACATAGTGGGACAAAGCTTTAGTTGTTGTGGTTGTTTGGAATGAAATGATGAGGTCAACTGAAGCTTTGGGGAATCAGAGGAACAATATTGACTCTTAAGTCTTCACAAATAGTAGTTCAAAAGAAAATAGGGATCAATTTATTTTCCAAAAAAAAAAAAATTGGTCAAAAGTACAAATGAGTCCCGTAATTTTCAACAATTGAAAAAGTTCCCGTGTTCACAATTGCTTTATAAAAGTAGTAAAGAACATGCCAATTTACTTTATTTTAAATTATTTAATAAATTATTGATTTGAGAATAACAACTTATTTAAAGTTGTGGTCCATATGTATGTTATCTTCCTTTTTATGTGCTTCATTGTTAACTTGCTTCTTGACTTGGTGGGTTGGGCATTAATTGGTGTTGCCGTGCCAATAAAGTTGAGTTTTTTTTTTTGAGTTATTTTCATGCTTTTTGGATATCAATTTTCCAACACTATATAGTTCGATAATGAAGTAAACATGTTTCTCCATTTTGGAGTCATTTTCTTCAATAATGAAGATATTTCATTTTTCCAACATCCAGCCAACTATCCAAGTATATATATATATGTTTCCCCATTTTAAACGTCTTAATTTGAAAATATATCGACTTGTTTGGATTAACAGATGGCTTTTTCAAAAATTAATTCAATAGGAAACATAGGTATCATTTTTATTTCTCCAAAATTTTGGTTAAAGTACAAACCGAGTTCTGTAATTTTTACCATTTTGAAAAGTCCCCTCTTAAGAATTGCTCCCTAAATTTTGCACACACCCCCCCCCCCCCCCCCCCCCAATTTTTTTATTTATTTTTTATTTCAATCAAATTCAGTTCTTTTTAGAGGTTATATCTTTACTTATTTGTTTTTAGATTTTTAATATTTTTGGATTTCTGTATTATAATTTGTATAAATTTTTTTTCCAAAAGATTAATTGTAGGGGAAAAAAATTAACGATGAGTGTGTTTTAGACTTCAATGTATGAGTTTAGAAATACAAACCCTAAAATAACTTAATTTAACACTATTGTTTCATTCATGTCGTTACAAAAATTAATATATACATGCGTAAAAGGGAAAAAAAATTAATTTTTTGATAAAGAAAGTTTAGAAAGATATCAAAAGCAATCAGCCACTCGTAATTCTTTTGAGATTTAGAATCCCATTTACCACAGGAAACATTCATTTCTTATACAAAACGTTAATAAGAAAGTGAGAATTTTCGAATTTTACACCAATAACTACAACTAGCTAGTATTCATTAAAGGTTTATATACATATGAAAACAAACTAACTACTACCCATTAGCCAATGTAACCTTATCTTGACAACCATTTAACCTCCTTATGATGATTTTTTTATTTATTTATTAATCTCTTACCTTCTTGTTCTACCATTTTGTTAAACCATTTTGGTGTGACACTTATAAAACTCATGCAACCGATGCTCAATCCAATCAACATCCCGCTCAAGTATCCAAACTCATGCAACCGATGCTCAATCCAATCAGCTCCCGTAGAAAGTAGGGAACTTTCTACGACGGTTTTCAAAAACCGCCATAGAAAATCCTTTTCTACAGCGGTTTTCTAAAACAGCCGTAGAAAGTTCCCTACTTTATACAGCGGTTTTATATAGAACCGCCGTAGAAAGTCCGTACTTTCTTTTTAATGACGGTTTTGGTATTTCCGCCATTAAAGCACCGCCGTAGAAAGTCATTTTCTATATAAAATCGTCGTAAAAAGTATGTTTCTATAGCGGTTTTATAGAAACCGCTGTATAATTAATAAATATGATGAATTTATTATAAAAATTGATAAATACAAAATTACATATTTATTATTAAATTTAAAAAAATTTGGGAGTTAATTTACAAAAAAATAAAAACTAGAAATTAATAGGAATACAGGAACGGGCGGGAATTCAAAATAACGGGCTTTCTACGTGGTAATTATTAAAACCGGCGTAGAAAGTTACTTTCTATGGCGGTTTCATAACTGCCATAGAAAGTAACTTTCTATGGCGGTTTTAATTACAACCGCCGTAGAAAGTCCATTTCTACGGCGGTTTTTATTAAAATTAAAAACCGCCATAGAAAGTAACTTTTTTTTTGAATTTTAAGGGTTTCCCTCTGTTTCCATCCCCAGCCAGCTGCGGCTTCCCCATGTTTCCATCTCCAGCAAACTGAAGCGTTATCTCGTTGCCGGCGCCCATCCTCTCTTTGTCGGTTTTTTCTCTTGTCTTCCCCCTAAGCCGTTTGTTCCGGCGACGTTGATAACAAGATCCACCGTCACCCAACTTCGGAGATGGTTTCTTAATCGGCCATCACCCACCACTTGGAGTTAATCCCCCATCATAATTTCACCACAATCGGTCCTTGTTGTGGGCTTCAAATCATAAAAAAGGTAATGTCGAATAGTTTCAACTTTATTTAAGTTTTACAAATTTTATTGTTACTTGATTATTGTGATTGGCCTAGGGATTATTATTAGTGTTAAATTCGGGTTTGATTAGTGTTAAATCAGTGGTTATTGTATTGTTCTTGTTGTTAATGATAAAATTAATTAGAATTTGATGGATCCACGCAAAAATTTTGTGAAGTTTGGTGGTTGTTCGGTTTATTAGCATGGAAGTTTTTGATGTATATATTTTGAATAAAGTTGAAATATATATATATATATCAAAAACTTTCTACGGATGCTCTTGCTGTTTTTTATATATTTTTTTGAATTTAGAGATAAAAAATAAATATTAAATTTTTTTTTAATTTGGTACTTTCTACGGCGGTTATCTTCAAAACCGCAGTAGAAAGTCTACTGCGGTTCCTGAGCGAACCGCCTTAGAAAGTTAAACTTTCTACAGCGGTTTTGAAAAAAACCGCCGTAGAAAGTGAACTTTCTATGGTAGTTCACAGCCGAACCGCCGTAGAAAGCCCGAACTTTCTACGGCGGTTCAGTTAGGAACCGCCGTAGAAAGTCCAACCTTTCTAAGGCGGTTCCCAACCGTCGTAGAAAGTCCGTAACCTTTTTACAGCTGCCAAATATATGGCGGTTCAAAATGGACGAAAACCGCCGTTAAATGTGCTAAATAACCGCCATTAAAGTCCCTTTTTGTAGTAGTGAATGCTACCCACAAGAATGTTTTGAGAGAGGTTTAAAAATGGAAGAAATCTCATTGCCCTCAATTGTAGAGGAATTTCTCCTTCGAGGTTATTTGAGGATAGGTCTAAGGATTCCAAAAAAGTTAAGCTTTGGAAGATGGCTGGGATTTGACCTCCAAACTTATTATGCGAGAGGTTTAGCAAATGAAGTGAAATGAGATCTCCAACGACACCTGGAATGGTACCTTCAATTTTGTTGCTAGAGAGATCTATGATTGTCAAGATAGAAAAAACATTCACAATATCAGTCTCTTGCCATTTTTCTGTTATAATCACTTAAGCTTTACAATGAAACCTTTGGATCCACGAACATTATTGGCTTCATGGAACGATTTTGGAATCTCACAACTCAAGTTGTTGTTTGATAAATCAAGTAAATAGAGCCGAGTTAAGTTAAATATGAGTGAAGGAATTTCTCCAGTGAAATTATTATGTGAAGCAAAGTAGCTTAGTATATTAACAGATGGAACAAACAATGGACCACTAAGTAAGTTCAAGATGAGATCAAGTGAACTCAAGGAAGAAGAAAGATGGTGGATGCGAGTCAAAAAGTTGTGGGAATTATACAAAAAGTACTTTCTACGGCGGTACTTTAACGGCGGAAAAGACCAAAACCGTCATTCAAAAGAAAGTACGGACTTTCTACGGCGGTTTATATAGATCATTATCTACGGCGGTTTATATAGAACCGCCGTAGAAATTCATTATCTACGGCGGTTAGGAAAAAACCGCCATAGTAAGTGATAATTTCTTTGGCGGTTATTAAGAAACAACCATAGAAAGCTTTCTATGGCGGTTTCACAATAACCGCCATAGAAAGATCTTTTCCATGGCGGTTTCTCCATAACCGCCATAGAAAATTGCTTTCTATGGCGGGGTTTTTATAATCACCATTGAATATACGCATAGGGTTTAGAGTTTATAACCGCTAGTAAAATTGAATTTCTTTTTGTTTAGAGTTTTTTAAAACTCCAATAATGTTGATGTTTGTAATATTCAAATTTACACATATTATCTGCATAATCTGAATTTTGTATATAGGGGTAAGGCGCATTATGCACATCCACCCCCTTTATATTTTTCTGACTCTTAATTCTAATAAAAGAAGGTATATATAGATGCAAAAGAAAATCTAACTAGCCTATATATGAGAGATTAAGAAACAATCGAAAATTAATTAAGACTTTACATGGATACGACATTGATTTATTCTTGTAACCAATTGTGAAGAGTATTAAGTGCCCCTATGAATTTTTATTTTCACATAATTGAATTTCTTGATTTACTTTATTTAAATAGCGATAAGTAGATAGAAATTCAGAAGTAAAAATCTTATTAGTAATTCAATGAAAATTGCTATTTTTGAAGTTTTCTTAGAATTATTATGTAACAATACTTTAAAAAATTTTGAGGGCCTAAAATAATGGATTGGTCAATTAAAATTTTGAAATTTATTTATTGTTTATAATAACATAAAGGCTGAAGTTTGTATATAATTAATAAATATGATGAACTTTACTATAAAAATTGATAAATAGTAAATTGCATATTTATTATTAAATTTTAAAAAAATTAGGGGTTAATTTAAAAAAAATAAAAACTAGAAATTAATAGGAATAGAGGCTTGCGCGGGAATCTGAATTTTTTCCGACACTTTCTAAGGCGGTTTAAGGTAAACCGCTGTAGAAAATGTATTTTTAAATGAAATTTGCTATTTTTGAAGTTTTCTTATAATTATTATGTAACAATACTTCAAAAAATTTTGAGAGCCTAAAATAATGGATTGGTTAACTAAAATTTGAAATTTATTTATTGTTTATCATAACATAAAGGCTGGAGTTTGTATATAATTAATAAATATGATGAATTTTACTATAAAAATTGATAAATAGTAAATTGCATATTTATTATTAAATTTAAAAGAATTAGGGGTTAATTTACAAAAACTAGAAATTAATATTAATAGAGGCGTGCGCGGGAATCTCAATTTTTTCCGACACTTTCTAAGGCGGTTTAAGGTAAACCGCCTTAGAAACACACTTTCTACAGCGGTTTTAATTCAAACTGCCGTAGAAAGTATGTTTCTACGGCGGTTTTTATCGTAGAAAGTGTATTTTAAAATGAAAATTGCTATTTTTGAAGTTTTCTAATAATTATTATGTAACAATATTTCAAAAAAATTTGAGGTCCTAAAATAATGGATTAGTCAACTAAAAATTTGAAATTTATTTATTGTTTATCATAACATAAAGGTTGGAGTTTGTATATAATTAATAAATATGATAAATTTTACTATAAAATTTGATAAATAGTAAATTGCATATTTATTATTAAATTTAAAAAGATTTGGGGTTAATTTACAAAAAAGAAAAACTAGAAATTAACAGGAAAAGTGGAACGCGTGGGAATTCTCAATTTTTTCCAACACTTTCTAAGGCGATTTAAGATAAACGACCGTAGAAAACCCAATATTTTACAGGCTTTCTATAACCGCCATAGAAAGTAACTTTCTACGGCAGTTTTTACGACAGTTTTAATTACAACTGCCGTAGAAAGTAACTTTCTACGGCGGTTTTAATAAAAACCGCCATAGAAACTATGGTCAGATAAGCCAATTTTAAGGGAAAATTTGTGAGCTTCCACTGTTTCCATAAATCGATCCAACCGCCGTTTCCCCTTCATCTTCTGCGAGGAACGTCACCGGCGCCCATCCTCTCTCCGCAGGCTTTTTCTCTTGTCTTCCCCCGAAGCTGTTCTTCCGGCAGCGTTGATAACAGACCCGCCGTCACCCAACTCCGAAGATGGTTTCTTAGTCGGCCGTCACCCACCACTTGGAGTTAATCCCCCACCAGAATTTCACCACAATCGGTCCTTATTGTGGGTTTCAAATCATAAAAAATGTTATATCGAATAGTTTCAACTTTATTTAAGCTTTACAAATTTTATTGTTACTTGATTATTGCGATTGGCCTAGGGTTTATTATTAGTGTTAAATTCGGATTTGGTGAGATGATGAATGATTAAATTCGGGTTTGATTAGTGTTAAATTGGTCATTGTTTTGATTGTTAAATCGGTCATTGTCTTGTTGTCATTTTTCTCTATAGCCCGTCTTAAAAAAATAGAAAAAAGAACCACACTATTTTATGCATTTATTTACCTTCAGAGTTTAATGCAAATGTGTTTTTTGTGGGACAAAGAAACAATTGAAAATTTGTTGTCTGATTAAGTTTTGGAGTGTTGCAGGGGGGTTTGGGCATCAGTGCACATATTTTGTATTTGTATTTTCTGGTTGTTTGTTGTGCAGAAAAAAACTTAGCTGCTGCATAAAACATAATCTGTGAGTTGTTCTTTGACAGTTGGTTTGGTTATTGCGTGTGGCTTGTAGGTTCAGGGCACAATTCAAGAAAAGCTACACAAGCATGAGCTAACAAGATCTCTTGCAACAAAAGAACTAGTGTGGTTTATTGTATGTTCCATTTTATAATTTTTCTACTGATTTTGGTTTATTTTATTCTCAAAATTGATGAGGTTGAAATTGGATTTTTAACTTTCTAAAGTTTGAATGTCTTAGTCATTGCTATTTATTTGTGTGTATATATGACTATTAATATTGCAAATAAATAGTTGTATGTCTTTTCTTAATTTCTATTGTAATAGTTTATTTCAACTTTTAGGTCGGTTGTTTTTTGTATATATATATATATATATATTTTTTTTTTTTGAATGCAGGTATAATAAAATGAAATATTTTAAAAAAAATTTTTATAAATTTGGTACTTTATACGGCGGTTCTCTTACCCGCCATAGAAAGTCCTGCACGGCGGTTTTTTTTGAAACTGCCATAAAAAGTCTATAACTCTTTTATGGCTGCCAGATAGATGGCGATTCAAATGCTAAAAAAATCGCCATTAAGTGTGGGAAAAACCCGCCATTAAAACCCCTTTTTGTAGTAGAGATTCATATAGTACAACTATTGACCCCATGCATTCCATTTTTGATTTGTAAATATCTGGCCATGAAGCATGTTATAAGAAAGATCTAGCAGAAATAGATAATTGGCTCCAAACAAAAAATCTTTATCCTTTACCCGACAAGAGGCCAAAAGAAGATTCCTAAGAGAAGTTGGCAAGGTAGAATTCACTGAGTTATTAATGAGGGATAGACTGTTAAAAGAAAGGTCTAGAAGTTGAAGATGTCTCATGTTTGAGAATAAACTAATTGTTGTTCCTGCTCAAACAAAATCAAAATATTAGTATAAATAATAATATAAAATAAATTAAAGTAAATAACAATAATTTAGATTAAACTAGTGTAGCATGGGCTGAGGCGCGTAATTGCTATTCTTAGGTGATTCAAGCGTTTCTGCGGAAAAATCCAGTGCAGCAAATCACGATCTTTTAGCTCGTCACCCCAAGATTCAACAGCCCAGCACACTAGCTATACACCTCTCGATAGTTTGCTTTGCTAATCGAAGATCACTCGGTTTACACCATGTCATCTTGCCATATTGCCATATACCATAGATAATTACTACCCTATACTTATTTCTCTCAAAAATATATTATATGAAATATGAGTCAAACTCTTCTTTTACACACTCAAAAAATCTCATATGCTGACATTAACCAACCAACTAATTGTTAATGTCAGCAGCATTTTAATCCCTTTTCCCATCAAATATTTAGAAATCTCCGATGACAATTTGCTGAAACCTTCGATTTCAATTTCAGGCTTACTCTTATCATCCCTCCAGAACCATTAACATATTTCCACCCCAAAAAATAAAGATCCCTCAAGTGGAACAATTTTCTCTTGCCATCAAAACAATATTCCAAAACTCTACCTTTGCCTACTTTCAATCTCTGTCATTTCTACTACTAACAAAGGTTACAAGAGATTGAAGGTAATGGACCACAGATATTATCACCACCCTAATGATGCAAAAGCTATACATTGCAGTTTCATGGAATTTTGGCATGTGGGGCTAGACAAACAACCCAAAGGAAGTTTGAGGTTGTCGCCAAATTTTCCTAAACAATCATTAAGTTACACTTACTATGACAAAGTGCATATGGAGCATTTAATGCTAATAATGAAAGACTGAACAGTTCATCCGGAAAATCGTTTTCTTCATAGTTCAACTTTTTTTTTTCAATTTTCTGAAGAAAACGTTTTTAGCAAAAATCTTTTTCTTGAGAATTCATTTTTTTAAAGTTTTATGAAGAAAACGATTTCTGAAAAATAATTTTCTTTAGAATTCATTTTTTTTTTTAGTTTTCTAAAGAAAATGATTTTCGTAAAATCGTTTTCTTTATAATTAATACTTTTTTAGTTTTCTGAAGAAAACGATTTTCGAAAAATCTTCTTCTTCAGAATTCATTTTTAATAGTTTTCTGAAGAAAACGGTTTTTCGGAAAATCATTTTCATCAGAATTCATTTTTTTTAGTTTCCTGAAGAAAATGATTTTCAGGAAATCGTTTTCTTCAAAATTCATTTTTTTTAGTCTTCTGAAAAAAACGAGTTTAGAAAATCATTTCCTTCAGAATTCATTTTTTTTAGTTTTCTTCATAATTTATTTGCTTAAAGTTCTGAAGAAAATGATTTCCTGTTTTTAGTTTTCTGAAGAAAATGATTTCCAGAAAGTCTTTTTCTTTAGAATTCATTGTTTTTTAGTTGTCTGGCAATGCACGTTGTGCGGACGCTCATTGCGCCCAAACCCGCGTGATTTCCAGAAATCGTTTTATTTAGGATTCTGTGAGGTTGGGCCCTGTCTCCGGACAAGCTATGTTGTTGGTTCCCATCGTTTGGCTTATCCTTCTCGGCATCTTCGTCTTGTTCGGCCTACTCTGAATCTGAATATGTAGGACCCAAATCAACCCACAAAGAACTCAAACAAACTTCAACAAAAATCGTCAAACAAAACCGATTGAAAACGCATATAGAGGAGCAAAGCAGATGATCAATTTGAACAAAACCCAAAGCAAATCCACTTACTTAAATTAATTGATAAACGAATTTAAAGAAATTCTCTCACCTTATATTAATGAATCAGCCTCACAAATTTAATTGAAATCCTCCCAAAACCAACCTCACAAAGCTCTCTGCTTAAATCTCTTATTAGCCGATAGGCTATTTCTCCTACTCACACACCCTACAAATCATACCCAATGCCTATATTTATAAATACAAAATCACCCCAAATCCTAATATGTTTCCAATTTCCTTTATTACCAAATACTACTCTATTACCCAAAACAAATACAAAACTAAAAAGAAGCAACTAATTAAGAAACTTAGTTTAATTTCCCAACATACCCTCTCTTAAACCAAGTCTTCTCGGTCCACATGCCAAGCACCTCTTCAACTCTTCAATTTTCGAACCACTAACATAAAAGATATTATGATCACTTCTAACTCCTTGAAAAATCAAATCATTTCCTTTAAACACTTTGCAAGAATTTCCTTCGCCAGTAAATCTGTACCCATTAGAACATAATTTTCCAGCGAAATTATGTTATCACTGCAGGTAGGCACATATCTCACATTAGTCAATGTTCTCACGATGCCATTGTGAGTTTTGAAACGTGCAGTACCAACACCCTCTACTTTCATCTTTTGACCATTACCCACTGTGATATCTCCAAAATTTTTGCCAACTTGCAAAGTATCAAAAGAAGATTTATCTCTACATATATGCATTGAAGCTGCACAATCCATCACCCACCCTGAGTTTTTTTCCACAGTACCTTTCATTATTAGAACTCCCTCTACAGAGTTATCTTCATATGCTAGGTTGTTGCAATCAGTTCTCTGGTCAGCCTTTTCATTGCCCTTTTCTTTCATCTCCCTTAAATCCTTCAAATCCTCTCTCATCTTAGAACATCTTGCTTGAGTATGACCTTTCTCTCTATAATAATAACACTCCACGTTACTGAAATCTCTTGGCATAAATCTTTCATGTGGATCATACCTTCTCCCATTCCATTGTGAGTCATCCTTTCTCCCATTCCATTGTGATTCATCCCTTCTCCCATTCCATTGTCCACGAATCTTTCCTTGGTTATAATTTCCAATTGCAACTAGTGCTTCATCTCCAGTACTAGAAATACTCTTCTTTCCCATTATCCTTTCATTCTCCCTTAGTTGTGTGACCACATCATCAAGTGTTAATGAAGTCCTACCTACTAACATTGTTTGTACAATTGGTTTGTAAGATTGCGGTAAGGAAGACAGCAACAATAAAGCCTGCTCTTCATCTTCGATTTTCTCCCCCGTACTATGAAGTCGACATATATGCTGATTAAATGTATTGACATGGTCATGAAAATTTCCTCCTTCATCCATCTTTAAAGTCTAAAGGTCCATCTTCAGACATAACCTATTAGTTAGTGACTTTTAGGGGTGATATCGAGCCGAGCCGAGCCCGAACACACCTATGTTCGAGCTCGGCTCGGCTTCATTATCTTGGGCTCGAGCTCGAGTCGAGCCTGGAATACGAGCTCGAGCTCGAGCTCGTATAGGATTCATGAGCTCGAGCTCGAGCCTTAGCCTTGTGGATCTCCACTTTGCTAAAACAAAATTAGCATTGTGAAGGATTCGAACCCAAGTTCTCTGGGTTCCCTTCTTAGTGTCTTACCACTACACCAAATGTAATTTCATGTTAATATGTATGAATGATAAATTATATATCTATTTTATTTTTTGTAAAAATTATTTTTTCTTATCGAAATGTTCACGAACGTAATCGAGCCGAGCTCCCTTTTGTTCATTTATTGTTCGTTTATTAATCGAGCTTAAAATTTTGTTCATGTTCGTTTATTAATAAATAAACGATCTCGAACCGAGCTTTTAACGAGCCGATCCCGAGCTTGTTCGTGAACGTTCGTGAACGTTCGTGTTCGTTCTCAGCCCTAGTGACTTTGATCAATTAATTTTTTCCAACTTGTCCCAAATTCCCTTCGGTCGTCTCATTCAGAACCATATTTAATTTCTGGTGTAAGTGGAAGTCGAATTGTACTGACTGTTTTATTCTTCATTGAATCCCAATTCTTCTCAGTCATACCTTCAGGCTTTTTATTAATTTACTTTTAAGAATTTTCAAAAATCTTAAATTCCATTAACTATAGCCTTTCATTTTTACCAGATTCAACAATCTTAAATTTTGTTTTGAAAATCTTAAATTTTGTTAACTATAACATTGACTTTTATCAAGTTTCGAGAATCTTAAATTTCTTACTATAACTTCCCCTTTTAATAGATTTCAAAAATATTAAATTTTGTTACAAAAGTTTTAAATTTCGTTAACTATAACATTTACTTTTATGAATTTTCAAAATTCTTAAATTCCATTAACTATAGTCTTTCATTCTTATCAAATTCAAGAATCTCAAAATTTATTACGAAACTTAAAAACTCTAAATTTTATTAATTTACTTTCATGAAGTTTTGAAATCTTAAATTCTGTTAACTACTTTGAAAATCAACATATTAAATTTTGTTACCTATAAATTTTACTTTTTATCAAATTCGAAAATCAAAAATTTCGTATCGAACATTTACCTCCCCCGAGGTTTTGTTAAAATACAAATAAGTCCCTGTAATTTTAAAAATTACAAATACCTTTCCAAACTATTCAATTTTTTGCATGTTAAGGATACAGAAGAATCATCAAGACCATCACAGCCATGTTCTTAAAGGAGATGGGTGCTCCCCCTCTTCGACCAGCGGCAATGGCGGAATAGTGGTGGAACTGGAAGAAGACGACAAATTGATTATGATGAGTGGTGGCATCTCCCCTTAGACTTGAGGAGAGGTCCCTGGACCATAGCCTTCACCCTCATAAACACCATCGCGTTCATCACGGCGAGAGCCACTGGAATTCCCTCACTCGCTAGCTAAATCCGCTATATATCAATATCATCCAGGATGCTCAAATTAAAAAACCCACCCCTGTACCCCAGAAAAGATGGTCCGGGACAGGTAAAAATAATTGCTAGGTCCATGTCAGACCACCCACCCACCCCCAAAAAAGGAAAAGCCCCCACCCCCGCTACCGCAAACCAAAAAAAAAAAAACCCTTCCACCCCCAAAAAACACCCCCCCCCCACCCACCCCCCCCCCCCCCCCCCCCCCCCCCCCCCCCCCCCAAAAACAAAAACAAAAAAAAAAAAACCCTATCCAATATCCTCTGCCAACCCTTAGTAAAAATTCTCTCAAATCCCCATCCCCTCCTCTACCACCCACCCCCCCTTCTCTCTCGCTCCAACCCTAATTTTTCAAAATGATTCGATTTGTTTTTTAGTTTTTATTTTCTAATTTTTTAAATTATACATTAAATAATTTTAATTGTTATATTTAGAAAATATGATTTTGTCTATTATATTGCAATTATTAAAATACAAATTTTAAATAATTACATGCATTATTAAAAAATTAATAATACTTCTACGAAAAATACAAATTAAAATACCTTTTAAATTGTACATATATTTTTTTATTTAAAATACTTGTTTAAATGCACATTTGTTTTAAAAAAATAAAAAAAAATATTTTTAAAAAGTACGTTTATTTCTTTGAAATACTTGTTCAAACGAAGTCGAAGTGTTTTTGAAATTTTTTTAAAAGAAACATATACATAAAAAATTAATTTTTAATGTACAAATTAAGCATATCTTAAAGTTTTTAATTTTTTGCAATCGAAAATTTATTATTGTTTCAAAAGAAAAATTCCTAACATAAAAAAATCTAGGTTGGAAAAGTTTAATAATAAAAAATAATTTTAAAAAAAGCTGAACGAAAAGAAAAGAAAAGGAAGAAAAGCAAAACTAAAACAAGAAAGAGGGGTGGGGGGTAGAAATTCATAAGGGTCAGTTAGGGCCGAACCCTGGCCATATCGTCCCGACTCTAACTGGACTTAAACATGCTTTGGCCCGTTCCGACCCGAACCTAAGGGTGGTGGGAGTGGTGAACCCAAAAAAGTAGGTTTATCACGCCACATCAAAAGTAAAAATCACCCACTTTTATAAATTCATTTATACATTTTTAATTATAATTTATCAACTATATTCAATTATAAATTTATTTTAATTTATTAAAATATTTAATTTCGTAAATTACATAATTCAATAAACCACAAGAAAAAAAATTAAATAATTAATAAAATATTATATAAAGTACGTTACATTAAAAAAATACCTGATTAAAATATCAAAAAAAAACTACATAATTCATAATTCCATAATCAAAACTTAAATCACCAGCCTCGTTTCACTCTAATCTCTTCAATGAGCTTGTTATGAACTGCTAATTGTCCCGCCGTCATTCCACTCGTATCCTTCATGAAAATTTTATATTCCTTCAGCTTCAGCTCTTCATCTTTCTATTTTATTCTTTCCACATGCAATTTATTGAGTTGTTCTCATTTCTCATCTTCATCTTCACCAGCAACTTTCAATTTGCCTTTTCCAAATCTTTTTGCTCTTTGTGCCCCATTGGACGTGACCGAATCGAACTCTCTGAAGTATGCCCTTCCGATTCGGAAGTTTTCGACTTCTTGTTAGCATGCTGATCCATTTGGAGAGGAGCCCATTTCTCTAGCTCTTTCATTATTTTCCATACATGTATGTATTTGAATGTCTTCGTCAGGTTAACTGTATTCCAATAGGCTATGCTAGCAGCAAAAACATCCTCATCACTTTGACCACTAGCACGATTGCTGTAAAAATTGTTGTAGACTCCCGAGAATGCATTAACATCATTTATTATCGCATAGTAATGAGATTTAAGTGCAGTACCTGATCTTGTGGCCGTACCTTCCGATTTATTTTCATTATAATAAGTAGCTAATTTTTCCCAGAATTCTTTATTCTTCTGTGCATTGCCAACTTTCGAACAATTGCTGATGGTGCCCCAAGCTTGTGCAAGAAAACTTTCTACGTCGTGTGACCATGGCCTCTTTGCCTTGCTGCTCTGTCGACCTTTTTTTTTTTGACGTCGACGAAAGTGTCCTTTACACCTGGTTGTGTAGAGTGGTGGGAACTGTTGCGCTGCGACAAATGGAAATGACGAACCTATCTCCCTATCGGATGAAGATTTTCTCATGCTCAAATTTCTAAAATCGGGGGACATCTGTGATGGTGGTGGTGGATACATAAACGCTTGAGAATGTGACATTCCAAAGTGGCTACCCATTGCTCCGAAATTGGAAAAATTCTGTGAAAAAAATTGTTGGTATAGAACTTGTAAAAACTAGGGACTGGGAGAAGATTGGGGGTTGAAATTTTGCGAAATCGAATTTCCTTGCGTATTTGGCAAACCCGAAAAATATGGGAATGACCCGGGATTATTTTCGGCCATTGTGATAGAGAATTTAGATGAAGAAGACAATGGAAAAAAAATATGAAAATAAATTTTTCTAATGTGAAAAAGAAATATAAATACTTGATTAGAAAGATGAATGATTTGGATGAAGTGTAGAGAAATTTTAGAATGAATAGGTATTTGTAACAAAATAAACAGTAAGAAAAAAAACAAATCAACGGAAAAACTAACGGTCAAATTTATTATAAAAAATAAAAAATTAAACAAGCCGTTGAACGGCTATAAAAGGATAAAAAATAAAAAATTAAACAAGCCGTTGAACGGCTATAAAAGGATCTTTCCTCCTTTTATAGCCGTTCAACGGCTTGTTTAATTTTTTATTTTTTATAATAAATTTGACCGTTAGTTTTTCCGTTGATTTGTTTTTTTTCTTTACTATTTATTTTGTTACAAATACCTATTCATTCTAAAATTTCTCTACACTTCATCCAAATCATTCATTTCTCTAATCAAGTTTTTACATTTCTTTTCACATTAGAAAATTTTATTTTCATATTTTTTTCTCATTGTCTTCCTCATCCAAATTCTCTATCACAATGGCCGAAAATAATCTCGGGTCATTCTCATATTTTTCAAGTTCGCCAAATATGCAAGGAAATTCGATTTCGCAAAATTCCAACCCCCAATCTTCTCCCAATCCCCAGTTTTTACAAGTTCCATACCACCAATTTTTTACACAAAATTTTCCCAATTTCGGAGCAATGGGTAGCCACTTTGGGATGTCACATTCTCAAGCGTTTATGTATCCACCACCACCACCACCACCACAGACGTCCCCCGATTTTAGAAATTTGAACATGAGAGAATCTTCATCCGATAGGGAGATAGGTTCGTCATTTCCATTTGTCGCAGCGCAACAGTTCCCACCACACTCTACACAATTCGATGTAAAGGACACTTTCGTCGACGTCAAAAAAAAAAAGGTCGACAGAGCAGCAAGGCAAAGAGGCCATGGTCACACGACGAAGAAAGTTGTCTTGCACAAGCTTGGGGCACCATCAGCAATTGCTCGAAAGTTGGCAATGCACAGAAGAATAAAGAGTTCTGGAAAAAATTAGCTACTTATTATAATGAAAATAAACCGAAAAATACGGCCACAAGATCAAGTACTGCACTTAAATCTCATTACTATGCGATAATACCTGATGTTAATGCCTTCTCGGGAGTCTACAACAATTTTTACAGCAATCGTGCTAGTAGTCAAAGTGATGAGGATGTTTTTGCTGCTAGCATAGCCCATTAGAATACAGTTAACCAGACGAAAACATTCAAGTACATACATGTATGGAAAATAATGAAAGAGCTAGAGAAATGGGCTTCTCTCCAAATGGATCAGCATGCTAACAAGAAGTCGAAAACTTCCGAATCGGAAGGGCATACTTCAGAGAGTTTGATTCGGTCCCGTCCAATGGGGCAACAAAAAGCCAAAAAAATTGGGAAAAGGCAAATTGAAAGTTGCTGATGAAGATGAAGATGAAGATGAGAAATGGAAACAACTCAATAAATTGCATATGGAAAAAATAAAACAGAAAGACGAAGAGCTGAAGCTGAAGGAATACAAAATTTTCATGAAGGATACGAGTGGAATGGCGGCGGGACAATTAGCAGTTCATAACAAGCTCATTGAAGAGATTAGAGTGAAACGAGGCTGGTGATTTAAGTTTTGATTATGGAATTATGAATTATGTAGTTTTTTTCTGATATTTTAATCAAGTATTTTTTTTTAATGTAACGTACTTTATATAATATTTTACTAATTATCTAATTTTTTTTCTTGTGGTTTATTGAATTATGTAATTTACGAAATTAAATATTTTAATAAGTTAAAATAAATTTATAATTGAATATAGTTGATAAATTATAATTAAAAAGGTATAAATGAATGTGTATGGAGTTGTTTATTAATGAGACCCGTGATGAAGTTACTTTTCTGGGTTTATTGTTACTGGGGGTAGGTTTATAAAAGTGGGTAAGTTTTTACTTTTGATGTGGCGCTAATGTGGCGTGATAAACTTATTTTTCTGGGTTCACCACCCCCCCCCCCCCCCCCCCCCCCCCCCCTAACTATTTACTTTTATCAAGTTTCAAAAATCTTGAATGTCACTACCTAGAGCCTTTACTTTTTAATAATTTTCAAGAATCTTAAATTTCATTAAGTATAACCTTTACTATTTATCAAATTCAAAAATCTTAAATTTCATTTCAAAATAACATTTGCTTTTATCAAAGTTTGAAATTTGATAAAAGTAAATGTTATTGGATATATATATCTCATTATTTTTTCTATTTTTATTCATTATACATATATATTTATAATTTTATTTATTTTTCTTGTAAAACGTTTTAATTCAATCCTTAAATAACATAAACTTTCATGAAATTTGAAAACCTTTTGTGAATATCAAAATTCTTTAATTTCATTACCTACAACCTTTAATTTTTATCAAAATAAAAAATTTTAAAAGTAGGCCATTGTTATAAAATTCTTACAATACTATAATTATAAATAAATAAAAAACGATGAACGAAAAATAGAGATAACAATAGACAATCTTTCTCCCTTTCTTCATTCATATATATATATATATATATATATATATATATATATAAAGAAAGATGAAAGATCAACAAATTTTTCGAAAATTGTTGCAAAAAAGGTGAAAAAATGGATGACTAGACATCCATATTCATAACACTCCCCCTTAGATATCTATTTTTTTAACGAGACAGTGTTGTACTAAAATGTACTCTTTTTCCTTCATTAGATTTTTCCCACTGAATTTTCTTAATAAGGTTTTAACGAAGCATTTCTCTTAAAAATGGACATCCAAGGAGGAGTGTTATAAATATGGATGTCTAGTCATCCACTTTCTCCACATTTTTGGTATATATATATATATATATATATATATAAAAGATCAACAAACTTTTCAAAAATTATTGCAGAAAAGGTGGAGAAAGTGTATGACTATACATCCATATTCATAACGCTCCCCCTTGTACTAAGAAAATGTACTCTTTTTCCTTCACTAGATTTTTACCACTGGGTTTTCCTAGTAAGGTTTTAACGAGACATTTCTCTTAAAACTTAAAAATGAACATCCAAGGGGGAGTGTTATGAATACGGATATCTAATCATCCATTTTCTCCACCTTTTCTGCAACAATTTTCAAAAAGTTTGTTGATTTTTCATCTTTCTTTGTATATATATATGATACAGGTGAATGAAGAAAGGGAGAAGGAAAAATAATATCTCTATTGTTCTCTCTAATTTTCTTTTATAATTATAATATTGTAATAATTTTATAACACAGGAGTTATAAGACTGGAAGCTACAAAGTTCAGGCCGAGGGAGCACGAGACTCTAACCAATTGATGTTGGGAAGAAGTATAAGCAAAAACAGTAGTAGTTTAATTTGTTGGGTTACTTGTTGGAGTTGGATATAATGATGTGTTCAAGAGGAGAAATTACTCACTGTACTCTTTTTTCTTTATCAAATTTTTTTTTCCATAGGATTTTTATTGGTAAAGTTTTTTTAACAAGACAGTATTATACTAAAAAATGTACTATTTTTCCTTCACTAGGTTTTACCCACTGAGTTTTCTTAGTAAGGTTTTAAGGAGGCATTTCTTTTAAAATAGACATCCAAGGGGGAATGTTATGAATATAGATGTCTAGTCATCCAGTTTCTCCACCTTTTTTGCAACAAGCAAACAAGTAATTAATTCAGAATACTTTCAAAATCTCTTTTCACGATATTGCTGCTGCAGGAGCACATTTGATGCGTGAAAAGTGAAGAATGTTTTCTCCAATAGATCTTCATCAGTGACTTTTTCTCTACACAATGTCAACTGAGAAGTGATTCTAAAGATTGCAGAATTACATTCACTTACAGATTTAAAATCTTGTAATCGCAAATGCATCCAATCATAACAAGCTTTTGGAAAAATAACTGTTTTTCGATGGTCATATCTTTCTTTCAAACAAATTCATAGAACAAACGAATCTTTCACCGTCAAATATTCAGCTTTTAATGCTTCATCGATGTGATGGCGGAGAAAAATCATCGCCTTGGCTTTTTCTGCAATCAAAAAATCATCGCCTCGCCTTGGCTTTTTGAGCAATCAAAAAATTACAGAACCGAAGCTCTTTAATTTTTTGTTCTGCAATCAAAAAATTGTAAAGCTTCGATTTTGCAATTTTTTGATTGGATTGCAGCTGCAAGGTCTGCCTTTTTTTTTTTTCTTTTTTTTTCCCCCCATTTCTTGTATAGTTTTAACCCCCACCGTGAAGTCAACGATGATGGGAGGAAGAAGGACGATGCGAAGACGACGGACGCAAGGAGAAAAATGGCAACCGGAAGAAAATAGAGCAAAAAAAAAAAGGGAAGGAAAGAAGAAGACAGATAAAGAAGACGATGAACAGTGCACCATTAGGGACTTCACGGTTGGGTTAACGGAATGACCATTTTTGCACATTTTTCAAAATTGCGTGACTAAAAATCAGCTTTTGAAAGTTTCATGATCATTTTTGCTTATTGGCAAAGTTTTGTGACCAAAAATGCACTTCACCCAATTTTAAAATATATGAAAATGAGCAAAACCTCGATATATTAGAAAATAAAAAAGAAGCAATGCATAGTTGATAGTTTGAAACTTGATCAAAACAAATACAACTTCAAAATTCAATAAAAAAATATCATCATCATCTTCGTCATTTGTGGTTGTGGTTGGATCCATTGTTGAACCGATCGTGCTAACACTACAAACGGAGCTATCGATATCAGAATCCATATCATTTGTTTTATTCAATTCTTGGTCTCTTATTGACGCCCTTTCCCAATCTAATACTAAAGCTTGAATTTTGAGACTCCTAGGTGATAATTGGGAGCGATGCTCATCTAAAATTTGTCGAGCTTGATTCTTTAAAAGTTCGACTCGAGATCGTTTATTATTAAATAAATAAACATGAACAAAATTTTAGACTCGATTAATAAACGAACAATAAATGAGCAAGAGGGAGCTCGGCTCGATTACGTTCATGGATAGCTCGATAAGGAAGAACAATTTTTAAAATAAATAAATATATATATATATAAACAATTAATCATCTAATTATTCATAAAATTATAACAAGTCTAGTGGCAAAACCAGATTACTCAATGTTGAGTGTTCTGGGCGCGCAAGGATTCGAATCCCTCCAACAGCAAATTGAATTTTGCCTTTCTTTTTTCAGTTTCCCAATTCTCCAATCCGACATCGAAAATATGGAGCAATTTGGGTCAGTTCCCCAATTTTCCAATCCCACGTCAAAAATATTGAGCAATTTAGAGAGGGTCCTCTTTATAAATTGTTGAGAATGCATGGAAGAGACTCCAAAATGGGCATGCGCACACGGCTTGGTTCTTGTCCGCCGGTTTTGGTTCCTCAATAACTGGAACCAGAATCGAACCGTCTGAAGTCGGTTTCGGTTCCAGTTCCGGAATCGTTGGATTCGATTCCGATTTGGTTCCAGTTAAAACCAGAACCGGGGCCATGTTTATCTGATTGATTTCGAGAGTATGTTTATGGGTTCTTGGTTGAAATTACTGAGAATAGATCCTTAGCTTTCAGTAGGGCTGAGAACACCCTTGTGTTCGAGCTTGGCTCGGCCCATTTCACCTCAGCTCGAGCTCGCTATGTGCATGTAAGCCCGAGCTTGACTCGGGACCGACTTGATTATATGCTCTCGATCTAGATTAAGAGCTCGGCTATAGCTCGTAATCAAGCCGTGAGCACATGTTCATTTTGGACTCACTTCCACGAATTCTCATCAATTTATAGAGAAGATCCCTTGCCAAATTGCTCCATATTTTCAATGTGGGATTGGGAACTAAAAAAAAAGGCAAAATTGAATTTGATGCTAGAGGGATTTGAACCCTTGTGCTCCCAAAACACTCAACCCTTGCCACTAGACCAGCTATATTTTTATGAATAATTATGCGATTAATTGTTTATATATATATATATATATATATATATATTTCGTTTTAAAAATTGTTCTTCCTTATCGAGCTGTTCACGAACGTAATCGAGTCGAGCTCCCTCTTGTTCATTTATTGTTCGTTTATTAATCGAGCTTAAAATCTTGTTCGTATTCGTCTATTTAATAATAAACGATATCAAGCCGAGTTTTTAACAAATTGAACTTGAGTTTGTTCATGAGCGTTCGTGTTCGTTCTCAACCCTAGCTTTCGGGCATCTATTGACTAGGATCTTTAAGTTCAACAATGTGCCATTGGATGTTCGTACTGGTCCACTTTCGATCTAATACAACTTTCTTTATATTTTTAAGAAAAGAATGGTTGTAATGGAGAATGGTGCTATGGAAAAAGACATGAGACAGTTCTTAGGAAAAGACTGCGACAAGGAAGAAGCAGTCAGTCACAACAAGAAGAAGGAGAAGGATCTAGTAATGCTGCATTAATTGCTTTTATGACTGAGCAGTTTGGTCCTATGAATGGACACTCAGTTAGCTAGAATAGATACTCAGTTTGCCGGAATGAATACTCAGCTCACTTGGTTACATACTCGGCTGGATCGTCTACAAGAAGACTTTGAAGACGAATTGAGTGGTAATGAATCGAGCAATTCAAATGCAATATGATGAGGACAACATGGCATAGTTGGAACAAATGAGAAGGGCATTAAGAGACGGAAGAGCAATCGAGAGGGGGAACAGAGGAAAAGGAGGTTCTTGAGGGATAGGTCTTGCATGGCCTTATTTGGATCCTATGGATCTTGTATAACTGATTTATTTTAGTTTGCACCTGCGAGTGTGTGGATATTTATCTTATGATTTGTAATATTTTAGTTCTTTAAATGCTTTCTTAAAATTATTCTGTGGTTTTCTTAAATTACTTAATGAGTTGATAAATTTGGTGCAAGATAGGTTAGGCTTGTTTTGTTTGATTGAAATTATGGATATTGCTTCATAGAAGGTTTCTTGCTTTCTTGAATGGAAAGCTTAGATTGTAGATTATATGATTAGTTGAAAATGAAAGATGAAATGCTTTGGGTATTGTAGTCATAATTTAGACTTGCGATTGGGAGTACCTCATAATTAGGCTGCTCTTGCTGGAATATTCCAATTGCTGGAATACTTCAAAAACATTTCTCTACATAGGGTATCCAAGCTATACAAAAATTTCCTGAAGAGAAGGGAGACTGAAGATCCAAAACAAACCAAACAAAGGATTCATGATCCAAGAATGCAATGAAGAATATCAGACAACACAAAGGACTTACTTCATCAACAAGTGGGTTGCCCCACCTGGCTGATAACCAAATTTGGTTCCAGGAGGAATGGGAGCCTTCAGTCTAGGGATTTTTAAATGAGGATAAGATGGTGGAGGCCCATATCTCAGCAATTAATAGTATTTGAACAAACTTAATAAATTAAACTGATATTGTATGGAACTCTATATAGAGGGAGTAGTTTTTTTAAACTAAAACTTTTTTTTTTAAGAAGAAAAAAGCAAAAGCAAGAACCATGATGTAGCTTATTTACCTGCATATGTACAAGCCAAGGAGGAGGAGCACCTTGAGCCATACTAAGGGTGTCTCTTGGAGTTCCTGTGATAAGAATACAGGTTTCATTTTCCTAGACTTTAACAGTAATTGGGGTGGGAGGAATCATAGATAAATGAAGATCTAGAAAGCAAAAAATAATAACTGCTGCCACAAATTTTTCGAAATGATTCTACCGTGTTGCTATTGTATACTCCCATAAGCATAACCAAAGATGACTAGCATCCGTAAAATACTGGGGCAAAAAAAGGGTGCAGCAATAAAAAGCGAATTACATTTACACAGCAACTTTTAAGATGGTAGCATATACCTCAAACTCGTTACAGATAACCACGTGTAGTGAGCTTTGGTTTGGTCTGATGTTTGAAAAATGCATCTTGGTAACCTATAAACGAGACAGTAGAGAGCAGTGTCAAATCCCAATCAAAAATAAGAGAGAGACATCTAGTCCAATATCAACCTGATAGTCAATGTCCATTTTTCCCATATTTGGTTGCATCCTTTCTTGTCGCTTATGCTTAAGCTTCCTAATGTCCTCCTTTTCAATGTAAGACTGCAAAAATGGAGTTTCCAATTATATATTAGCCAATATCATAGTCCTGGTGGGCTGGCTATGGCTCTGACAGCAATAATGATACAGGGAAGAGAATCAGTTAACAAAGATCACATATTTGTTAAACTATGTTATCATCGAATAAATAATAGCTGAAGAGACACATACTCTAGTTTTGTCATGTATTACAAACACCAAAGTTCCCATGTGTGGACTAAATAATTGCATCAGTACCTATTCACCAGTAAACAAAATTAGTACAAGCATTGCAGCCAAAAATTACAAAATGCAGACAAACATTTACCTGGAATACATTTTTTAGAACAGGCATATCAATTCACAGTCAATGTCATGACATCAACTGAATACAAAAATTAAGCTCAGTTTTAGGTAAATGATAGAGAAAATATCACTGAATTCTGTATGCTTGTAGTGAAACAGATTTACATGTTTAGGCAGCAATAGGATGCAGAAATAACAAAGTGAAAATATAACTTCAATGAAATGTGAAACATAAATCCATAAATTACAGTTCCAGCACCCCAGAATGACAAGAACAATCATACTTCCAACATTACGCAGCTGACATACATTTCAGTCTGCTAAGAACATAAGATATTCCTTCATATAATCTAATGGAGAGAGGGGTGGATAAAACAAAAAGTATAATAGTATGCAAAAATGAAAGTTACCCCAGTTGTATTCAGAGTAGGCACAACAATGGCCTTAAAGTACCATACTAACGAATAGCTGAGCTGTGAACACCCAGGACTACACTAGTGTCAACTACATGGATAAACCACCGTGTGGACAGAATGGAGCAGAGGAGAAGTTTCAAATGGTTTCTATGAGTCAGAATACATGTAACGTTGTAAAGATTGAAGAGCTTGACATAACATATACAAATGCAAACCAGAACCAGCTATGGGCAACCATAAATATTAAACTGGGTGCAAATACCAAAAACAAACAGGCATACCAATACAATTAGTTGCCACAAACACACAACTCAACTTGAAGCCTTACTCTTACACCCAAATTGAGGTGTGACCAGGGTTGACAAGATCATAATCCATGAGTTTACCACAAAATAAATAAATCACTCAATTGTATCAGCAATTCAGGGGCAGGGAATATTGATCTGTACCTTCCACTACTTCTGTACTTCCACACTAATGAGATTGTTTTTCAAGTTTTCTTTCCCAGCAAATTCCACCTCCAATTTCCCTGGATGCAGCGGCATTTCGCACCAGAAAAGGAAAACTAAGCAACTGATATAAAAAAATTTACAGAAGCAAGACTGCAAATACGCTTTAAGCAAGCTACAGATACATGCAAGCTTAGTTTGTGCGTGATATGATTCAAACCTGGCAATTCCCTGAAGGTTGAGGATTAATAACAAAACCGAGTGTGAAAGTTATAGCCATCTGTCAAAAAGAAACATAGAGAAGGATAAGTTAATGCCGCGGGAGAGGTATACAGCTTATCAATCAATACAGAAATTTATAGAAAATATTTTAGTATTTAGAAAACTTTTCTGGAAATCTGAAACGACTAATCCTTTCCTTAAAACTAAAATATCAAATGACCAGAAAGACTACATTGCAACAATAGGTTGTTCATAAGTATTTTGTTGTATTTCATGTATATAAGCTCCAAATTTGATTAGAGAGCAAAAGAACTTCACAACACCCTAGAAAATTAGGAAGAAAGTGGTAAGAGTAACCAAGACATAAGTACCTCCTCCATAATCACAATGAATACGCAGCCGGAGTCAATCAAAAGCACCAATGATAATAATTATGATTAACATCAAATTATTTTCAAATATTTACAACAAGCGCTTAAGCGCACAGAGAGCAATAGAGTATAGTCGATGAACTAATTCCTTAGGATGTTAGGCGAGGAAATTAAGCAAATGTGCAAAACAAACAGAAAATACTACTACTGCCATTGCAACCGGGAAGAAAAAGAAAAAAGAAAAAAAAAAAAAAAGCCCTAGGTTTAGCGTAAATTGAAACGAGTTACCACATATCTAAAATGAAAATAAAATAATAGATAAAATCATGTAAACGCATGCGAGGGAGTATGGGCGAGGCAAGACAATTAAGCAAATGCGCAAAACAGACAGCAAATACTACTACTACCATGGCAACAGGAGGGGAAAAAAAAACACACACACACACACAGAGAAAAACAAAAAAGCCCTAGTTGCCGCGTAAATTGAAACGAATTACCACATATCTGGAGAAAATTATATGTAGTAGATTAAAGCGTTAGAGAAATACTAAAATGTAAAGGCAGACGAGGAGGGTGTATGGGCGAGGCGAGCGGAATGGCAATCTGACTGTCTTTTTCTGTTCGACTGCTTCAACCGAGCTATGAGTTGAGCCAAGTCTTTTTCTGTTCCGGACAAAGCTTTTGTGCTATCACAGATTGACGGGGTTCGATCACGGTGAGTCGGTGAATCGGAGAAATAGAGACCGGGAGAATGAGGGCGGCAATTGCCTCGGCCGTCTATATATAGCTGAGAGAATGAGTGCGTTCTGTAAGGCTAACTAGGGGTGAGAACGAATCACGAACCTTTACGAACAAATTCGGAATCAACTCGTTAAAATCTCGGTTCAAGATTGATTATTTATTAATAAATGAACACAAACAAAATTGTAGGCTCGATTAATAAACGAACAATAAATAAACAAAAGAGAGCTCGATTCGATTACGTTCGTAAACAGCTCGATAAAAAAAAAAATTTAAAAAGGATAAAATACATATATAATTTATCATTCATACATATAACATGAAAATAAATTTGTGCAGTGGTAAGACATTAAAAGAAGAAGCAAGGAAACTAGGGTTTGAATATTCACAAAGCCAAATTTATTTTATTTCATAATTTTGAGGCGAATTTCACCCAATCCTACATCGGAAATGAGAGAAGATTTGGGAGGAAAATTCCTTATAAATAGATGAGCATGACACTTAGGGCTGAGAACGAACATGAACAAGCTCGGCTCAGCTCGATTAATAAATAAATGAACACGAACAAGATTTTAAGCTCGATAAATAAATGAACACGTCAAAGCTCGGCTCGGCTTAATTAATAAATAAACGAACATGAACAAGATTTTAACCTCGATAAATAAATGAACACGTCAAAGCTCGGCTCGGCTCGATTAATAAATAAACAAACATGAACAAGATTTTAAGCTCGATAAATAAATGAACAATAAATGAACACGTCAAAACTCGGCTCGGCTCGGCTCGTTATCACCCCTAAGGGTAACATTATTTTCAGGGAAATATTATTAACTTTACAGTTAAACTTGATAATCTCGATTATATAATAATTTATTTTGTTCTCGACTTAGGTCAATTGGCTAAAGTAATAATCTCACGAAATGTATTAATTAATAAAAAAATTTGAATCTTTAAGGGCCTAATAAAAAAATAAAGTAATAATTACTGAATTTCATTTAGGAATATATATATATATATATATGTATATCAAAATTTACCAATCAATCAATAATACACGTACAATAATTATTTCTTTTTACAATATGCATCTATAGTTTATTTTTTTGCTTCCCACCTAAACCAAAATGAACATTATCCTTAATTTTTTTTAGAACATACACAACTTTCGAAATATTTTGCACGTGATGTAGCAAGTAGTTACTTAAGGTGACTATTGCTTTCAATATTTTATCGGTTAAAGTTTATTTTTTTACTCCTTTCAAATGATGAGTAGACATTAGAGGGGAAGACATTGTGCTTGGAATATGTCTTACAAACATCTACCTTTTATAGGGAAAGACTAAATCTTTTCATTTGCTATATATACATAAACTTACATTTGTCAGACATTAAGTTTCACTAAAGCTTTTGAACTTCTCTATATTCAAATAATATACTGTATAGATAAAGACTAAACATTTTCATTAGCTATGTACATGAACTTAATTTCTAGAGACATTAAGTTTCACTAAAAGTTTTGATCTTCACTAGATTCAAATAATTTTCACTAAAACTGTATTGAAAAACTCTCTCTAAAATAATAAATATTTATTTATCGATAAATGAATAATTTACTTTATCGAGGTTTAATTTTCACTAAAACACCTCGCTGAATGAATATTTTTTTCTGTTACCAAAGGTATTACTTTATCAAGGTTTAAATGTAGTCGGTTTAGGTCCTGTTTGATAAAGAGACTCAAAACATGATTTGAGTTTCATTTTGATTTTATAATATTAAAATAATATTGAAAACGTAAAAATGTGTGTTGAAAATGTAAAATGGTGTGTTGAAAATATAAAAAGTTTTATTGAAAATGTAAAAATGCTTATTGAGAATGACGAAAAACTATTATAAAATCAAAATACCAAACGGGAAAGGTTTTGACTGCTTTGACTGTAGAATTTCAAAACGCGAGAATCAATTAGTAATTAACTCAAACCTAAGGGGTGGTGAATGTAATTAATCCAAACATTAAATAGCCAAAATATAAGGGAATTAAACCTAAAAATAAAATAAAAACAACAGATAAGTTAAAAAATACTCCTACGTCTCACTCAGATAATACACTTTCAAAACAAATTATTATCGCAATAAAAAAGTTCATTTTGAATTTGTCCGTTTGATAAAAATGTTTGTAAATTGAAGTCTGAAATACGAAGTCTAATGTGTGAATTCATTAAGTTATTATGTTTGACAAAAATTATGATGGGAGTATGAAATTAGCAAAGGTATGTAATGTAAACAAATTTAAAATTGATTTTTTTCGCGAGAGATTTTTTTTTAAAAAGTGGAAGGTTTAAGTGGGACGTAAAGAGCATTTTTTTTTAAAATAGTCTTTCTGTATTTTAAATTCAATTTTAGTATTTTAAAACCAATTTAAACCAAATTTTGATACTGGCTTACAGAGTATTGATAATTTCTTCTTTTTAATTTTTGAATAAAATAATATATTGTGGGATGTGCGTAGGTAAAGTGGCTGATTTATGGGATACATGTTGGCATTTAGTTGGCCAGCAACTAATCATTAAATTAAGGGTAAATGACACCAGTGACCACTCAACTATTCACAATATTCAATTTTAGCCACTTATCTTTTTTATGTGCGCGTTTGGCCACTTATCTTTCAAAAAGGTGCGTGGGAACCCATTCCGTCCAAAATGAGCTCAAATTAGACGGAATCTGTCCAAACCCAAAGTCCACATGAGTTTTTCAGGGGTAAAATTGTAAAAATAATATATTCAACATGTTCTAGCATCTGAAATTGACAAAGGAAGGAAAAAAAAAAAAGAAAAAAAAAAGAAAGTAGTTCTTTCTGGAGCATGAAGAATAGTTTAATCAACAGCCCTTTAACATCAAATACACACAACAATTAATCATCATCATCTATTTTATTTCCCAAATATTCGTAGTTTTCGTCATTTTTCCACTTTTTTCTCCTTCCTATGTGATATTTTGACAGTTTTTGCTTTGATGTTTAATGTAACATCTTCTGACTTGTTGTTGTCCGTCCTTGCTATGAATATATCATGGACAGGTGTTCTGAATGAATCTCCTTTGGTCTTCTGCAGTGGTATCTGAGAGAAAAAAAAGAAAGTACGTTTACTATTAGGAATATATTAATTTGCTTTCTGTATTTTTTCCATGTTAACTTCTGTCTGAGGCTAATCGCATTATTAATCCGTTAGTTTGGCCAGAACGTTTCAGCATCTACTCAATGATTTCTTTAGCTTCCAGGCTGAGAAAATGGCTGTTGATTAAACTATTCTTCATGCTCCAGAAAGAACTACTTTCTTTTGTTTTGTTTTTTTTTTTTTTCCTTCCTTTGTCAATTTCAGCTGCTAGAACATGTTGAATATATTGTTTTTACAATTTTACCCCTGAAAAACTCATGTGGACTTTGGGTTTGGACAGATTCCGTCTAATTTGAGCTCATTTTGGACGGAATGGGTTCCCAAGCACCTTTTTGAAAGATGAGTGGCAAAACGCGCACATGAAAAAGATGAGTGGCTAAAACTAAACATTGCGAATAGTTGGGTGGCCACTGGTGTCATTTGCCCTTAAATTAAAACAAACATTGTACCTAATTTTAATGTTTGAAACTTATAAACAATGCAGCGGTGTGGGCCCTGCGGGCGAGAGATATCGCCTTTTGCAGCCAAGTATACCTTATAAAATAAAAAATTGTATAATGAAGCACTTTACTTGCATAAAAAATTCTCAAAACCTCGTAACACAAAAACATGTATCTAACATATTATACAGTTTGAAGTATGTGTTTATTTTCTTTGTCTTTGTGAAATTTGAATGCGAAAATATTGATTTTAGTCTAAAAAAATATTACGTGTAAGCTATGAAAGTATGTGTGCCATATATAGTTTCAAATTTATTGCATGCACTTAGTGGTGAAGTTGCTTAAATATAGCATGTCACATATAGTCATATAGATATAGTTACATGTCACTAATAACATTTGGTTTATACAATTTAATTGTTGGTGTATATGATATTACTTGTTTAAAAATAAAAAAATTGTTTTTATTAAAATAAAATATTAATTTTAATAGTAGAAACATTACATGTATGACAAAAACGATGTATACTAATTTTAAGAATGAAAGTATTATTTGTTATGTAAAATATCAAGATAGTCATTACCTCATCATAACTACTCAGATTTTTATATAATATCATTGGGTATAAACTATAAAGTAATTAAGCCTATAAAGAAAGACTTTTTCTTTTAATTAATGGAAAAGGACTTTGAAATTTGAATACACAACACAAACTAGACGTTTGCCATTCTATAATTTAAAATGAAAAAATAAAATAATGGCCGTGAATACGTGCAGCGATGAGGAAAATTAAAATAAAGAGAATAGTGTATGGAGTGGGAGAGAGAAGCAATAGGCACGTGAAATTCAATGCGCCCTTTTCTCCTTGTCTTATTATGTGAAAGTCCATTTGAATCTTATCTACCCACCTTTTGTTTTTTTTTTTTTGCTTTCATTTAAAAAGTAAATGCGAACTTTTTTTTCCTAAAAAATATCAATGAGAGTAAATTAAATACTTCCTAGTAAAATTATCGACTAAAATAATATGTAACTATTAAGACATAAAAAATAATTATTAATAAAAAATTTATATGTATAACTGTGTTTTAAAACTCATAATTCGTTGTACATTTCTATAAATGACGAGAATATATTATAATTAAGCTAAAATTATTTTGTCATAGTTCAATATAAAATTGGAAGAAAATTTGTTATTGGTAAAAAGTATAGTGCAATTATTAATTAATTAATAAAAAAAAGGAGACAAAGAAAGTAGTGGAGTGTAGTGTGAAAAGGGAATATAAGAAAAAGAAAAAGAAGGGTAATTAATTAGTTTAAAAATTAAATGGAAATATCGTTTGCAAAAAGTCAGTCAACTGTGAACAGAAGAAATCGGATCACCTTATCTACGAGTGTTTTGGGGGGTGAGTGGCCTTATAAATATAGGATAGGCCCCCGCTCATCTCTCGCCACTTTCCTCCATTTCAGAGGCGCATTTCGGAGAAAACAAAGAGCTTTAAGAGAGAGAAAGCCGAGTTCTCCTGCGATACTGTGAGTGTCTCCGTTCTTCCTCCTCCTCCTCCTGCACTTTCTCTCTCCTCTCCTCTCCTTCCTTCTTTTAGCAGTATTTTGTTTTAGCTTTTAGATCAGTTTAATGCGAATCAGGCGCATCTGCTGCTATTTCTTAGGTTTGCAGCTCGTTTTTTGTTATTGTTATGGTCAGTTTGATGTGTAATTATTGTTTTACTGTCGATTTATACGTAGTCTGTGTTGCTAGTTGCTTTTCAGATTTTTAAAATTTTTTATTTGTTCAAATTGTTGTTATTATGATTATTTATTGCTTTACTAATCTTTAGTGGTTGGTTTTTAGGTTCTCTGTTAATTTGTTATTTAATTTTCTGAATCTAATTTATGATCTGTGCCGTTATGCTTGATTTGTACGTTTTTCTGAATATATGGAATCTTTAGATCTTGATTTGTATAAGTTTGCATGCCGCCTAAAATTTGAGCTTTTGAAACTGTGAAGTTTGACTTTCTGGCCGTTGTTTAACGGTTTATTAATTACACATCAAAAACACAACACAGGAGCTGTGATTTTCTACTACTCATACTTGATGATTCAAGAATCGTTTTTTCAATTTATTTTGTTTGTTTATTTATATTTATGTAGCAGTTTCATTGCACTGCAGCTTTCCCCTGTTTCATTTGCAAATTTACTTCCCTGCAGCTACACTCTGCCCTTGTTCTCTAATTCAGATATGGTCTAGTTTGTTTTCTGTGAGACGATTAAGTCAACCTATAGAAAATAGGACAATGGTGTTCTAACATTTCTCTCACACCTTGCCTCATTTAAGTACTTCAGTTGCAGTTTTTGTTCCCTTTAGAAACAACCCCACTCCTTCCTCAAAAGTTGACGGTTATTTTTCGGTCTGCAGAGTGTTGGCTGCAATTATCCCCCACCAGAAAGCTTCAGATTTTGACATAAACTAAAGATGGAGGTATTTGGCAAATCTATGGTACCTCTTCCCACTAATGTTATTTATCTCTCGAGCATTCTTGGTCAAGATGGGCCAGACACTGTTCACAAGTGCGATTGGAAATGTGAGAATGAACAGATATGTGGGAACATGTACCGCTGCAAACTAACTGGGTTGACTCACATCTGTGACAAAAACTGTAACCAGAGAATCCTCTATGATAACCATAACTCACTTTGCAGAGTGAGTAGGCAGCTTTTCCCTTTAACACCTGCTGAGGAGCAGGCAGTGAAAGGTGTTCGGAGGAAGCTTGAAGCTGAGAGTTCCCCAACTGACAGCTGTGCTTTAAAGCGCAGAAGAAGGGACGCACAGTTTCATCCCTCACCATTTGAGAGATCATTCACTGCTGTTGGTCCCATCTGCAGTCAAGTTGGAGATGGCATGGACATGAACTAGATATCATAACTGCTTCATTCATGTTCCCTCTATGTTTCTATGTTAGTTTTTCCTTTTTGTGGGACCATTATGGATGACAGAACTCATACTATTACCTAATTGCAAGCTTTACTGTCTTGCCCGTCTGTAGGAAAAACTTATTGGCTTTTGCTGTCAACAGATTGCAACATTTCCTGTAGTTTAGCACTATAAGGAAGCTGGCAATGTTACTTGAGTTGCAGTGGATGCCAAATCTTAATTTGAACCTTGACTAGTTCATGGTTCTAGAAGCATCTATATTATACTCTTTTGTTATAATGGAGCTAATAATTTGCTTGGCAGATGTGGCAACTCTTTCTGATATTGCTTCCTTTGGACTTTATTTGACAGCTCTCTCTTTTGTTTAATTGATTGGGCTGGTTATGGCTAATTTATTTGTTGAGGACTGTAGAAGATTCAGGCCATTTTGTTTTCTTTTTTATTCTATTTCTTGTACTTAGTGTGTAATTAAGCTCATGATCTTTGGAGAAGGAAGCTGTTCCTTCAAATGGACTTCTCTTCTGGCTAGCAGTTTCCAGTTACTAACTTATTCATTTCTTGAGAATTGGAGGCTTATGATGACTAAGCAATTGAGTGTTTGCCTTGTTATTTCATTTTTACAGGATGCTAGTGCTTCTGAAGTGGGCATTTGGTTACATTTAGAGGGGCATAAATTTTTTGTTCTCGATTAATTTTTATGCTTATTTATTTTCCTTATTCCATGATATCATTCCTGATGTTTATTTTTTGTTGCAGGGATTGCAGTATGAACAACTCTGTAAAGTTGAAACTAGCTTGTTATGCAAAATATTTTATCGTTTGATGCTTAAAAGCTTTCATTGGCAGGGCCTTGAGGAATTTCTAACCTTGCTATTGTTCTCTTTTATGCAGGATAGGACTTGGCCCTCCAACATGGTGCGATATTCTCGTAAAGGGAAATGTGCCTCCAAGCTGAGACTAAAATTCATTTCTAGTGCTCTCGTCAGTCGAATCCATTATGGTGCTGTTGACCTTCCGTGGGAGTCCATAGCTGGACTTGTACCATCAATCTCATGGTGAAGACATCCTCCTACAAAATGCACAATGCAAGTTGTGTATGATCTGACGAGTGGAGCAGGACTGTGGTCTGCCAAAGGATTTCAATCTGCCCGTGAAAGTATTCAAGGCCTAAATGGTGTGGATGTTGGCTGTTCTGTTTAGGTAATGGGATGGATGTTTCTTGATCTTTTTTTTTTGGCTTTGTTAATGTTAACAGTATCTGGTGGTTTCCCTGTGTAATCAATTTCTCAATCTTTCAGATCAGTTGCTGATCTTGGTAGGGGAACTTGCTCGTGTTTCTGTGGCCTGGTTGAAGGAAGGGTTAGCGAAGCCAATGGCCGATAAACGAGAAGGTGTGTACCATAAACAAATGGCATTCCGGAAACCTTTTATTGCCGGATATGGCACTGGTTTTTAGGAAGATTGGAATATTAATGATTCTTCAACATCTATTTGATCTTGTTGGGAATCTTAGATGTCTTTGTCCTAATTCATTTCTTATTGGAATCCTGGTTGCACTTTTGATATGGTCACGCATGTGCTCCCTCGTATAAAATTAGGAAATTAATGATAGGCTCTCTTGTGGATTCTGTTGCTAAACTAAGGGGCTGCTTGGTTTGAGGGTTTGGGACTATGGAATGGGAATGGAAATGAAAGTTGTTGTTTGGTTAGGTTGGGGTATGTGTTTGATTCCCTCCTTTGAGTCAATCCTCCATATCTAGCATATTGTGGGGTATGGGTTTTATTTTCTCCTTTTGTGTGTATTTTTTATTTTTTAAAAATTTTAAGTGCTAAAATTCATCATTATAATATATTTTAACACAAATAGTTTATAATATATCAAAATTTAAATGTAAAAAAATAAAAATAAATTTTAATCTTAAAAATTTATTTGTGAATCAAACACTATCTATCATTCTCTCTACTATCATTCTCCACTATTATCATTCCAATTCCCATTCCCATTCCCCTCTACGAACCAAGCGGCCCTAAGACATTTTGATATTGGCGGGAGTCTCACCCCGTTTTGTTTTGTGTGAGACATGTTATTAATATTAGTGGGACGAATTCCAGTACATTTCTTCAATGAAGGCAGACATATTTTGATATTTTCTTTGAATACGACACGACCTCTAAAGTTGCTAAAGAAAGGAATTACTTTTCAACGAGGCCATCCAAGATAAAAGAAATCCTAAACCCAAAATGTTGATCTTGCGGCGGATGATTTCACAAATGAAAGAAGCATTACGTTCACGCCACTTATCGCAGCCTACAAATATGGTGGTTGTGCACTTCTAGTTCTAGCCTTAACCAATAACGGTTAAGAATCAAAATATTCACAAAACTGCCGACCACTTTTTGGGATTTTAGCATGCCGATGTTGACATCCCTAAACTGGAAAAAGCTTGCTATAGTATTATCTTTACAGGTTCTTGCAGCCTTTTGCTTACCTTATTCTTCACTTGCTTTAACATTCACTGTAACCAACAGGTGCCCCTACACAATTTGGCCAGCTACGTTAGCCGGTGCAGGGACACCACAACTCGCCACCACGGGTTTTGAGCTGGATTCCGGCCAAACCGCAAGTATACCAGGGGTTCCTGGATGGTCAGGTCGGATATGGGCAAGAACCGGGTGCACTTTCGCTGCAACCGGTGTCGGGTCCTGTCAGACTGGGGACTGCGGGGGAAAGCTCGAATGTGAAGGCATGGGCGCAACCCCGCCTGCATCGCTCTTTGAGATTACAGTGGGCGCTGGAGATGACTTGGACTACTATGATGTGAGCATTGTTGACGGTTACAATCTCCCTCTTGTGGCACTACCACAGGGAATGTATGGAAAATGCAACGCCACTGGCTGTGTTGCCAATATCAACATGGGTAAACAAAGAGTAGTTTCTCTCCAGCAGTTCTCCTGTAATTTGAAGATTGGCTGATTGATTCTTGTGTGCAGGTTGCCCCAAAGAACTTCAGGTGGTTGGTGGCGATGGCGATGGCGATGGCGGCGTGGAACCCGGGAACCCAATGTGGTAGCTTGCAAGAGTGCTTGCGGGGCTTTCGGATCAGACCAGTACTGCTGCAGCGGAGAGTACGCGAATCCATCAACGTGCAGACCATCATACTATTCACGCATTTTCAAGAGTGCTTGTCCTAGAGCTTATAGTTATGCCTTTGATGATGGCACCAGCACTTTCACTTGCAAAGCTAATGATTATACAATCATCTTTTGCCCCATCAAAGGGTAAGCATTCATTCATTCACCATTTTTGTCCACCTATACATCCATCATTCTGCTCCTTGTGTTGTGACTTCTTGTTTTTCTCTTTGTTGGTAAAAGGCGATGATCTGTAACACCAGGATGAGTAATGCAAGCAGTGCGCTGACAGCTCCTCTGATGGTTGAAGAAAGCCAACACGGGAAGGTTGGAAGGATTGTGTCATTTTCTTCAACTGTCCTTCAATGGCCCTTCTTCTCTATGCAATTGCCAACCCTACTTATCATATCATTACTTTGTATTTCTAGACATGCCTTGTAATTCTACCTATGTCCTTAGGGAAAGATACAGGATGAAGCAGTCCATATTCAACAGCTAACGAGTAATAATTTATTTTCATTTGCTCCAATTCTACCCAAATACAAATATAAATAAATAGAAAAAGAGCTGGCCGAACATTAATAGAAAAACTGTGGCAGTAATACATATCTAAGCTGGAGAAGAATTAATGGTTTTCCTCCATGAAGATGGTAATCAATTAGAGGGAATAATCTATAATCGAAAATTTGAAGCTATGCAACAATTTTGGTAGCTAAAAACTCTTATATCTGCACCAGCCCCCAGATAAATTGGTAACTTGGCAGAGCAAATCATTTGAAGAAACAAGAAGAATATCAAATAATTCAGGAAAAAAAGAAATAATCAGAGGAAAAGGTGGAATAATCGCTCATTTCTTGGACTTGCCTTTCTTTGGAGCTTGAGATTTCTTTTTCACTTTCTTTCCTCCAGCAGCCTTCATTTTCTTATGGCTTGCGCTCTGAAACAAAAAACAAACTATTAATTAGAAGGTTGGGGTTTCAAAATGACATGATCTTCAACCATCTTTGTTCCTACCAAAAACAAAAAAATGCTAAAATTTGAAGTACCGATGCTTTCCCAGCTTTCTGTTTGGTTTTCCCCTTGGACTTCGGCATATTGTCACCCTCTCCCTCATCCTCACCCTCTCCTTGATTGGTAGCATTGGCTTTAGGCATATTGTCCATCTCCTCTTCTGAATCATATGAAAATCCATCGAGAGTCCCTAAATGCAGAATAATTAGATCAAATGTATCTTCATAATGAAAGACACGGGGTAAACTTTTATAAACCGAAGTGCAGGATTTGAGAGGCCTCAGATGTAAACCCCCACCTTCAACCATGGTCTCAGCCCCATAGACATTGGATTGTGGCGTCAGTTGAATAAAGTCATTCATGATAGCCTCTATCTAAATAATAAAACATCGAATTGTAAGTTCAAAAACAACACAAACCAAAAGAATCTCATCCCAAGGGGCGCCTTTCTGGGTCATATCCAGAAATGGAGAACAAATAGGAAACGTAACCAGATGCAGGCATGAGGATGTTGTTTGGCATCAAAGAGAAACAAACAGAAGAAGCAAGAGCATACTGAACTTACCTTGGCTTCTGATTGGCCAAAGCTCACCTGTAATGTGAAGGAAATAGATAATGTCATGTGTGTCAATGCACATGCGCACACGTGTTAGCATAAGTGTGCAACTGAGAGAAATTATAATCAGGATAAGCCATAATTTACCACACAGAAGGTTCTGCAAGGAAGGATATTTGTTTGATATACAGTTCCTGAAATCGATGTATCACAATAAAGGAATCAGATGAGAAGAAGTGCCTGAAACATGTGTGCGAAGCCAGGGGAGAACAACGACGGCAACATTGAAGTTCAAGATTCTATGGCATACATGGAAACCATCCACCAGGTATAATTGAATAAAGTCGCATGAGTGAAAAAAATAATAGATGAAACATTTTAAAATAAGCTAGTTTAAATTTTTGAGTAATCAGAAATCATATTTTCTTTCAAGAAGAAATGATCCAGAGGTCCAGAAGGAGACTCCAAATGTTTCATTAGCTGTCCACGGCGATATAACTAACTTATGACAACTAACAGGCTGAGGAAAACTTTTGGATAGCAGAAAACGGGACTATGTGCATGCCTTTCAAATCCAACAGCATTTCGTGACCCGATGAGTCTTCTGAGATGACTACTCTGCCAACAGCACCCACATCACCACTCAAATCTATAGAATCACCTTCAAACTCCACTAGTGCCTTCCAAGAAAACAAAAAAATCGATCATTCATAGCTAAAACACAAAATGCCAATTGGTGTATGGTTAAAGTCTGAATTTTCAAATTAACAGCTCAATAGTGCTGATAATTGCAGTTGATGAATGAACCAAGGACACAAAGTTCACAAAACAACTGGTACAATGGCAAGAAAGCGCACATACAAATTCATTTTTCCGTCCGGTTTGTCTGAGCAACAGGGTCTAAAGTTAGTCCTGAATCTCTAAATGTTCCTCGTCTCAGAAATATTTTTTTCTTTGGCATAGTTAAAAAAGGGTGACCCATAGAAGTTCAATCTGTCCTGAGAACGAGCATTTACAATTAAAGATGCAGACTAACCTTTGTGCGTTGCACTTTCTCAGCGAGCACCAAAGGCAGCCTAGAAGAGGAGACCTGCACACATACTTTTTCATTGAGTGTCACTAATTTATAAGAAAACAAACTCTTTAAATGAAAGTAAAATCTTCTCACATAAAGCCCACTACGCTTCTCTGCAGTCTTCTCATCAAGATCCATGTCTCCAGCATTCTCTACAAGAACACCATATTATCAAAAATACTGTTTGGCAGAAATGTAGAACCAAAGGTACAAGTTAGAGTATGAGTTTGCCCAACACCGTTTCATCCTAGTCTAAGTCATACCATCTTGACAACCAAAGATGCAGGAAAGAAAATGTCTCACCCCCACCTTCTCGAGCATTCATTTCTTCTGCCTTCACAGGTTTATCACTCTTCTTTTGTAGTTTCTTTTTAGGTGCTTTCACAGTGGACACTTCATTTAGTGAAGATTCTCCAGCATCATGATTATTATCTGTAATTATAGGTTTGATTTCATGTAAGGAATCATCAGAATCGGAAGAGAGTGCCCAAAGTGCCTGAGTATGTCCCTGTTCAACAATCACATGCTTATTGTAAGCACGAACACGAGGGCAATCAAAACTGTTGTAAAGTAGAACCACAAACCCCCTCCCCATCCCACCAAAAGTAAGAAAAAAATAAGTCAACTCCATAAAACTCTTACACCAGATACGAATGGCTTTTCTGATGTTCTTTGCTCCTTGGCGGGTCTTTGTTCAGTTGTTTCCTCTGAATTATTGCCAAAAGAAAATTCACATAAATTGTACCATTCCCATGGATTATGGACAAGGCTATATATAAATTTATGCTACTGAAAATAATTAAATCTTTGATAAATGCAATGCTAGAAAACACCACCTTCTTTCACAGTCTCAAATTCAATTTCCTTTTCCCCTTCCCCCTTCCTCTTTCTCTTCCTCCCGGTTGTCTGTTCTTCCTCCTTAACAGGGGAACTTTCTGCCGGAAACAACTTGGTGAGGCAGACTTCATCCTCATCATCACTATTGGCAGGGGAAACTGACTCTGATGATAAGGTCACGGCCAATTGAGTTGGTGCCTGTTCATCATAAAAATTCAAAACCCAAAACGAAAACACACACTCAATCATCCCAGAAAGTACAACACACAAATCTTACAAATAGTTCTTGCCCATCCAAAACATCAAATGCGGAGCCCCCCACATGCCCTAGTCTAACAATATTTAGTTCCAACACAGCATGAATCAGAATGAAATTAACCAACCGAGGAAGCTCCACAGCTTCAAACTGAATGATCAATTGGACATTTATAATGATAGTAACATCGTAATTCCATGTAATTAGACTAAATGCGCTAAAATTGACAACAAAAATTCCTTTAATAAAATGAAGAGAATAGAGGAGGACCTGGAAAGAACGGAGCCAATCAGGAGATTCTTCTCTGGAGCTGCTGCTGCTGCTCATTTTCCTCAAATACAAAGTGAGGCGAGAGCAGATTACTATATATTAATCGGAAACCTAATGGTATTGAGTTGCCGGAGGTGGTGGACGCGGAGGCGGTTGCAGACTGGAGTCCTGACAAAGACGACCGCGCCTTTCCCTCCCTTTTTAATTGTCTAAAATGTTTTCCTTATATCAGTTATCGTATGTACAAAATTACCTAATTACCCACCTACTAATAACAATATTAATTTACAAGTTTTGTAATTTTATTGGAAATTTAAGTGTGTAATATGTCTACCTAATATTTGGATTTTAAAATATTTCAATTAATGACACTGAAAATTGTCCATTGAAAAATTAATTATACGATTGTACAGTTACACACTTCACTTAGGCATATCCAAACTTTGCTAGCACATTCGCAACAGCGCTCCTTGCGTTATCTGCCCAGTAAGTTATAGCAATCCGGTTGGTTTTGATCCCCAAATAATTTGCTCTATCAATCCTCTTACCCCTGCTCTAGGATGCATGTCCCCAAGAGCAGCAAACACCACCACAATCGAGTCCCCAATGAATCTGCCAAAGGGCCAGGGTCGCTGGGAAATGAGCTCAACCGCAGCTAAGGTCGTCATCACTTCAACATTCCCCGGTGAATACACATTCTAGGCTTTCATATAGATAAAAAAAATTCCCACGCTTATGGAAAGCTGCATCAAAGAAAACCCGAATGCCAAGAGTGGCCGCCAATAGCAATGCCGAGTGGAGAAGCGATGTACATTGGGCCTATACAATTTTTAGTTCTTGTTATGATCGGATAGAATAAGGATTATGATCAATTTAGTATTTTTAGATACTAGGATTTCCTGCAAATTACTCACTCTGTCCCACTCAAAGAATCCAGTTTTAAAAAAAAATCTTATTTCATTTAAAAAGTCCACTTTGAATTTATTTACATTACATACCGTTACTAATATTATAATGTGTAGTTCACAATTAACCTTTACTTCTACAGTAAAGATATGAATGGAAAATGTGATGGTAAATTACTTATTTTATTTATTATACTTCACAATCTATAATAAGTTATACACATTTTAAAGTGGTCGTTGAGTGGGACGGAAGGTACTATTTGGCTGGCAACGACGACGAAACCAATGGGCTTCAAAAGAACATTACCATTTTGTGTGGTGGGCTTCAGCCCATTTACTCTAACCTCACTTTTATTGGCCCAGTGAATCTGATCTCGGCTTCTCATTCAATTAAAGCCCAATGACAGCATGCTCAAGCCCAATTCTAGGCCCGATTTATGAATTGCTATGGTCAGTCAACGCTCAACAGTAATGAAAATGTTGAAGGGGAATGAGGTGGTTCTCGTATAATAATAGAAAAGTTAAGTAGCTGTTTACAATTCTCTCAAACTATAGGGTGGTAATTGCAATAATCCAATAAATTTGTCATCGAAAATGAATGCATACTTGCATAAAATTTTAGCTAACCGCAATTTTATAAGTTTAGAACATCAATCGTCCTAAGCTCAAACTAGCAACATTCAATTAGTGTTTATGATAGTTAACTAAATTGTCATTAAAAGCAATAAACAAGAGAAATTCCATTAAAAACATCTCAAACCAAAGCAATTGAGATACGAATGAACGAGTGCGCCACATAATCAATCTAATATATCTGACAAATTCATGTTATAATACATTTCGAGACTTAGCAACATACAGTTGTTCATTTAAAACACAAACAAACAACATTAGTTTCATGTCTATGATACCTTAACTAATTTGTCATTTAAAATGAATGCATAACCATCACAATTCACACACACTAAAGCCATGCAAGTGATTCAATCTTATAATTGTGTTTTAATTTATTTTATTATTTTTTGGTTAAGAACAATATACTGTATATTTCATTTTCAATACATATTTTTATTATTTAACTACACATTTGTATATTTTAAATACACGGTTTAAATTTAAAAATTTATTCTTAAAAATGTTTTAGAAAAAGGTTAAATAACAAATATATATTAATTTTTTTGTTGAAATTAATCTCCAAAAATTCGAAACATTTGTCATTCTTCACCGTTTGAAACATAGACTAGCAATATTCAATTTAGGAATGAGTCGGCGTCCCAACGATTGTGACGCTTAGATAGGCACCGATATGTCGGGGGTGGGTTCAATTCTTCAGTTCTGCCTATTTAGAGTATAATCTATATCTCACATATAATAGATACGCAATATTATCGAGTTCAAGAAAATTTTGAAAAATAAAAAATAAAAAATATAGGGGTGCAAAAGATGAAAAACTTAAATAGAAGGGGTTGCATTGGAACAAACAATGCCTTCGTTTGTCTTTCATACGATCTAATCTTTAATCAATAGAGTTTCCTCAGGATATCATATATAGGTTTTAGAAGGGGTTGGATTTCTTCTCGGCACATTCAACATTTTAGAGGCTAACATATCCGCCCGCCTGCCTCAAATTCCTCAGCCCACCAAAGTTGTTCTTAATTTTCACACCAAGAAAGTGAGAAAGGAGTTACATATGGGTGAAGGGAAGCAAGGAGTGGTGGCTATGGAGTTGCCTAATATGAAGGGCTTAGTAGGAGGAGGAAACCCAATAGTTCAGTTTCAAGCCAAGTATAAGGAATTGGAAGATGGATTCAAAGGATGGTTGGCTAAGCAATCTTTGCCTGTGGAGGCTGCAGTTGTCACCATCACCAGCGCCACGCAGGGAGCTGCAATTGGAGCCTTAATGGGTACCTTCACCAGTGATTTTGCTTCTTCAATGCCGACTCCTCCACCTGGTTCCCCCAATTTCAACCCTGAGGCCATGGCCTCCCTCAAGCAAGCCCAGGTGCAATTTTCTTCCCGTTTGTTTTGCTGTTGAATATTTTATGGGTTTTGGATTTCGGGGTTTTAAGTTATCTTCGAATTTTGTTCTTCAAGTTGCTGAATTGGGCTTCTGAAGTTTTTTTTTTTTGGTTGTCGTTAGAAATCTGAGCTTTTTAATTCCTTCAATGTTGGCTTGAAGAAATGTTTCTGTATATATATCATATTTTGTTTGTTGTTGCCTGTGCGAAATGTATTGCGTGAACTACGAGCTTAGATGATAGAGTTAGGTTGTTATGTTCAGCTTGCTATAATTTTCTGGAAAAAGTAAAATTGCAAGTCATTGATTCTATTGCTAGATTGAGTTTTTGGTAGTCTGCTTGTTTTCTATTTAAACATTGGAGAGGCTTTCTTTGGTCGAAGTAGTTGTGTGAGTTTTCTACGTGAGAGTGCATGAGATCATGCCATTGGCACAGATTTCCATGTTCTTTCATCTAGTTTCAAATGATCAAGCAGAAAGTTTGAATTTTGAACTATTTTTAGTATGAAAATCTGTGTACTTGAATTGTTTGACCTGATGACGAGTTCTTGATTGTACGTGGCAGGCTCTTTCTGGAGGTCCAATGGTTCAAGCTCGCAACTTTGCTGTGATGACTGGTGTTAACGCTGGTATATCATCTGTCATGAAAAGAATCAGAGGCAAGGAAGATGTTCAGTCTAGGTAAGATTTCATTAGCTGCAACTTGAGGATTTATTTTCCCTGATATTGCAGCAAATCTAAGAAAGAGAACAAGGTTTTCGTGAGTTTTTTCTATCATAAGTTACCTGCCTGCAGCCTGAGTTTTCATTCTGATACTTATATGGCGTTACTGAAAACAGCTTACTGGCTAGGTTGCGAAACTTACCCACGATTGTTGCCCCTTATCTAGTAGGGCAACTGCACGTGTACCATAAAACTTAGCTACTTTCACATTGTTATGATGCTGTTTTGTCTATGCCCCAATATTCTTTTACCTGCTACTCTTTCTTGGTAGCAAATATGACTTTCATGTATTTGTTGAAAGAATGTATTTTTGACCATTGCAGTATGGTAGCTGCTTTCGGATCTGGTGCCGTATTTTCCTTAGTGAGTGGGATGGGTGGGCCAAATCCGGCCACCAATGCTCTTACATCTGGGGTGTTATTTGCACTCTTCCAAGGCGGACTCTTCCAGGTAATTGTTCTAAGAGTTAATTCTGTGCTCAGTTTGACCTGATGTTACTGTATTACTTATGGATACTGATCCATTTATAATGGCATTCAAGGAGTTGAATTTTTTATTTTGTGAGATTCCCTTTGGGTTTGGAGTTGGCTAATCTTTATGGTAAATATGTGAACTTGGAGGCTTTACAAAGTCACAAGGACTTATTTATCATTTGTCACATAGAACCTTTGCTAATAACTGATCTATTCCGTTTGGGACTGGGGGTGAACGAGGGCATGATTCTCATACTTGTCGGTTAATATTAAACAAGCATCTTTGACAATTTGATTTTGGCTCACGCAGCTTGGACAGAAGTTTTCGACGCCACCAGCTGAAGATGTGTACTACGTGAAAACAAAGTCATGTTGTCTAACCTTGGTCTGCAGAACTATGAGAAGAACTTTAAGAAGGGGTTGTTAACTGACACCACATTGCCTTTGCTCACCGATAGGTAAGTCAAAATACATGCACTCTGTTTGTACTTTGTGGTTAATGAATGTGTCAAGTTTAGTTGCCCTGATGATATATATATAAATATAATTTGTTGGCCATTTGATCTTCTGTAGTGCCCTAAGAGACGTCAGAATTCCACCGGGACCAAGGCTTCTCATTCTTGATCACATACAAAGGTCCGAATTCCACTCTTCTTCTCTCTTTCACTGTACAGAAACTTGATTGCTTGAAAAACATTAGTTGATTTTCATATACTTGGTTTGTAGGGATCCTGAGTTCAAAGAGAAGAGAGGAAGCCGCAAATGAAATGAAGTTGGAGCTCAAGTTTTCAAATTCGAATCGTTACCTTTGGTTTTGTGTTCTAGGGGGTTTAGGGTATGTCACGAGGAAGGGGATTATCTTTAATTGTTGTTCTATAGATGAACTGATGAAAGAGCAGTTTTACCTCTACTTTTTTCTTGGAATGGGATCAAATTCTAGCTTTAAACTTTACTTTTTTTAAGTGGTGTTGATGAATGCTGGTATTCTTGTGCCCTTTTCTTTTCTTTTCTTGTACCTAACTTATATGCCTAAAAAATGCTGGGATTTGAAAGAGATTGTAGACCTTGAATGCCACTGAATTGAAGAACAATGGACGCTTGGACCTTTAAATCTGCTCTAATAAAAGAGTGATTTTAATTATTTTCTTTTCCTATTAGAAGAGACTGATTTTAAAGTTTTGATTTTTTTTTTTAATAAAACTTCTCGTATTATTACAAATATAATCATGTGTGATTCATAATTAGTTTATTTTAAAAAGTAAGGACATTATTGAAAAAAATGGTGGCAAAGTATTTATTTTATGTGTTGTATCTAGTATCTAATAGAAAATTGTGTATTTTTCAAATTTGACTCAATGAACAGAACGAAAGAATATATATTTTGAGTGATTGCAGCAAAGTAATAAGGCTCTGCTTGATATCACAACTCAAACTATCATTTGAAACTTATTTTGATTTTATAATTTTAAAATTACATTAGAAATGTAAAATTGTGTGTTGAAAAGGTTAAAAGATTTATTGAAAATGTAAAAAAGTTTATTGAAAATGTAAAAAGGCTAATTGAGATTGATGAAAAACTATTATAAAGTTAAAATGAATTTCAAACCATGATTTGAGTTGTGATACCAAACAAGGCCTAACAGTACTTTCTGATATGTTTAATGAAAGTGATTGTTACAAAGTAATAGTATTACTTTCTGTTATGTAAATGACGAAAGAACTCATATCGTATATGACACATGTAACTTCTTATATTACACTATTGTTATCTCTTTTCGGTTTCAATCTCATTTTAATAGAAAATTATTGAATATATATAGCTTAAAAAAATAATAACTTCAATATTTAAGGTTTAATTTACTTTTTCCAACGTAACCTCTTTTCCATCAAGTTTTGGACCACCGCAACTCCAACAACGCTCGCTATCTCAAATTTCAATCGTTGCGCAACCAACTTGAACACAAACAATAACGCTCACTCTTCCACAAACCTTGCACATGATGCAACCACGCATGTCGAAAACCAAATTCACCCCAAGACACAAAAAACTTTCCATTCTTTTCTTTCTTCAAAGGGAGGAGGACGAAGACGTGTAGGAGACACGGTGGTGGGTGAGCATCCTCCAGAACATTTGCCATGGAATTCACATTGGAGGAGAGCTTCTGAGCCACGAGTAAAATGCTAGATCTTGTCACCTCCCTCGCAACTGATATTGGCTTGTCTACCGAGTAGGCATCTAAACTAAAATGTACCATCTAGACCAAAATGAAAAAGTGAGATAATATAATTACTTCCTCTGAGTTCTTTTCATTGTTTTCAAATTTTTTTATTTTTTATTTTTTGGGATTACAATGGCTTACAAACTAATTTAATATAATTATAAAAGCTAAAAGGATGTTTAATGAATGGAGAAAAAGTGTATCAATTCCGTCGTATAAGAATAAATGCGATATACAAAATTGTTCAAACTATAGAGATATTAAACTAATAAGTCATACTATGAAATTATGGGAAAAAGTAACAAAAAAAAGATTAAGAAATGAGACTAATATAGAAAATAATCAGTTTAGTTTTATGCCAGGTAGATCATCAATGGAAGCTATACATTTAATAAGAAGACTGTGTGAACAATATAGTGAAGAAAAAAAAAAAAAGACTTACATATGGTATTTATAGATCTAGAAAAAGCATATGATATAGCAAATAGAGATTTAATGTGGCGGCATTAGAAAAGAAAGGGGGTAACGTATATAAAAACTATAAAAGATATAATAGCATGTGTAAATATACTAATAGGAATTTCTGATGATTTTTCAAATAATATAAACCTACATCAAGGATCAGTTTTGAGCCCATATTTGTTTGTTTTAGTAATTTATGAGATTACTAAACCTTTGCAGAATGTGATCCTTGAATGTATGTTATTTGCAGATGATAAGGTTTTAATGGATGAAACGAAAACAGGGATAAATGCAAAATTAGAAGTATGGAGAGAAACTTTAGAATCAAAATATTTTACACTAGGTGAAACTGAATATATGTACGATCACTTTAGTAATCGTGTAAATAACAATACTATAAAAGTTAAAATTGGAAATTATGAATTAAATAAATGGAACGTTAGTTACTTCTCCCAAGTTCTTTTTATTGTTTTCAAATACTTTTTCTTTTGAACTTTTGCGCTAACCTTTATTTCCTTGAATTTTATTTTATTTGAGTTTCGTGTAAGAATAGTTAGTGTTCTGTCTTCTAATGGTAAATGCGGTTTGAATTCGTGAAGGGTGAATATGTTTAAGTTTAAGTGCATAAGACCATCAAGGAGTTTTGAGCATTAATGTCTATAAACAACAGTATCTTTAAGGAGGCTAGCCTTATTTTTCATGTATAATTCCTAAAATTGAAAACATTTGTGCCCTTGTAACTTTCTATTGCATAATTTTGTGTTCACAATATTACATGTAACTCCTAAGTAATTTATGAGCAAACACGTACACATGCATAAAATGTTGATTTAGGTGATCTTCATTATTTTCTACTTGCTTCATGTTGATGTCACTTTTGCATTCTCATTCTTTAGAGTGCAACTAGAGATTTCAATTTTCTTAATTCTAAGGACGAGTTAAAGAGTTGAGATGTTTGGGGCAGAATGCATTTTCAGATTAATTATACAATGGAAAATTAAAGGTTCATGAAACTTTATCTTTGTTCTATTTCTTTCATGTATTTGGAGGGTGTGGGAAGTGCTTTTGATATTTTCTTTGGTGAGGAAGGGCAAAAGTAACTGAAAGCTTGCATATGCATATGTTTGATTGATTAATAACAGCGAATTACCCGAACAACGATGATGCACTTTTTGCTATGGTGTTTCTCTAACGATCCAAATGTAGGGGGCAATTGCACATGTATGTACCATAAAACTTGGCTATTTTCACCTTATGTTGGTGCTGTTTTGTCTATACTCTATACTATACCCCCATTAACGTTCCTTTACCTTTACATGTCAAATGTTGTCGTTCGGGTGCCCTTTTATTTTCTTTTAGTAAAAATGGCATTTCCCATCCTTTAGCCTCGACCGGTGGTAATATTAGTTTTTGTTTCAACGTAGCAGAAAATAGGAGTGGCATTTTTAGTCTATTTTATCAGTAATGTCTGGTCTTGATGAATAAAAACCGTTAACTATTAATTTTACTCATGATGTCCGGACATAACCAGTAAAATAGACTGAGAATGCCACACTATGCAAACAAAAGGATCATTTCTGTCACAATAAAACGAAAATGACAAAAATTATCATGAGTACAAACAAAAGATACTAAAATTGCCATTTTTTCTTTTCTTTTACATAAATTACTTTTATATGCCTACTCTGTGTACAATTTGTATCACATGGATGCGAATCATCTTATCTTATAAGTAATTGTTACATTATTAGTAGGACTCACAATTTTATAAGTTTAATTATTTTACAATTGTTACCCTTTGTAAGCAGAGGTTTACTGCACTGCTTCATTCATCGAAAATACATACTGTAATAATACCAAAACCCTCTTAAGCTTTTCAAAATTATAGTGAGGCACCCAAACTTTGATTTATGAGTTAGCCAGGGTTAAGCTGTCAAATTATTGCTCGTTTAATAATTATGTTTGCCACCCATGAAATTGAGTAATCCGTAATTTACCCTCAAAACTTAATTTGTTGGATCTTGACTCTGTTCCCTTGAATATTTTTCAAGAATCATCATTTTCTTTTAAAATTTTAAGTACAGAAAAAATCATTACACTTTTAAACTCAAGCGTCCACAATTTCTCAAAAAGAAAATTCCCTCCAAACAAATTTTAAGAAAAAATCAAACTTTTCCCCAAGAAATTCCAAAATGATAAGATAGCCCCAAATACACAATCGATTAGCCATTTCACATTTGGAATTGATAATGATATCATACAAAAGCAAACCTCAAAATCTCTCGAAACAACATCCAAAACTACATCTATACAATATTAGTACAAGCTCCATCCATGGCTGCCGCCGACGAGTTGTTTTCAAAAATTCTAAACCCTCGCCAACTGTGATTTCATTCTATGAATTAACAATTGAATTTTAATTCACCATTAACAGATGATGATCTGAAGAATATGATCAGTGGTCATATTTGCAATTGAGGAGTAGGGGGAAGAGAGATGGAGGCGGACTGTAGGAGGCTTTGGGCGGCGGAGAGCTGATCCATCAAGGCGGCGAGATGGGCTCTGTAGGAACGCGCCTGGTCGACGGCCTCCGCCTCCAGTTCTCCGAGTTGGGAACAGAGGAGCTCCTCTGCCTCCTCCGCCACTCTCAGCCTCTCCCACAGGCTCCGGAGCTGCTGCCTCATGGTCTCCTCCCTCTCCGCGCTCATCTTCAGCTGTGCCTCCAACTCCTCGTTCCTCTTCTTCAACGTCAATTCCTCCTCCGCAACCCCATAACCGCCATTGTTTAGAACCCTTCCTCCGCCTGGCTTTGTGTGGACAGAATTCACGGCAATGGTTGGAGCCATTATCACAATAAATCTGAATCTAAATCGAAATTCTAGCAATTGAATTTGGGTATGAGAAGGGGAAGATGAAGCAATGTGATTAGAAGTGTGAAGATAGATGGGATGTGCAGAGAGGAAAGGGAAGGTAGCTATGGTTTTATAGCGGGAGAAAACTCGTTAACTAAGATGGGGAGAGGAAGGAAAAAAAATGTCCAGGTTCAATGAACCTTGAGTTCTTTCAATTAAATCAAATTGGCTTACGTTTTCCTTTTAAAATAAAAAATTTGTGGGCCAATTCACCCATCCTTGACCCAAATTAACCACAGATCTCCAATCTATTAATAAAAAATAAAAAAAATTGAGTGGGTAAACCTATCAATATCCAAAAGTTTTTTCCTTAATATATAATTTTTACCTTGCAATTTACTCCCCTTGATCTATTAGTAAACATTATAAATCAGTATTACAAATTAAAATTTTCTAATATAATTGATTGAAATTGGGAGTATCTGATTTGAACAATGACGTCAGAGCTACAATTCCTTCGTGTTACTACTTGCCCAACACTACTCTATCACGGTATAACACTTAAAAATATGTATTACTCGTGGGCTATTAGTATTTATATTTTTAAGGTAATTTATTACTTATAACAAAAATAGTTAGCTTACTCTCTCTATTTAACACATATTTAACTAAAATATCAAAGTGTTACTTTTAAATAATATTTTATCTATTTTGTTATAAAAGTTTGGTGATAGACTTCATCGGTTCTATTAGGATAGTTTATTTTATATTATTAAAAATAATATTATAAAGTGAATTCTTGTAATAAAATAGAAACGGTAACAATTTATTAGTCATAGTATAATTTTAAAAAATAAAAAATCAAAGGGTTGATAATGTTAACAATGCAAATGATATGAAATATGACATCATGACTTACATATAAAGCATTGTCGCGTGGACGGCTTTGGATTACTAATTTGGCATATCCCCTTGACAATATTAAAGTTGATTTCTTCATTTAAGGGTTGAAGTTGAAGTTTTCGCTTTATAAAATTCTCCACTCTAAGAACATTCCTATCCCATTCCCATTGGTAACTTTGATTCTTTTATTATAGTAGCAATTAATAATTATTTTTTTTGCAGATTTTTTTTGCACAATTAAATAAACCGATAAAATAATCTTCTAAGTGCTCTATGAGGTATTCATTCATTATTTCTTTATATTTTAAAACATAATATCTACTTCATTTTGACAATTTTACCCTTTGACGATGTTGACGTTAGGAAAAGTTGTACTCTCTCTGTCCCACTCAAAGAGTTTACTTTCAAAAAAATTTTTGTCTCATTTAAAAAGTCTATTTTGAATTTATTTACATTATATATCCTTACTAATATAACAATATGTGATTCACAATTAGCCCTTATTTTTAAAGTAAGGATATAAATGAAAAATATAGTGTTAAATTACTTATTTTAGGTGTTGTACCTTATAACCCATAATAAGGTGTACACATTTCAAAGTGAACTCTTTGAGTGGAATGGATGGAGTAAAAAGTAAATTAGTTAGAAATATATTATATTTTTTTATAAAACATTAATAGAAAGAGTTTAATTTACATCCCCCGTGAAAGGCATATTGGGCAAAGGGAAGAAGAAGAAGAAGAAGAAGAAGAAGAAGAAGAAGAAGAAGAAGAAGAAGAAGAAGAAACAAAACAAATCATTTCAAACATCAAATCTAAAATAGCAAAAAAGTGGGATATTTTAGGCTTAATAATGGAGCTTACCAATAGCTGAAATTTTAACATTACTACTATTAACAACACGGTGTAAGTGTGGGCATCTCCAAAACTCATCAAATGGATTAATAGTTTGGCTAAAATTGTATTTTGTGTAAGGTTTTTTTTAAACATGTCTTAAGATGCATTTTAAAGCATCTCTTATATGTGATATATTATTATTATACACGCGTATTAGACGTTCATCACAGTTTGCGAGTCGGTCATTAATCAATCTTATTCTTATCACAAATGTGTCAGTTGTAGATAAAAACACTGTATCTATTTTTAGTTTGTATATTCAAGTGATACACAACTCAACTAATCTCCTCAACTTTCTCGTTGCAAGTGATGTGTCATGCATTCATTGGCTGCACTTTTATAAAATAATTATTAATACTACATTTTTTTTTTTACCTATGAATGTATGACACCTCACTTGTTATGAGAAAGTTTGAGGAGATTAGTTGTGCTGTGTATTATTACTCTATTCCATTGATATCTATAATCAAATTGTCGTTGAGCGAATACCTGACCTAATAAAATATTGTATTTTATGTTAAGAAAAATAAAATTACATAACTCAAATAACGAACCCACATTGATTGGTGGTAGCCTTATCTAATAGTTGAAAAAAAACTTGAACTAATTCACATGCCACAAAGGTATTGGTCCCATATTCATGTTCATATTCATATTCATATTCATCCATTTACTTCCTTCTCATATGCCTTTTTGCCTCCCCATCGCCAATCATCCATCAATTTCATCAATAACGTGTGAAGTGAATACACTTTCATATCCAATAATTCAAAATGAAATAACTACTCTCAAACGAAACTCCAAATCTTCTTTTTAGACAAATATTTTAGCTTAATTTTTAATTTTAAATGTATTGTAAGTTGTAAAATATAATAAATATGATTTATTATCTACCTATGCTCTTATTTTTATTTGTGAAGTATTCGTTATCATAATACTATTAAAACATTTAAGTAAAAAAAAAAAAGAAAAGAAATAATATACTTTTTGTTTTTTTGTGTGTCTTTGTTAAACGAAAGTAAGAAGGTCCCCACGGATTGTGAAAGAGCCAGCAATTTGCAATTGCTCGCGGCGTCAGTGCTGCTTCTTGTTGGGGTCACAAATAGATAATGATAAGTGTCTATCACTCTTTCTGTTATATTAGAAGAGCAAAATTTATAAACGTGTAACATTTTATGAACGTTAAATTACGCACGACATCTAATGCAACTAATTAATTTGACACAATTTGTTCAATTGATATCGTTCTTTTTTAATATTTAAAATTGAACTCTTCTATTATAACAAACAATGTTTTTCATTTAATTATTTTAATGTGACGAATGAAATATTATTTTTAATTTATAAAATTTCATCATTTTAGACAAAATAAATAAAATTCAACTGTGACAAAACTATCTATTTGGCCTTTCCAGCCCCAAATATTAGTGGTGTACATTTTCATATTTTACATGTTAGTTTTTACATTTATTAATGCAAACTAAAACTATAACCAAAATTAAAATAACCCTTGATTATTTTTACTAATTACTTTATATGTATAGTTTCAAAATTTTTGATTAATTTAGTTTCATGATGACATATGAATCAGCTCTTGGGCGGTGACCCAGCCACAATAAAATAAAATAAAATAAAAAGACATTTATAATAATATAATTTGACTTCTTAGGCCTAAAAAAAAATTATATTCCTACGTGAAATAGACATTAAAATTTTTATATCTAATCTTAAAAAGTTTAGTCATACGTTGTACCAATAAATGAGTCGTAGCGTTTTGCTTAAGTGATATTGCACTTCTCCCAAGGTATATTATAATGGTTTGGTTTCCATTTTCAAATTTAAATAGTTTATTTGTCAATCACAAAAATAAAATCATTTGAAAACTACCCACATTACGTCTTTTCTACTCAATCTTTTTAGTTTTTACCTAACCAATAATTTTCCCTTATAAGACGAGGAAAAAAAAAAAAAAAAAGGTTGAGTTTTGAATAATATGTCACTTATGTTGACTTTGCAAAATACTCACTTTTTTATTATTATTAGTATATATATTTCACTCATACTATCTTTTTTAATAATATTATCACCTCTGTAAAATAGTCATTATTTATTTGTTTGTATTTTATATATTTACTAATATAATAACGTATGATTCACAAATAATTAATATTAAACATTAGAAGTGTTATTGAAAAAATATATATGTCAAATCGCTTATTTCAGATGTTATATGTTATAACTACAATTAGAAAACACAAATATTTATATGTGACAAGAGAGTAATGTATAGTAATAGTAATATCAATGGTATTTACACAAAATAAGAACTCCGAAATCACATGACATCACATTTAAAGAGTCTTTTATCAATTTTAATTTTCAACATATTTTTTTAGCGTGAACTATTTTACTAATTTCTTGAACTACTTTAAGAATTGAAATAGTGAAAATACCAAGGGCATGCTTGGTTGATGGTTTTGGAGGCTTGGGAATGTGAATGGAATGAAAGTTGTTGTTTGGTTAAGTTGGGGTATGGGTTTGATTCCCTCGTTTGAGGCAATCCTCCATATCCTAGCATATTGGGGGGTATGGGTTTGATTTCCTCCTTTTGTGTGTATTTTTTATTTTTTAAAAATTTTAAGTGTTAAAATTCATCATTATAATATATTTTAACACAAATAGTTTATAATATATCAAAATTTAAATGTAAAAAAAATTAAAATAAATTTTAATCCTAAAAGTTTATTTGTGAACCAAACACCATCTATCATTCCCAATGCTATCATTCCCTCTACTATCATTCCCAACTATTATCATTCCATTCCTATTCCCATTCCCCTCTACGAACCAAGCGGCCCCCAAATGTTCTTGCGCTCACACAACAAACAAAGAGTCTGCCGCCTTCAATTGTTTTTTTAAATACTCACCTCTCCCCGGCGCTAGCAAAGGTCTTCTAAGACCTATGACACGTGTCGACATATGCCTTAAAAAATATTAAAGGGAGGAAATTATTTTTGTAAGCACATGGATATTTTTATATTTTTCACTTAAGTTATTCATGTACTTTTACTAAAGGATTTGTGCATTTAGTATTTCTTTTATTATACATTTTCCACATCAATAACTACGAAATTCATAGTGTGTATTATAGTGTGTCTCACATTTTAATTTTTAAGAAACTTTTTTGTTCAAGCCATGGATTAGACTCAACTCAATTACCATGAGTTTTTTTGCCAAAATAACACATTTTACAAAACTAATTGCCAAAATAACACAAACTCAAATTAAATTGCCTAAATAACATCTTTTTTGCCCAATCAGCTTTTAAATGCCCAGTTAGCTTGCCCAGTCAGCTTCTTCTTCCTTCCTCTCCTTCTTCTTCTCACCCACCGCCGCCGCCGGCACCAACAAACTCTCATCTTCTTCTTCTTCCTTCTTCTTCTTCCTCTTCCTTCTTCTCTTTCTTCTCCTCCTTCTTCTCCTCCTCCTTCCTCTTCCTAAATACTATTTCTTTGGGCAAAATTTTTTCTTTTGGGCAAAATCCTTCCCCCTTTCACCATTTCTTCATGCCGCCACTTCCAATCCATCACTTCCGGCGCCGGAGAAGAAGAGGGAGAAGAAGAAGAAGAAGAAGAAGAAGAAGAAGAAGAAGGAAGGAAGGGGAAAAAGAAAAGAAGGAAGAAGATGAGACATGGGTTTGAAGATGAAGAAGAGGAAGGAGGAGGAGAAGAAGGAAGGAGAAGAAGGAAGAGGAAGAAGAAGAAGGAAGAAGAAGAAGATGAGTCGTTGGCGACGGCGGCGGTGGGCGGCGGAGGTGGGTGGCAGTGGGAGAGAAGAAGAAGGAGAAGAGGAGAGATGGAAGAAGAAGAGGAAGAAGGAAGAACAAGAAGGAGAAGAAGAAGGGAGAAGAAGGAGAAGAAGATGGAAGAAGATGAGAGTGATGAAGATGATGAAGAAGAAGAAGGAGGAGGAGAAGAAGGAGGAGAAGAAGGAAGGAGAAGAAGAAGGAGAAGAAGGAAGAGAAGAAGGAAGAGAAGAAGGAAGAGGAAGAAGAAGAAGAAGATGAGAGTTTGTTGGTGGCGGCGGTCGGCGGTGGTGGGCGGCGGTGGGTGAGAAGAAGAAGGAGAGGAAGGAAGAAGAAGCTGATTGGGCATTTAAAAGCTGATTGGGCAAAAAAGATGTTATTTAGACAATTTAATTTGAGTTTGTGTTATTTTGGGAATTAGTTTTGTAAAATGTGTTATTTTGGCAAAAAAACTCCAATTAACATATAGGCCCATGTATGAGAGTTTTTTACCAAAATAATACATTTTACAAAACTAATTACCAAAATAACACAAACTCAAAACTAATTGCCTAAATAACATTTTTTTGCCCAGTCAGCTTTTAAATGCCTAGTCAGCTTGCCCAGTCAGCTTCTTCTTCCTTCCTCTCCTTCTTCTTCTCACCCACCGCCGCCCACCGCCGCCCACCACCGCCCGCCGCCGCCGCCACCACCAACAAACTCTCATCTTCTTCTTCTTCTTCCTCTTCCTTCTTCTCTTCCTTCTTCTCCTCCTTCTTCTCCTCCTCCTCCTTCTTCTTCATCATCTTCATCACTCTCATCTTCTTCCATCTTCTTCTCCTTCTTCTTCCTTCTTCTTCTCCTTCTTGTTCTTCCTTCTTCCTCTTCTTCTTCATCTCTCCTCTTCTCCTTCTTCTTCTCTCCCACCGCCATCCACCTCCGCCACCCACCACCACCCACCGCCGCCGTCGCCAACGACTCATCTTCTTCTTCTTCCTTCTTCTTCTTCCTCTTTCTTCTTCTCCTTCCTTCTTCTCCTCCTCCTTCTTCTTCTTCATCTTCAAACCCATGTCTCATCTTCTTCCTTCTTTTCTTTTTCCCCTTCCTTCTTCTTCTCTTCTTCTTCTTCTTCTTCTTCTCCCTCTCCCTCTTCTTCTCCGGCGCTGGAAGTGATGGATTGGAAGTGGCGGTGTGGAGAAATGGTGAAAGGGGGAAGGATTTTGCCCAAAAGAAAAAATTTTGCCCAAAGAAATAATATTTAGGAAGAGGAAGGAGGAGGAGAAGAAGGAGGAGAAGAAGAAGAAGATGAGAGTTTGTTGGTGGCGGTGGCGGTGGGCGGTGGTGGGCGGCGGTGGGTGAGAAGAAGAAGGAGAGGAAGGAAGAAGAAGCTGACTGGGCAAGCTGACTGGGCATTTAAAAGTTGATTGGACAAAAAAAATGTTATTTAAGTAATTAGTTTTGAATTTGTGTTATTTTGGTAATTAGTTTTGTAAAATGTGTTATTTTGGTAAAAAACTCCATGTATGAGGGAAAAAAAATACAAAATTAAAAAGATAGAAGTATGATGAAAGCCCTTCAATTTTATAAATTAAACTAATTTGAAATGGACCATTATAGTTGGATCAAGATTACCTAGACTTGAGAAAATAAAAACAATAATAACAAAGTAGGCGAATCTTTAATTAACAAAGCCCATGGTTAGTTTTGATGTGTTTTGGCCCATACGAGGTCAGTCATCGGAGGCCCATAGGAGGCCTGATTATAAAAAGAGTTAATTGTAGAATTCCCTAAGCTTTACCTAAATTGTAATTTACTCCCTAAACTTTTAATTTTTAAGCCGTGCCAAACATAGGAGGTTTTTAATAGTCAAATCAAATGAGAAATTAATAAATAACTCAAAATGCTTTAATTATATTTTTAACACTTTTGTCTAACATTTAATAATAATATCAATAAGAAACATGTTATTTCATTTTTTCTTTTTTTAAACAACCTTAATGGATAACTGAAAATATATAAAACATAAATTATTGTACACGTGTGAAATTTAAAGAAATATGATTTGTATTTGTGTTACTTTGATAAATATTAATATTTTGGTTTCATTAAAATAGTTCACTTTGTAAATATTAAAAATAATATTACAATTATTTATACGGTACCAAGAGGTATAATAAAGTAGGTTATTTTGTATGGCACAATGCGTTTGCATGCGCCCAGTCACAAGAGGCCAAGCTAGGGCACTCGACCTAACCCCTAGCCAGTGGCGCGGTGCTGTGTTTCGATGCGACGGTTGACATCTCAAATCATATGAGTTATGCAGCAAGCTGCTGCATCTGTGAAACCTCAGGTTGGTTGTTTGCCTTCGTTAAGCAACTACCATGCATCAAGGACGCCCAGCTTGCCGAGGCTCTCGCCTTAAGGGAACCCATCAACCAGGGCATGCGAACCGCCGTTGCAATCGCAGGCTTAGCTAGCAACGCCTAGGGCACAGTCAACATTATCAATGTGAACGAGGAGGATCGCTCGAATCATGGGTTTGTTTATGAAGACTCATGCTAACTCATCTCCTTGGACTCACTCTATTGAATACAATTGCCCATTTTTAGCTTATTACGGCAAAACCCATCATATAGTCTTCCAACTATGGGAGCAACCCCCCAACATGTATTTTCCACGTTTACCCGTGCTCATCCACATTGGGCATGTTATTTTTGAACGTTTTGAAAACGATTTTGAAAACAAGTTTTGAAAAATAGTTTTATAATGTAAAAAGTGTATTAAAAATGTAAAAAGTAGCTACTGAATAGTAAAAAGTTGTATTGGAAATGATTGAATATAATTAAAATATATTAAATTTACTGTTGAAACCAAAACCGTTTTCAAAACGAAACAAAAAGAACAGGACCCCTAAATTAATTTTTGACTAAAAAAAAAAAAGTTATTTTAGATCCCAAGAGTTATTATAATAAAAATGTTATACAAGATTCTTTATGAAAATGATGAAGATAATGAAAAATGTGATTTTGATTAATTTAAAAAAGAAAAGAAAAGAATGAGTCGCGGTATTTACGGAAGTAATAATAATGTGTCGATATCCAATCCAATAGCGGGAAATAAATAAAATCAAATAATACAAAAGAGAGAAAGAGTACACACACACACATATTCATTTGGAGTTTTGAGTCTTTGGGATTCTCTCATTCATTCTGAGACGGTACAAATTTAAACTTGCACGCAATATAAATAAATAAATAAAACGCCAACCTTAGCTGATTCTGTTCCCCTTTGTTATTTTGTTGTTTCTGAAAATGACATTTTTCCCAAATCAAATCAACATCATCATTATCATTTAATTACATTTCATTTTCAACTTCTCTTTGTTTCTTAATACAGTACTTTCAATTAGACACATTCTATAAGAAACATAATATTTTAATAAAATTGAGAGAGCAATTAATGAATTCTTTTTTTCAAAAAAATGTATTTATCGCACATTCTTAATAATTTTAGTTTCATATATTTATTTCAAATTATTATTGATGAAACATACGATGGCTGTATGAATACTTGAAGTCGGCTAATAGTTAGGTCTCGAGTCTCGACTAAGTAGTACCTGCCTTACAAAATTGAAGTTAGTTAAAACTAATGTAATTTGTGTATAACATAATTACGGATTAATATTGCGTACTTTCAACTAGTGTTCACACCTGTATTTATAAAAGACGGCATGAGAGTTTTTCCCCACATCCCAAAAGGATAAATAATTTATTTAGGAAACGATATATACATTATGAGAAATCAAAATATAAGTTATTAGCCAAAAGTGGAATGAGAGAAAATAGATCAAAATTCCTATTTTTATTTATATTCTCAAACACAAAGATCTGAACATTATTCGAATCGACTTTGAGAGGCATTTCTCTTTGCAAAGTTTCATACCAAGTTTGAAACTTAATTTTGAGAAAATAATTTTATAATTAATTTTCATCATTTTCAATATAAATTTTTACTATTTATCCATATTTTTTTATATTTTTAATAAACTTTTACATTATAAAATTATTTTTTTAAAAATAAGTTTGAAACTTTTTGAAGAGAACAAGCCCATAATATATGCGTCACAGTTGATGAGGCAATGACTTACCTTCGTGACTACATTGATAAGGAAAAAAATAATATAGTACATTAATAATAGTAATATTAAAAAATCCAATCATAATTAAAATTAATTAAGCTGTGATAAATCAGTAATCAGTAATTGAATACTACTTTTGCCTACTCAGTGTCTCTTTACAATTTCTTCCCCTCTCTCTCTCTCTCTTCTCTCGGCGCCACGACGCAATCTTCTGCTCAATACTATTTCTTTCGTTCTTTCTCTCTCTCTGGGGTCTCGCTTATCTGCAAAACAACCGTGAGTTTTCAATTGGGTTTGCTTCATTTTTTTTCTGTACAATTTTGGATCACTTCTTTTAAGTCGTTTTTTTCTTTCAGTTCTTTTGATTCATATATGTACAATTAGGTGTTATTTATTTTGTTTATTTTTGTTGTTCTTTTCCTTCTTCTTGTTACAATAGATGTTAGCTTGGCTTGACAATTATTGTTTATTGGAATATTGATTTGCTCAAGTCCCATTTCATTGATCTGTTTGTGGATTGTGCTGCACAGTCAAATTCTGTTTATGTGTGATTCTTTGTATTATTTTAAATTTTAATCATCCATTGCCTGCCTGCCCTTCTATGTTGAAGATATCCAGCTTTCTTGAATCTTATTCATTATTTGTTTTTAAGTTTTGGACATAAAAGACGATTTTCTTGAGCTGCTAGGATGATAAATTTAAGTTCCAAGATCAGATTTTTATAGAACCCTTTCTGGGATTCTTTGCTGAATAATATATTTTCTACCTTTTCCAGTTTCAGGTCCATATTGCATTCCCATTAGAGCCCTTATTTTGTTTTTCTTCATACCTCAATTGATTACATTCAAATGTGGGATTTGGTGGCCCTGATTGGTGGGATAGATTTGCCTTTTTACCTTATCATTACAGCTAATCTTGGAGGATGAACTATTTAAATGATTCTTTTGGAATAGAATTGAGAAGCAGATTAAGTCAGACTCCACCTTATGCATTTCTGGGTGTAGAAAAAGAAAATGGACTTGCATGGTAATCCTCAGGTGGAACATGGAAGGTTTGAACAGATACTTAACCAGTTTCTTCTCAAGAGCTTACACATTATATTGGATTCGAGGATTCCTTCAATCCGGCCCTTTACCCGACGGGGAGAGCTAAAAAAGAGTGATAAATGGTTCAATTTAGTTCTAGGGGACCGCCCTGCCGTATTAGATAATCTCAACTTTTGGCATAGGAACCTAATGGATCCAATGATAATTGATATCATACTTGTTCAAGACAGACCTTATTCTTCATCCGAGAGTGGTTCTAGGGCTACTTCAGGGTTGGGAACACTTACAGAGACTGTTTTAGAGAGGTGGGTTGTCCAGTATGAGTACCTGAGGACAATGTCTCCTCAATCAAGTGACATTGTGTACAAGAAAATGTATAAGAAATCAATTGTACTTTTACGCTGCCTTTATTCAATGATGAGGCTCCTTCCAGCTTATAAGGCCTTTCGCAAGCTTTCTTCATCCAGTCAGACCTGTGACTTTGAAATCAATTACAAGGTGTCTGCATATTGTGTTCCTTTTTCAAGAGCAGAGGAGGAATTAATGAAGAATTATACCTTTACACCTGTTGATGCGCAACAGGGCCGGCTTTCCATATCTGTTACATATCGAGAAAATCTGTCTGATTACGACCTGGAATGTTCAACATCTTTTCCGCCAGAGATCATTACAGATTATGTTGGCAGTCCTCTTGCTGATCCTCTAAGGGCTTTTCCAGCCTCCTTGGAGAAAGGTTACCATGGTGCATCATTACTGTCAAGAGGGTCACACTCACCTTCTTCTGCGCCCGTTCCGCGCCCCCACAGCTGGACAAGTGGTCTCCACCGTGTAGTTTCCTCTCCTCAAGGACAAGCATTTACAGGATCTCCACCTCTAGGTCGTGCTTCATCTGACTTCTCATCTGTACCTTCTGATACACGTGGGCAAAAGATTCAGGATTTTAGGTCACCTGTTCACCAGAAAGCAGCATACTTTGATGATTACCAGCTTTCCCCTCCTTTTTCACCCTCTCCTCCAACTTATTTATACAGCGGCAGTCCTGTGCAGACTCGTTCCCAATCAGAAACAGCTCCTGTCAGTATTCCACGTCCAATTGTGGGCAGAAGCTCAAGATATCTTTCTCCTAATTTGTCTGATCCTAATCGAAATTCTCTCCCACCGCTATCCCCTCGTTTTGTGAAGCATGAATCCCCTTCTCAGGAGTCTGGATCCAGATCACTGAGGAGACCAGATTCCCTGAGGTCTGGGGAATCAAGTTATGGGATAACTAATTTGGGTCAGAAAGTAGGTTTATGTTCGAGATCTCACTAATTGATTCCATATCTTGTACTTTGTACCTTTCTAGGTATACAATTTGCGAGTGGAAATGACTTTTGTAATCATCGTCCAGGTAACAAGAGATGCAAAGGAGGATTCTGGGCGGTTCTCAGGCCTACTTTCCTCCAGCGATTCACCTCGTGTTGGTTTCTCAAGAAGCTCTAGTAGATTATCCTTTCAGGATGATCTGGACGAGGGCGATTTTTCTTGTCCATTTATTGTTGATGACGTCGATAATTCTGATTCCCCAGCCAGGTATGTACTGTCATTTTTGAGAAATTTTCCTTTATATGTGGTATTTTGTCTTTGACTTGGGCTGAAAACTGAAAATTTCCTTGTCTTTTTTATTGCGTAATATTATGTTTGAGGACGCGTCCGGATACTTTGTTTCAGGGTTATTACTATCCAATATGAGTTGAATTTTAAGAAGTTCTCAATTATTTGTTCAATGGTAGAGTAGAAAATGAGCTGAAAACAGCTATTTTGAGAGCAGCGCTTACCATCTAAGTGTCATTGAAGAGAAAACTTAGTTATTTTTATTTTAGCATTTCTTGTAAGTTTGTTGTTTTTTCTTTGACCACCTTGGCAGTGAAATGAATATGTTGTCGTATTTGTAAGTTTGAATCTCAACCGTCAACCGATTTGCATCTAGGATTTTTAGACAAAAATGGGTCCATCATTTGCATAATAGAGAAGTGGTCATAGATCCTACAGGAGCCCTGATACTAGATATACTTTTTACTAAGATAAGTTCAGTCTTTATTTGATCATGCAAAGAGGTACATATTGGATTATGGAAGATGTTGGACATCGTATGTCTCATGAGTCACTGTTTTAGACTATGTTTAGAACCTGTTAATGTCCTCAATAGTGGAAATGCACATAAAAGTTGTACTGAATGGCAATATAACTGGAAGTTTTTTCCCCTGAAAGTCTGATTGGAGAAGCCATTTCATTGAATGGCAATGTACTTGATCAGTCCCCTATGAAATGTTGTGGTTTCAAAGTTGACTCTTCAGGACTTATGCTTCCTGAATCATTTTTGTCTTATGGCTTGCTTTTAGTTCCTTTCTCCAAATATGAGATACACTCTATATTACATGCTATATTCACTTCCTGCTTAAATTTTATGACTTCTAATGTTATAGTGTCAATGCTTTAGCAGGGATTTTATGATTAATTGCTGATATATGTTCTGTCCATAACTCTGCAGCCACAATGTTGATCCCAAAGGCGGCTCTGAAACTTCTTCACAAGCATTTTCAACATCTCGAAGATCACAAGATGCTGCAGTTGGTGCCCTTGTTCACATGCTGCGGACAGCTCCTCCCTTGCGACTAGACTCCAGTGGTTATGCTTCTCATTCTGAAAATCATGATAGCGATGTGGGTGGTGCTTCTTCTGGATTCTTTCTCCCTCGAAAGACATCAGATGCGTTGGAGGAGCTCAAGGCTTACAAGCAAATGAAAGAATTGCTACTTTCCAAGAGTGCATCTAGAGAAGTTAACAAGGAAGAGGCTTCTGCTTCTGGATAATTTTGTCATGTGTATTGTTAACTGTGCGTGTGCGTGTGCTGCCATGCCAACTGAGGTCCCTAGGAAAGAAAGAAGCTGATTTCTCACTGATTCTGATTGTGTGCCATATTTTCCAGCCATTCTTAGTAGTTTTCTGATGAGGGATATGTTGATCAGCACAGTTCTGTATCCAGAAGAAAAACTAAGGTGTAAATAGGATGAAGATTTTACTGCTTTGCTTCTAGACATTTATTGTCCACAATAGAACTATTTTATTTTTACCTTTCTACTATGTTGTTGTATGTAATTTCTAATTACCAAGTTTGGATATAAATCAAAGGAAATACAATAAAAATAGTTTTCTTTTCAATTTTATTTTATTTACATTGTACTTTAAATTTCATAATAAATTATATATTTTCTCACATGGATATTTTTACAGGGACATTTTTAAGGTTTGCATTGTTATTTACCTTTTAAACTAAAATTGTGGATTCTCTTCGTAAAACCATAGGTTGAACTTCCAAAATTAATCCTTTTAAATAGTTGAATTTTCAAATTATTTTTAAAAAAAATTTGAGTGATTAAAAATTATACCAATCCAATAGTATAAGTAATTTGCCCTAAATCATAATGGCCTTAATCAGTTGGGTTTTATTTTAACTAGGAAAATGTTATTCATAGGAATAACTTTACTATTTGCGGGAAAATTGAAGTTACTGAAATGCTCTCTTGTGTTTTTTACACAAATTTTTTGCCTTGGTTTTGTGTTTTCGGTTGCGGCTTGTATTTTTGTAAAATGACGCCACTGGACACTACCATTTTTGTTTATAGATTTTCTAGAAAATGCCGCCATAGGACGCCACGAATTTTGTTTCTAGAAAATCTCACCCACGCTCGGCTAGATTGTATATCGGGCAATAATTTTGAAAAAAAAAATCCCAACTTTAAGTAAAAAATGTGTAAATTGTTTACTTACGATTAAATGTGGATCGTTCTCGTGGATATTTTGGTAGATGAAAATTTATGTTGATAGTTTTTTTTTTTTCAAAATATAGGTAAAGATATTTTTGAATTTTCAATACTAGAAATTTTAAAAATATTTTTAAAAAATTTCATGTGAATAGTAAAATGGGTAATGTAAATAACACTTCCTTTAACTATATAATTTTGAATTCTAAAACATGGGTGTGAAAATTGAAAACCCAAAAATGGTATCTTTGCGTCTTTTCCTTTCATTTTAGTCTTTCCATCTTCCCCAGCCAGCCAGTCTCTCTCAGTTTTCCCATTTCAGCTTTGAAAAAAGAGTGACAGCATAAAAAAGATTGAATCTTGCAAGATTTTCAGGTTGAGGAAGAGTTTCCAATGGACCATTCTACATGCCCGCTGTGTTATATAGCATTTCCTTCCCAGGATATTGAGAGGTATAATAATAACAATTCATATCCACTCAGTCTTGCTATGTTTTATAATTTTGTCTTGCAGTTTTAAGTAATAATTTCCGCATATTATATATTGTTGGTTCGTACTAAGGAATTGAGATGGTGGGTTTTGATGGAATACTTTATACAGGCATGTAAATGATCACTTGGCCGATGAAGAATTCTCCAGGGACTTGGCATTGGCTCAAGAGATTGAACTTGCGCCACCTACTCCTCCTCATCATTCTCTTCAAGTACGTCCCTCTATCATCATCCCTCTGCCTGTAGATTTAAAGTACTCTCCCTGTCTCTAATTTTTGGTTGCATTTCGAGAACCGAATTTAGAAGGGAAGGGAACATGTAATATGGTTGGGGATAGATGTTCAAAAATATTACTCCCTCTGTTCCACTAGAAGAGTCCATTTGTACCATTGTTTATGAGTCACAAGTACTACTCCAAAGTGAACTCTTCTAATTGAACGGATGGAGTATCTCTTTGTTGGGAGTGTGTATGGGGATTGGGATGAATAGTTCTTCGGATGGCATTATACATAGTATTTAAGGGTTTTACAACTAGTCCATAGCTTATAGTGCAAAATGGAACATAGTTTTTTTGATTCATTGTTTATTGCTTCATGGCTGTGTGGTTATCTTATGTGTGAAATGGTGGTGGTGTTCATCCCTAGATAATGCAGTTGCGAGCTGAGTTCTTATTTCAAGCTTGTGACATTATTAGGTTGACAGGGAAAGGGAAAGCAGTTCATCCAGGGTTGTTGCTAGCCCTATTGCTTGTGGTGGGGGAGATAAAGACATTGATGGAAAGATTTCTTCTTTGAGTAGTATGCAACTTAAGGAAATCACTTATGAAGTGGAAGGTGGTTTGATGTTGTCTTTGAAGAACTGTTTGGCATCTGAGTCTGAAAAAGATTCCACGAGTATATTGTGTGGGTACGTTGATCATTTCCAATGCCAAGAATCAGAAGATGTTGGTTGGGGCTGTGGGTGGCGAAATATCCAGATGCTTAGTTCTCATCTGATCAAACAAAGACAAGAAGCAAGAGAGGTTTTGTTTGGTGGTGCTGGTTTTGTACCTGATATTGCTTCTCTGCAGAGGTGGCTTGAAATTGCATGGGAACTAGGTTTTGATACACAAGGATCAGATGACTTCAAGAGGGAAATTTATGGGAGGAGAGAGTGGATTGGAACCACTGAGTGTGCTGCTCTTCTTCGCTCTTTTGGTTTGCGTGCAATGATAGTGGATTTCTGTGGCAAAGAAATCGAAGGTAGAAAGTTGATCAATCAAAATACAAGCAAAAGGAAGGTAGCACAGGTCTATGGCCCCATGGACAGGTTTTTATATAAACATGACCATAGTGATTCCCATGAAGGTTTAAAACATTCGATCAGCCAAAAGGCCAAAGGTCATGAGGTTATTGTAGACTGGGTGTGGAATTATTTCTCTAACAATAATTCCACTAAACTTGGCAGTAAGCGTGTTGTTCTTACTGAGAAAGCGTGAGTATATTTTTGAATAAGTAACTGGTGTATCCATATTAACTTTGAGGTTTCTTTGGGTTTGAGGAAGTTAGAGCATCACATTATAACCTATTATAAGCTTGATATGCAGGCCCTTGTATTTCCAAGAAGATGGCCATTCAAGAACCATTGTCGGAATTCAAGCCATTCGCAAGACTAATGGGATGCATCAATACAATTTACTGATTTTAGACCCTGGTCATGTAAGCATATGCATATGTAGCTGAGTGAAAAAAATAGTTGTCAGTCAAGATGATGCCTTGGAAGTGAAGTGATATCACTCATGCCTGCATTTACTTTTTTAGTTTTTATTGGCTCTAAGACTGTATTTACTTTTACTAACCTAGTTTTTTCAGATGATTGGGTCACACAAGTTCCAAAGTTGTCCTTCATTTGAATTGTACTTCATTACCCCCAACATCCTAGTTAAAATGCTGTGGCTGTTTAGCAACCAATTATAATAGCATATCTATATCTTTTAGCTCAACTGTTGAAGTTTAAACTCACGCCATCTACATTTTGGTAGATGGTTTCGTATTTTAGCACTGGAAGGACCAAGGACATCTATGTTGATGTTCCACATGATAGCCAAATTATTAATTCTATGCAGTAGACTTTGGCATTTGTACTTTTGTACCTTTGCTAATATGTGAGTGGAATTTAGAGTTTGAGATTATTTCAAATCATAAAACTTCAATTTCCCATAAATTCTAATGAAACAAATGTTTGAAATTGGGAGTTATGAATATGTGGGTATCAATTGATAAGTTGTGCCTACTGGACATTCTATAATTGAAACCAATATTGATGACTCTCAAGAATTGTGCTTGTTTTCTTGTAACATCTGCTACCCTTTTTTTTTTTCAGCAAACGGAAGCTATGGAAAAATCTCTGAAGCAAAATATCGGATGGAAACAACTGATGAAGAGAGGCATTCACACATTGAAGAAGCACCAGTATCAGGTTTTCTTCATTCCATTCACTTATTTTCTTGTTTACTGAAATTTGGGACAGTATTTATTACTAGAACTTTTTTTCAGCTGTGTTTTATTGAGCATGGAATAGCATCTGGAGAGGAGATTGATCAGCTGAAGATTCTACGTAGTATTCACTATGAAATTTAGGTATAGCTCTTATTAAATTGATTTGTCTATTTATTTGATCAATTTATCCTAGCTGTAAGATTCTGGCTAGCTTTTGGAATACATTTTTACCTTATATTTTAGAATGCATTTTTTTATCATTGCTTGCTTTGAAGAGTTAGTCTGAAAATAAAAAGTCTCATGGAAATCAGAACATCACCATTGATAACTCTGCAATGTGCATGTCGATTAATCAGTCCTTCTTCATGGATTGGAGTTTATAGAGTTTTGAGTAAACCCCTTCAGATGGTGCTATCAGGGAAGAATGTGATCCCATTTCCACAACTTTACCCCTATCCATGACAACTATGAGATCTGATTTCATGATAGTGGAAAGCCTGTGTGCCACTGTGACTTGAGTGAATTTAGAATTCAATCCATTATTGGTAATTGACTCAAGAGCCATCACCACTGCTCTTTCTGACTCGGCATCCAGAGCACTTGTTGCTTCATCTAGTAGTATCACTGCTGGTCTCTTCAGTAGAGCCCTTGCTATTGCTATACGCTGTTTCTGTCCTCCAGAAAGTTGGCAGCCTTTTTCTCCGACAACTGTATCATATCCATTAGGCAAGGTGCTTATGAATTCATGAATATTAGCTTCTCTTGACACCTCTACAATCTCAGCTTCAGAAGCCTCTGGATTTCCGTAGCAGATGTTTTCTCTAATTGAGAAACTAAATAAGAGTGGCTCCTGTTGCACCAATCCAATCTGTGACCTTAATATCCTCAAATTATAGTCCTTTATATTTTTGCCATCAATGAGAATTCTCCCATCATTTGCATCATAGAATCTCAGCAGGAGTGCTAGAACAGAAGATTTTCCAGCTCCACTTGGCCCAACCAGAGCCACCTTTGATCCAGCTTCAATTTTTAAATTGAAGTTATCAAGTATTGTCATTTCCGGTCTGGATGGATAATTGAAATAGATGTTTTGGAACTCAATATCCCCCTTGATTCTGTCAAATGGTGTATTCTCTGGTTTGTCTGGTTCAATTTCTGTTTGCCGATCAAAAGTTTCAAAAACAGGTGTTAGTATGCTAATAGCAGAGAATACTGTAGGTATCAATGTCCATAGTTCTGTGATTGATGGTACAGTGAGTGAGAAAATCTGGTATGATCTAATTCCGTCTTGAAATTCGGCCTGCCTTCGTTGAACCAGAAGTGTTGTATACCATAAAGCAACAGCATGGGCAATGTTCCATAAGCAGATGGCCACACCTTGAATGATTCCATATTTAATACTTTCTCTCCTGCCTTGCCTTAGTGGTTTCTTCAAAGATAATTTGGCCTGTTCAAGAATATGATTTTCATGGCAAAATGAAGCAACAGTTTTTATATTGGTTGTAGATTCAGAAGCAAGGGCAACAAGTTCTGAATGGGCTGCAGCGGTGTCACCTGAAAACCCTTTTGCTGATTTTGCTTGTATCAGGCCACCAATAAAGTGACAAGGCATCACTGCCCAAGCTACAAGACCCATTCGCCAGTTAACTTTCATGCTGACAGCTGTTGCAATCAAGATAGAAGAGATGCATTGGACAATAACAGACATGCGGTCAGAAATTATTGTCTTCACTGTGGATGTTTCAACAACTATGCGAGATGTTAATGACCCAACACTGTTTTCAGGCTTTTCAAACCATGCCAATTCATTGCGTAGCGTTGCTGCAAGATGAAAGTTTTTCAGTTGTGACTCTATTCTTGTAAAGCAAATGGCAATCGTTTTTTAAAAGAAAAGGAGGAGGAAGGATCAACACTGTAGTACCTGAGTACAAAGCTTTCCTAAGGTTTGTCATGGCCTTCTCTCCTACTGCCCCAAATAAGTAATGCTGCACAGTGTGGGCAAAGAGTGATAGTATTCCTATTGAAGAGAAGACTAATGAATACCATCCAACGCGCTGCTCAGCATTAGGATGGTAATATGCTACTCCTATCGTAACGATGAAGAATCCGAACACAGGTTTGGAGACGCCCGCCAAAGCTGCTGCAACAGCTCCCATAAATATCTTGCCAAACTCTGTCATGTTTAATCCAAACCAGATTCTGTAGAATATTGGAGTTTCTTTAGTTTCCTTATGTTCCTGTTCCTCGAGGGTATTCATGGGATCCCTGTTCAGAGGTGTTGGCTCTGTCTGTTGCTGTAGGTGCTGAGATGAAACTTCCTGCTCGCTGCCCATGGTTTCTTCAGTGGAACTTTCTGGCCTGTGCATCATTTAAACCAGGGAAAGAGGTTCTTAAATGAATGGAGACAACTCCTATGAATTCAGAGAAGGGCATCTGCCTCATTTACGTGATTTGTTCATGTATATACCTACCTTGTCTCATTTTCTTGGTAGATATTCTGCATCATAAATAAGTTGTGGTAGAATCCACTGGTGTTCAACAAGGAATCATGTGTCCCTGTGTCAGTAACCTTTCCATTCTCCACAACAACAATCATGTCTGCATTGATGATGGTTGACATCCGGTGTGCAATTAAGATGACTGTCCTCCCTTGCATCGCAGTCTCAAGTGCATCTTGAACTAGTTTCTCGGATTCTGAATCAAGTGCACTAGTTGCCTCGTCAAGCAAAAGAATTGGAGGGTTCTTCATAATGGCTCTTGCTATCGCAATTCTTTGTTTCTGTCCCCCAGACATCTGGAGTCCCCTCTGCCCTACCTGTGTGTGGGGCCATCAGAATGTCAATTTGGCATTTTCAAAGTTAATCTAGTGAATGATCACACTGCAAACTTCATAACAAGTTGAGGTTACCAACTGAATGGTTATGTTATTATCATTATCAGGAAAATACTTATTAGAATGCTATTCAAGTATCAACCTTGCCATCAGATGGGGTTAAGTTGTAGCGGTAATTCGATTCACTCTTACTACTGCTTGTCATTTACTTGCTTTAGAAATTGTGTTTCACTTCATCCTTCTCTTTACTAAGTGTTGCTTATAAATTATTACTACTAGCATTACCCCTTCATGTGATCCATCAGATCAGGATTTATAGTTTGAACAGGAAAGGAACTTATATATGTGGTTGATATTGCTTCAAATTAGGAAGTAAAATATTTAAAAGAAAATCTTCTTGGGAGGATGTTCACTTGTCTGAGCATTTCCTGCTACTTCTCGTCGGTTGATCGAATGAGTGTCATGACTCATGTGTGACGGGTTGTATTCAAAATAGCAACTATGTTTGTAAATTTCTGAGAGGATAAGTGCCTGACCTGTGTTAAATACTGCCCTGGGAGTTGGGATATGAAGGAGTCCGCGTTTGCTAAAACAGCGGCACTGCGTATCTGATCATCATCTGCATCCATCTGTCCCACCATTATGTTGTCCTTGATAGTACCAGCGAACAGTGCGGGCTCCTGGGAAACTAGACCTACATTTCTCCTGAGGAACTTCAAATCAAGTTCCTTGATATTCTGGTTGTCAACCAGAATGTCACCTGAAAAAGGTAGGTTGCTTTCTTTTTCAGTTTCTAATTGTAGTATGCTGTAGTGGAGCTCATTGCGATGTATTCACTTAGTTAGCATGTTTCTGTGAAGAGAGGAAGCTTCATATACGAGCTTAAGTGGATCGCTAACCTTTTTCAGGATCATAGAAACGGGTAACTAGGGAGATGATAGTGCTTTTGCCACATCCACTGCTTCCAACAAGTGCCACCACCTTTCCTGCTGGAATTGATAAAGAAAATCCTTGGAGGATTGTCTTTTCTGGCCTGGAGGGGTAAGCAAAGTATACATTGCGGATTTCAATGTCGCCATTGATCACTTCCAGCATCTTTCCTTGGGAGTCGGAACTTATTGCCGGTTTTCTTTTGATGACCTGAAACACTTCTTTACCTGCTGCTTTTGCTTGATTGAATATTTGCATGTCTGGTGCAGCATACGTTAGTGATCTGCATTTAGCAAGAAGTATAGCCAGTTGGATGGATTATATTCTTTCTGCTTTGTTGTGAAGGAACAACATATTTTTATGCACTCTATTTAGTTAGTAAACTTACATAGCCCCAAAGAGTATGCTCATAACTGCAGCTATGACATCTCCCCCAGATGATTTCTTGTTTACAACAACAACAGCTCCAACCCACACGATGAGGGCCCATGAACAGGAGGTGACGGCTTGAAGCATACCAGTCCCTATGCCCTTTATGAGTGCTTCTTTCTTACTCGCGTGCAGTTGCTTCTGTAAGCAATTTGATAGTGACATGATAGCTCGGTTTTCTCCGACAAATGCAAAGACAGTTTTGATTTGTGAAACTGTCTGCAACATAAAAATATAGCCCACTCTAATCAGACCTTTGAAAACTTTTATGAGAAATATCTACCTGCTTCATTGGAATGCCAAAGAACTTGTAGATCACTTTACCTGTTCTACCAATGCTGTTGCCTCAGACAGGTACACCATCTTGATCGCGGAAATAGAATTCATTTTCTTAGTATATGTACCTCCGATTAGCAGAACCATGGGGACAACGAACAAGGTAAGGAGTGACACTTCCCAAGAAGATATGAAAGCAATGATGACTCCAGAAATGAACGTGGCCAAGCATGATATAAAATGGCCCATCTGGCAAGGTAAGATATATCTATTTTTCAAACTAGAAGAAAAGATTGGTTGACTCTTGATTCAAATGTGTCAGAGAGTTGTAGAAATTGCGGAAATGATATGTACCTTCTCTCCAATGGCGTCCTGTATGATGTTCATGTGGTTGGTAACTCCATTGATTACATGAGCACTAGTTAAATCTGTATCAAATGCTCCAATTTCCTGCCGCAGGACTGCTGTCAAAAATGCCAGCCGTACACGTGATACTTGTCTTTGGCTTGCATACATCCAGCATCCTACCTCTGCAATGTCCATAAATAGTACTACTAATTTCAAACAGGTACTGACTAGCACAGAAATGTGCAAGTGATGATAATGTTCTTTTTCTCATTTTCACATTCTTTGTAAAATTTTAATGACTTTACCTAGTATTCCTGCAGGAAAAGTGGCAATGGCCATGTACCACACGTATGGAACAACCTGAGAATGTGATCCAGGGAGAAATGTAAATGATATCTAACGCTATTTTTGTGACACAGGAAAGTAAAGGAAGCAGAAAGAAATAGGATGTTTTTACTTTTTAGGGAAGTATCCTCACTATGTATGTTAAAATACTGTACTTTCTTGTACCTTTTTCAGGGCTTCAACCATGGCATCAGTGTCATCGATATTGTCACCATATGCATTGATGGCTTGTCCAAGCAACAGATAACCAACGGGTTGCGCAAGGCCATGAATGGTGGATCCCAATGTACCCAAAAGCATCATAATCCAATCCCATGCATCTGCATAGCTGAAGAGTTGGATAAATGGGAAAGCCTCCTCATTTGGGATGTTGTTTTTCGAGTGCTCTTTCATGGCATCATCTCCTTGATGAAAATTATCTTCTTCCACCACTACCCGAGCCTGGTGATGGGACATTGTTTTTCTTCACACCAGAGCACTTCTTCTGCTGGTATGATTACGACGACCTATAATCTTGACATGGGATACTTATGAGGATTTGAAGATGATAATTACAATGTAAGCTGTCTGGAACAATAGCATTACTCTGAAGTATATTCCCTTGCATGGTTAAAAAGTCAGAAAAGAAGAATCCCATATGAGGACAACCGAGAGTTGGCATGAACGAAGTCTGCAAAATACTACTACTGTTAATGTAGGATAGAATGTGACTAGTTCTGTGTCTGCTATGTATATGGCCCTGTTCGTTTTGGACAGTTCTGAATTATGAGAAATTAGTATAAAATTCAAAATTGCAAAAGCCTGTTTTTGAAAACATGGTAACGCTCAAATAAAAGGTGAACCTTTCGAGAAAATGACCAAATATTTGAGTGTATTTTAGTCCTCCGGCACAGCTTGTTTGTCTGCAATGCATTTGTAAGAAGAATAAGAAGAATATTCACATCGATTCTTGATGGTATATAGAGTATTTTAGTGCATTGGCTTCGATTGTTTTGTTTGCATGTAAAGCTTTTAAGTTAAATTAAAGCTAAGAATATAAGAATATTCACATGGAAATCCATGAGAAAGAAAAGGACTTGAAGAATCACATGCCGTATCTGATTGGATACATAGAAAAAAGAATAAGTTGTTTTTGCTCCTTTCTTTTGTCTAGGACAGCCAATAGTTTATAAGTTAAAGAATACAGGCTTATGCTCCTACAAGGAGTAAGCAATGCAAGCTTGGGCTAGCTGTTTATTCTATCGTCGATTATAACTACTGTTTAAAATTTCTTCCGTCTCATGTAAAAGGTCATGTTTAGAGTTGTATTTTGTGATTAAAAACAGGCTAACGGCTAACGGGAATCAAGCACTGATGAGATGACAATGACATTTGATGTGTGTAGAAGATAGTATATGATGATGACAATGAATTGAATTGGACACATTCATCTAATGATCTCTACCTACTTCTACCCATTTAGGTGATATTAGATGCAGATGGTAGTTGGATTGGATTACTCAAAATAGAATCAATCCAGATATTCACATGGTAATCGTAAGTTTTAATTTTAGATATTTAATAAATTATTGTTATATGAATGTCACGTCAATCACTCTATTATAGTTTTATTTTCAATTTTCACTGACTGTATTGATGATTAAAAAAGAAATAGTCAATTTGTGGGTCAAAGATTATGTTCATGAATGCTTGTTGTGAATGTGTGAGCCCGGCCGGTTGCTTTGCCATAAGGTTACATTTGATGGGACTTATACTTACCTCACTCAACACTAATTCATTCAATTCTGCTAAAGAAAATCAATAAATTACAAACCAAAAACATAGTTAGATCGCATAAAGACAATTCCATGATAAATGCAGAAAGCGATAAGCTTTCATTTATTTTGGTTGTTAATGAACAATGATGAGAAAGGGTTATCTTCATCCTTCAATCTTCATTCACCTTTGAATTTGTGATATCCTTTATCCCTTTAGTTCAAAGAAGAAAGTTGCATTCTTGAATCTTGAAAACCATACCCATTACCATTAGTTTTATCCACCTTTGAATCCTCATCTTTCTTTAGGAATCTTAAGAAGATAAAAGGCTTATAGTTAGACTAGTTATATATTTATTACTACTGCAGTAAACTGTGTAAACTAATGTTCCCATCAGCCGTTATTTTACATCTTTCTCGACAAATGTTACCCTTACACTTGCGTTGTACTTGCTTTGTACTAATGTACTTGGTATAATAATACAGTAACGTGGGGGTTTGCCACTGCTCACTTATCAGTAGCAGTCAGAATGGGAAAGGAAGAACAGGAGTGGGAGCAAGAACTAGAAGAAGCCTCTCTGACACTAAGGCGATCGAAATCTCGAAATGGGGACATTCCTATTTCTACTACTAATGGCAATGGTCATCATAAATTAGATGAAGCTGATGATGACAACAATGGTGTTGATCAAGAAGGAAAGATTGCTGCTTTACCTCGTACCCAGGTTGATATTCACAGCAAGGAAACCACAGTTAAAGATTTCGAGACCAAATCCATTACTCCTGTTTACCACGACCCAGATGAAGGCAAATTTCTCATCATTCTTCCTTTTATTTTGGACCATTTTTAGATATTCCTGAATCTGCTTCTCTGTTTTGCTGTTCTGGGTTTTTTTTTGTCTTTACTTACACTATTATTGATCTGGGGAATTTTAGAGGGGCCCTTCTCTGTAGCTCTCCTTGATAGTTACTGCTAAAAATGTTTGCTTTTGCTTCCTCTCGTGGGTCTCCCAGTTTGTGTCCCCATATGTTTCTTTTGACTTTTACATTTTTTTTTCAAATATTATGTGAATCTGTTGTATATTTCCCTTTTTTTCTTTGGAAAAGAAAATTGATGTAGGAGACTAATAGAAGTATCAGTTCA